>OY997274.1:355528543-356033543 GCA_963921465.1 Triticum timopheevii
GGACTGAACTGCAGAATGCCAGAATAAGAGGGGGATAGCTAGTCTTATCGAAGACTACGCTTCTGGTCACCGTCGTCTTGCAACAGGTAGAAGAGGGCAGTCTGAAGTCCTCCAAGTAACATCACATAGCAATAATCCTACCCGGCGATCCCCTCCTCGTATCCCTGAGAGAGAGCGACCACCGGTTGTATCTGGCACTTGGAAGGGTGTGTTTTATTAAGTATCCGGTTCTAGTTGTCATAAGGTCAAGGTACAACTCCAAGTCGTCCTGTTACCGAAGATCACGGCTATTCGAATAGATTAACTTCCCTGCAGGGGTGCACCAACTTACCCAGCACGCTTGATCCCATTTGGTCGGACACACTTTCCTGGGTCATGCCCGGCCTCGGAAGATCAACACGTCGCAGCCCCACCTAGGCACAACAGAGAGGTCAGCACGCCGGTCTAACTCCTATGGCGCAGGGGTCTGGGCCCATCACCCTTTGCACACCTGCACGTTGCGAACGCGGCCGGAAGCAGACCTAGCCTAGTGGCGTTCCAGTCCAATCCGGCGCGCGGCACTCAGTCGCTGACGTCACCAAGGCTTCGGCTGATACCACGACGCCGGGATACCCATAACTACTCCCACGTAGATGGTTAGTGCGATAGGCTCGTAGCCAACTCAGATCAAATACCAAGATCTCGTTAAGCGTGTTAAATATCCGTGAACGCCGAACAGGGCCAGGCCCACCTCTCTCCTAGGCGGTCTCAACCTGCCCTGTCGCTCCGCCACAAAGATCCACACAGAGGGCCATCGGGACAAAGGTCCTTTCAGCCCCCAATCCGTGAATCACTCGCGGGTACTCTTCGAGCGGACCCGACTTTAGTCACCATCTGTAGTATGTATATATGTATAGTATATACCCGTGATCACCTCCCAAGTGATCACGGCCCGATAGTATAGCAAGGCAGACTGTCAAGAATGCCGGGCCAATGATGATAAACTAGCATCCTATACTAAGCATTTAGGATTGCGGGTAAGGTATCAATGACTGTAGCAACAATGTCAGGCTATGCATCAGAATAGGATTAAGGGAAAGCAGTAACATGCTACACTACTCTAATGCAAGCAGTATAGAGAAGAATAGGCGATATATGGTGATCAAAGGGGGGGCTTGCCTGGTTGCTCTGGCAAGAAGGAGGGGTCGTCAACACCGTAGTCGAACTGGGGGCCGGCGGCAGTCTCGGGGTCTACCGGAAAGAAGTAACGGATGGGGAATACAATAAATAACAGAGCAATCAAAGCATCACAAAGCGTAACATGGCAATACACGGTGCTAGGTGTGGCCTAACGCGGTAGTAGGTGATACTGGAGAAAAGGGGGGAAACATCCGGGAAAGTATCCCCGGGGTTTCGCATTTTCGGGCAGAGGAGCCGAAGGGGGAAAGTTGCAAGTTTGATAGGTTAGAGAGGTGTGGCGGACGAACGGGTTGCGTATCCGGAATCGTGTCGTTCTGAGCAACTTTCATGTAGAAAGTATTTTCATCCGAGTTACGGATTACTTTATATTAATTTTCAAAGTTTTATTCATTTTCTGAATTTAATTTAATTCAAAATAAATGTGAATTGCTAGGTGCACCCAGCTCTGGGTACACATAAGTGTACCAAAGGGGCTGACATGTGGGTCCAAGGGGTCCCAGTTGACCAGTCAAACTTTGACTGGTCAATAGGGGGTGGGTCCTCCTTGTCATATACTATCTTACTAACCTAACAGATTAAATAGACTAATTAGGTTATCAGTTTAACTAACACAGGTTAATTAAGTTAATTAACTCTTTAATTAAGTAATTAATTAATACTTTTATTATTATTATAATTTAATCTTTTTTTTATAAATGTTTCAGGGGCGTGGGGCCCATCTGTCATAGGCCCCAGGGGCCTTGGCAGGTTTGGTCCAACGGGTGCGGGCGCACCCGAGCGAGCACTCGCCCGCAGGGCGGGACGAGGCCGCCGGGGCACGGGGCCATGGGGCGCCGGCCGGAGCGGGATGCGGTGGAGGTTCGTGGCCATGGCGAGGCCACGGAGGAGCGCAAGGCGCCGGCCGGCGACAGGGGGCATGGCCAGGGCCGCAGGTACGCGGTCAGAGAGCAGCTCGGGATGGCCGGAGCGGCAGCGGGAGGCGGCTAAGCGGCACCGGACGCGGCCGGAGGTGGGAACCGGACCGGGCGACGGCGACGAGCAGGCTGGTGCGTGGCCGCGGTTGACGGCGTTGGCCGGCGAGCAGGGGCAGGGGGAGGTGAAGGCGCGCGCGGGCTACAGCAGGAGGGCGCAACTTCGGGTAGGGCGAGCGCGAGCTCGGTCGCGGGGGTTCGGCGAAGCGCGTGTGTTCGGTGACGAGGGAAAGAGAAGAGGCTGGGGGCCTCACCGAGCAACGTAGGGCACGGGGCAGTGGGGGTCGAGGAGGAGGACGGGGACGGCGTTCCGGCGACGATGGAGTAGCTCCGGTGAATGGCGCTCGGCGACGACGGTTCATGGCGGCGTCGAGGTCGGTGGAGCGCGTCGGGGAGGAGGCGGGGCGGTTCCGCGCGGCGTCGAGGCGGCCGGGATGGTCGACTGGGTCGGGTCGCCGTGGGGAGGTTCATTCCCCCGATCCCGATCTGGATCGGGGAAGGGGAGAGAGATGTGGGGATCGTGGGGAGTGGGATGGGGTTAGGGTTTGACCAGGGGGGTCGGGGTGGCCTAGTAGGGCGCCGGGGTGGGCCGGCCTGGCTGGGACATGGCCCAGTTGGGCCGGGGGCTGCTGGTTCTTTCTTTTTGTTATTTTTGTTTGCTTTCTTTTTATCTTTTCATAATTTTCTTTTCTGTTTCTTTTAATAATTAATTTATTTTAGTTTTTGTAAAATTTAATTTCAACACCTAAATTAGTATTTAGGAATACAACACTGCCATATTAATTTGGACAGCTAAATAAAATAGTTTAATATTTTATTAATTTAAAAAAGGTATTAAATTAAATGTTTTGTTGCTGCTTTAATTACCTTAGTGCATCTAAACACTTTACAAAAATGTGGTTTCTGCATCAATATTATTTATGATTTATTTTCTACAACTTGAACATTTTAGTTTTAAAGTTTGAAAACTTTTGTTGTTTGCCTATATTTTAAATTTGAATTTGAATCGTTTTGAACTAAAGCGAGTTTATCAACAGTAACCGAGGTGACGTGGCATCATTAGCAAAGGTTTACTATAGCTTAATTATCCGGGCGTCACACCTCCCCCTTTCCTTCTCCTCTTCCTCCTCTTTCCCCCCTTCTCCTACTCCTACTTGGAAAGAGGGAGTCCTACTCCCGGTGGGAGTAGGACTCCCCCCTTGGCACGCCCTCCTTGGCCGGCGGCCTCCTCCCCCTGGCTCCTTTATATACGGGGGCAGGGGGCATCCCATAGACACACAAGTTGATCTGGATTGTTCCTTAGCCGTGTGCGGTGCCCCCCTCCACCATATTCCACCTCGGTCATATCGTCGCGGAGCTTAGGCGAAGCCCTGCGCTGGTAGAACATCATCATCGTCACCACGCCGTCGTGCTGACGGAACTCATCTCCGGAGCTCGGCTGGATCGGAGGCCGGAGATCGTTATCGAGCTGAACGTGTGCTGAACTCGGAGGCCCCGTACGTTCGGTGCTTGGATCGGTCGGATCGTGAAGACGTACGACTACATCAACCGCGTTGTGCTAACGCTTCCGCTTACGGTCTACGAGGGTACGTGGACGAACACTCTCCCCTCTCGTTGCTATATCATCACCATGATCTTGCGTGTGCGTAGGAATTTTTTTGAAATTACTACGTTCCCCAACAGTGGCATCCGAGCCTAGGTTTTATGCGTTATGCACGAGTAGAACACAAGTGAGTTGTGGGCAATACAAGTCATACTGCTTACCAGCATGTCATACTTTGGTTCGGCGGTATTGTGAGATGAAGCGGCCCGGACCGACATTACGCGTACGCTTACGCGAGACTGGTTTCACCGTTACGAGCACTCGTGCTTAAAGGTGGCTGGCGGGTGTCTGTCTCTCTCACTTTAGCTGAATTGAGTGTGGCTACGCCCGGTCCTTGCGAAGGTTAAAACAGCACTAACTTGACGAACTATCGTTGTGGTTTTGATGCGTAGGTAAGAACGGTTCTTGCTAAGCCCGTAGCAGCCACGTAAAATTTGCAACAACAAAGTAGAGGACGTCTAACTTGTTTTTGCAGGGCATGTTGTGATGTCATATGGTCAAGACGTGATGCTATATTTTATTGTATGAGATGATCATGTTTTGTAACCGAAGTTATCGGCAACTGGCAGGAGCCATATGGTTGTCGCTTTATTGTATGAAATGCAAACGCCCTGTAATTGCTTTACTTTATCACTAAGCGGTAGCGATAGTCGTAGAAGCAATAGATGGCGTAAACGACAACGATGCTACGATGGAGATCAAGGTGTCGCGCCAGTGACGATGGTGATCACGACGGTGCTTCGAAGATGGAGATCACAAGCACAAGATGATGATGGCCATATCATATCACTTATATTGATTGCATGTGATGTTTATCCTTTATGCATCTTATCTTGCTTTGATTGACGGTAGCATTTTAAGATGATCTCTCACTAATAATCAAGAAGTGTTCTCCCTGAGTATGCACCATTGCGAAAGTTCTTCGTGCTGAGACACCACGTGATGATTGGGTGTGATAGGCTCTACGTTCAAATACAACGGGTGCAAAACAGTTGCACACGCGGAATACTCAGGTCATACTTGACGAGCCTAGCATATACAGATATGGCCTCGGAACACGGAGACCGAAAGGTCAAACGTGAATCATATAGTAGATATGATCAACATAGTGATGTTCACCATTGAAACTACTCCATCTCACGTGATGATCGGACATGGTTTAGTTGATTTGGATCACGTGATCACTTAGATGACTAGAGAGATGTCTGTCTAAGTGGGAGTTCTTAAGTAATATGATTAATTGAACTTAAATTTATCATGAACTTAGTCCTGGTAGTATTTTGCAAATTATGTTGTAGATCAATAGCTTGCGTTGTTGCTTTCATATGTTTATTTTGATATGTTCCTAGAGAAAATTGTGTTGAAAGATGTTAGTAGCAATGATGTGGATTGGATCCGTGATCTGAGGTTTATCCTCATTGCTGCACAGAAGAATTATGTCCTTAATGCACCGCTAGGTGACAGACCTATTGCAGGAGCAGATGCAGACGTTATGAACGTTTGGCTAGCTCAATATGATGACTACTTGATAGTTTAGTGCACCATGCTTAACGGCTTAGAATCGGGACTTCAAAGACGTTTTGAACGTCATGGACCATATGAGATGTTCCAGGAGTTGAAGTTAATATTTCCAGCAAATACCCGAGTTGAGAGATATGAAGTCTCCAACAAGTTCTATAGCTAAAAGATGGAGGAGAATCGCTCAACTAGTGAGCATGTGCTTAGATTGTCTGGGTACTTCAATCGCTTGAATCAAGTGGGAGTTAATCTTCCAGATAAGATAGTGATTGACAGAATTCTCTAGTCACCATCACTAAGTTACTAGAACTTCGTGATGAACTATAGTATGCAAGGGATGACGAAAACGATTCCCGAGCTCTTCGTGATGTTGAAATCGACGAAGGTAGAAATCAAGAAAGAGCATCAAGTGTTGATGATTGACAAGACCACTGGTTTCAAGAGAAGGGCAAAGGGAAAGAAAGGGAACTTCAAGTGGAAAGACAAGCAAGTTGTCACTCCTGCGAAGAAGCCCAAAGCTGGACCATAGCCTGAAACTGAGTGTTTACACTGCAAAGGAAATGGTCCCTGGAAGCGGAAATGCCCTGAATATTTGGTGGATAAGAAGGATGGCAAAGTGAACAAGGGTATATTTGATATACAGATTATTGATGTGTGCCTTACTAGTGTTTATAGTAGCCCCTGAGTATTTGATACTTGTTCGGTTGCTAAGATTAGTAACTCGAAACATGAGTTACAGAATAAACAGAGACTAGTTGAAGGGGAAGTGACGATGAGTGTTGGAAGTAGTTCCAAGATTGATATGATCATCATCGCACACTCCCTATACTTTTGGGATTAGTGTTAAACCTAAATAAATGTTATTTGGCGTTTGCGTTGAGCATGAATATGATTTGATCATGTTTATTGCAATATGATTATTCATTTAAAATTAGAGAATAATTGTTGTTCTGTTTACATGAATAAAACCTTCAATGGTCATACACCCAATGAAAATAGTTTGTTGGATCTCGATCGTAGTGATACACATATTCATAATATTGAGGCCAAAAGATGCAAAGTTAATAATGATAGTGCGACTTATTTGTGGCACTGCCGTTTGGGTCATATCGGTGTAAAGCGCATGAAGAAACTCCATAAAGATGGATTTTCGGAATCACTTGGTTATGAATCATTTGATGCTTGCGAACCGTGCCTTTTGGGCAAGATGACTAAAACTCCGTTCTTCGGAACAATGGAACAAGCTACTGACTTATTGGAAATAATACATATCGATGTATGTGATCCAATGAGTGTTGATGCTCGTGGCAAGTATCATTATTTTCTTACCTTCACAAGATGATTTGAGTAGATATGGGTATTTCTACTTGATGAAACATAAGTCTGAAATAGTTGAAAGGTTCAAAGAATTTCAGAGTGAAGTGGAAAAATCATCGTAACAAGAAAATAAAGTTTCTGCGATCTGATCGCGGAGACGAATATTTGAGTTACGAGTTTGGTCTTCAATTAAAAACAATGTGGAATAGTTTCACATCTCACGCCACCTGGAACATCACAACGTTATGGTGTGTCCGAACGTCGTAACCGCACTTTATAGGATATGGTGTGATATATGATGTCTCTTACTGATTTACCACTATTGTTTTGGGGTTATGCATTAGAGACAGCTGCATTCACTTTAAATAGGGCACCATCGAAATCCGTTGAGACGACGCCTTATGAACTGTGGTTTGGCAAGAAACCAAAGTTGTCGTTTCTTAAAGTTTGGGGCTGCGATGCTTATGTGAAAAAGTTTCAACCTAATAAGCTCAAACCCAAATCGGAGAAGTGCGTCTTCATAGAATACCCAAAGGTAACTATTGGGTACACCTTCTATCACAGATCCGAAGGCAAGTTTTTCATTGCTAAGATGGATCCTTTCTAGAGAAGGAGTTTCTCTCGAAAGAAGTGAGTGGGAGGAAAGTAGAGCTTGATAAGGTAATTTGTACCTTCTCCCGAATTGGAAAGTAGTTCATCACGGAAATCAGTTCCAGTGATTCCTACACCAATTAGTGAGGAAGCTAATGATGATGATCATGAAACTTCAGATCAAGTTACTACAAAACCTCGTAGGTCTTCCAGAGTACGGTCCGCACCAGAGTGGTATGGTAATCCTGTTCTGAAAGTCATGTTACTAGACCATGATAAACCTACGAACTATGAGGAAGCGATGATGAGCCCAGATTCCGCAAAATGGCTGGAGGCCATGAAATCTGAGATAGGATCCATGTATGAGAACAAAGTGTGGACTTTGGTGGACTTGCCCGATGATCGGCAAACCATAGAAAATAAATGGATATTCAAGAGAAAGACAGACGTTGATAGTAGTGTTACTATCTACAAAGCTCGACTTGTCGCAAAAAAGGTTTTTGGCAAGTTCAAGGTGTTGACTACAATGAGATTTTCTTAACTGTAGCGATGCTTAAATCTATCTGAATCATGTTAGCAATTGCCACAATTTATGAAATCTGGCAAATGGATGTCAAAAACTGCATTCCTTAATGGTTTTCTTAAAGAAGAGTTGTATATGATGCAACCAGAAGGTTTTGTCAATCCTAAAGGTGTTAACAAAATGTGCAAGCTCCAGCGATCCATCTATGGACTGGTGCAAGCATCTCAGAGTTGGAATATACACTTTGATAAGTTGATCAAAGCATATAGTTTTTTGTACAGACTTACGGTGAAGCCTGTATTTACAAGAAAGTGAGTGGGAGCACTACAGCATTTCTGATAAGTATATGTGAATGACATATTGTTGATCGGAAATAATGTAGAATTATTCTGCAAAGCATGAAAGGATACTTGAATAGGAGTTTTTCAAAGAAAGACCTCGGAGAAGCTGCTTACACATTGAGCATCAAGATCTATATAGATAGATCAAGACGCTTGATAAGATTTTTCAATGAATACATACCTTGATAAATTTTTGAAATAGTTCAAAATGGAACAGTCAAAGAAGGAGTTCTTTCCTGTGTTGCAAGGTGTGAAATTGAGTAAGACTCAAGACCCGACCATGGCAGAAAATAGAAAGAGAATGAAAAGTCATTCCCTATGCCTCAGTCATAGGTTCTATAAAGTATGCTATGCTGTGAACCAGACATATTGTATACCTTGCTCTGAGTTTGGCAAGGGAATACAATTTTGATCTAATAGTAGATCACTGGACAGCGGTCAAAAATATCCTTAGTAAGGACTAAGGAGATGTTTCTCGATTATGGAGGTGATAAAAGGTTCGTCCTAAAGGGTTACGTCGATACAAGTTTTTTACACCAATCCAGATGACTCTAAGTCTCAATCTGGATACATATTGAAAGTGGGAGCAATTAGCTAGAGTAGCTCCGTGCAGAGCATTGTGGACATAGAATATTTGCAAAATACATACGGCTCTGAATATGACAGACCCGTTGACTAAACTTCTCTCACAAGCAAAACATGATCATACCTTAGTACTCTTTGGGTGTTAATCACATAGAAATGTGAACTAGATTATTGACTCTAGTAAACCCTTTGGGTGTTGATCACATGATGATGTGAACTATGGGTACTAATCACATACAGATGTGAATATTGGTGTTAAATCACATGGCAATGTGAACTAGATTATTGACTCTAGTGCAAGTGGGAGACTGAAGGAAATATGCCCTAGAGGCAATAATAAAGTTATTATTTATTTCCTTATATCATGATAAATGTTTATTATTCATGCTAGAATTGTATTAACCGGAAACATAATACATGTGTGAATACATAGACAAACATAGTGTCACTAGTATGCCTCTACTTAACTAGCTCGTTTATCAAAGATGGTTATGTTTCCTAACCATGGACAAAAGAGTTGTCATTTGATTAACGGGATCACATCATTAGGAGAATGATGTGATTGACATGACCCATTCTGTTAGCCTAGGACTTGATCGTTTAGTATGTTGCTATTGCTTTCTTCATGACTTATACATGTTCCTGTAACTATGAGATTATGCAACTCCCGTTTACCGGAGGAACACTTTGGGTACTACCAAACGTCACAACGTAACTGGGTGATTATAAAGGAGTACTACAGGTGTCTCCGAAGGTACATGTTGAGTTGGCGTATTTCGAGATTAGGTTTTGTCACTCCAATTGTCGGAGAGGTATCTCTGGGCCCTCTCGGTAATGCACATCACTATAAGCCTTGCAAGGAATGTAGCTAATGAGTTAGTTACGGAATGATGTATTATGTAACGAGTAAAGAGACTTGCCAGTAACGAGATTGAACTAGGTATTGGATACCGACGATCAAATCTCGGGCAAGTAACATACCGATGACAAAGGGAACAATGTATGTTGTTGTGCGGTTTGACCGATAAAGATCTTCGTAGAATATGTAGGAACCAATATGGGCATCCAGGTCCCGCTATTTGTTATTGACTGAGAATGGTTCTAGGTCATGTCTACATAGTTCTCAAACCCGTAGGGTCCGCACGCTTAACGTTTCGATGACAGTTTTATTATGAGTTTATAAGTTTTGATGTACCGAAGTTTGTTCGGAGTCTCGGATGTGATCACGGACATGACGAGGAGTCTCGAAATGGTCGAGACATAAAGATTGATATATTGGAAGCCTATGTTTGGACATCGGAATGGTTCCGGGTGAAATCGGCATTTTACCGGAGTACCGGGAGGTTACCGGAACCCCCCGGGGGTTATTGGGCCTACATGGGCCTCGAGGGAGAAGAGGGAAGGAGGCAGGAGGGGGCCACGCGCCCCTCCCCTTCCTAGTCCGAATAGGACAAGGGAAGGGGGGCGGCACCCCCCCCCCTTTCCTTCTCCTCTTCCTCCTCTTTCCCCCTTCTCCTACTCCTACTTGGAAAGAGGGAGTCCTGCTCCCGGTGGGAGTAGGACTCCCCCCTTGGCGCGCCCTCCTTGGACGGCGGCCTCCTCCCCCTGGCTCCTTTATATACGGGGGCGGGGGGGCACCCCATAGACACACAAGTTGATCTACGGATCGTTCCTTAGCCGTGTGCGGTGCCCCCCTCCACCATATTCCACCTCGGTCATATCGTCGCGGAGCTTAGGCGAAGCCCTGCGCCGGTAGAACATCATCATCGTCACCACGCCGTCATGCTGACGGAACTCATCTCCGGAGCTCGGCTGGATCGGAGGCCGGAGATCGTTATCGAGCTGAACGTGTGCTGAACTCGGAGGCCCCGTACATTCGGTGCTTGGATCGGTTGGATCGTGAAGACGTATGACTACATCAACCGCGTTGTGCTAACGCTTCCGCTTACGGTCTACGAGGGTACGTGGACGAACACTCTCCCCTCTCGTTGCTATATCATCACCATGATCTTGCGTGTGCGTAGGAAATTTTTTGAAATTACTACGTTCCCCAACAGTTCACAGCCGCCACCCTAGTCCGTTCATCATTACCAATCGAGGCCATTCGACGACGCAGCGTTGAGGTCGGTCAACGACGCAATGGTTAGAGTCTCTTTCTCTCTCGCTCTATCTCTCTCTATTTTTCTTCTACCTGTATGAATTTTTCCTGACTTTTCTTGGCTTTGCCTCTTCTTAGCCTCTGTTTTTTGATTTGGAGACTGAACGAGTGCAGTTCGTCGAGGGATTTAATGTGCTAACCACTTAATATACATGGTTGGCAGGATCACTAGTATTTATGTTCTCAAGATATGAGAGACAAATCTTTATTGGAATGTTTGTATGATTGTGGCTGGTTGGAGTGTTTGGTCTGGTGGAGATCATGCATATTATTTGCTTATGACACGATGTATATATATACTGTTAGAAGTTCTAGTACATATATTACAAAAATTCACTGATAAAAAATGTATCAGTTCATTATGTGTAGCACATGTTTAACACATATAATTACGAAAACAGTTACTTGAACTATATAAGAGTTAAGCTTTCACTTGATTTTCAGTTCAAATTTTGCGTTCTTTTCAGTACATCAACTTTAATGTGCAGAACATTGAGGAAATCCTGAAATATTATATGTGCATTCTACTTATTTTATTATGCTAACAAGAATTCAGCCCTGTTTGCTTATGTATGGTACTGAACTAACCATGTTGTGTTGTCGCTAAATCTGAACTTGTGTTCACCTTATGTATTACAATGGCCATGGATGCGCCCAGCGAAGGACAACGACATGCAAAAAAACATACTAGTGCAGCTGCTTGCCTCCTCTTCATATTCCATACCAGAAAATATCCTTCTCCCCTCTGTTTTCTTAAGTAAGTTTTCATTAAAAGACCCGAGAATAGCAAGTAGAAGTTTGACAAAAGGACCTACATCAGTTCAACCGCAGAAAGATAACAAGTCCATGAGATGATCTATAATTAAGTTCAAAATTACTACATGGTTAATGTATTTAACATCAAGTCCATGTATTACTACATGAGACTACATCCGTTCTCAGGAATTCTACTTCAGTTCAATATCTAAATTTGGTTTAGTTCAATTCAGTTGAATATATTTGTGCCAATTTCTTCTTGTGATGCTTATACATAGCTGGAAATGCAGATGTTGTTGTTTTAGAATTTATCTTTCGGTATGGAATTAGGTGCGGTGTATAGTCAGTTAGTCACTGATGTTTATTTAGCTAGTTTGGTAGTACATGATAGTGGATGTCTCAAAAGTATTTGTATGGAATTAGGTGCGGTGTGCAGTCACTATTGCTCCATTTCATGTGTGAAAAAAACTTCCTTTTGTGCATGTCATTTGTTTGTAGAATATTTCTGAGGGAGGACACAAACAGTATACACATATATAATGTCAGTACTTAATAAGAAGAACAAAAAGTTCAGTCTCAAAACTTTAAAAAGTTAAGCACATCAAGGTTCACAAATCTTGCTCAGTAAGTACCTCAATTGACCCTAATTTTGAGCTACTAGGACACATCATGGTCATTAGCTATCACATCTCATTTTTCATTTATATTTTCAGATCCTAAGGAGCTATTGTTGTCGCTGGTCGTTGCTGTCGGAGCCGTAGCGTGTCGACAAGATCCTGCAGAGCCATGAGCTGTGTATCCGGCAAGCCGGCTGCCGGTCATGGTTCCACCAAGGTGATCGACCGACCACCTCACACAATGAAATGCATGCTAATTAATTCCCCTGGAACCGCCATTGCTAACCTGATTCTTCTTTTTCTCGATAGGAAACAAGACGGAGCGGCGGCACTAAGACCGAGGGAGACGCACACATGCTAGACCCCCTGTGTAGAACGCTTGAATTCTTTGAAGTGAGTAAATTCAGATTTTTTTTTTGAATCTTGTTCATTCTGTACAAAAGTTTGGCCTTTTGGAGGTTCAGAATATAATGTCAGTGCAGTACAGGCTTCTGGTTGAGAAAGTAATTGAAAATGTGTAGTTCATCAGTTCATAGATAAGCACATCTATGAGTGCATGCATCCGTTCTATAATGTCAAAACCAAGTCAATACTCAATAATGTCAATTTTGTGATGCACCTTCTTTCCATTGTGGAACTGCTGGAGTTTGGGCCAAGGAATAGGAAAATAGGTTTATTTTGAGTGGGTTTTACAAGTAGAACCGTTCAGACTTCACTTGAACTTATAACATCATAGTTTATATTGTATTTTTTTAGCATTCTTGCAACCCTATTAACAACATCTTTTTGTACAGTGTTTTTAGGTGCTTCTGTTTGCAAACCTGGAAATGGGCGTTGGGCCAACCACAAGGCAATGCCACTAGGTAGGGTGCGAGACGGCTGCCAAGCGCGACATGAGCCTTTCCGACCCCATTTCCAGGTGCAGCGCCAGGGATCTCACTGTGGGGTGCGCGAAGGCACTAGCGACTCTGCTTCCATTTCTCTTCAGAAGTTCTGCTAACCAATTAGCCACTGATGAGATGACTTTGCTTCCAACTAGCCACTGAAAGTTGTGGCCATTTAATGTCACCTTCTACATTTAAGATAGGTCAAACTGTAACCTTCCAATGTTACCGTTTGGTGGCTTAAGATGCTTTATGTTTTGTTGATCTAGAGAGTGGCTATCTGAGAGCTATGTTGAACTTTCTTATTATAGTTTATACTTCTTTAAAAAATCCGAGTTGATTCTAAATGTGTTTTCCTCACCAGTTCTAAAAATCCCAGAGCATCCGTCCAACTTTGTATCAGGATATACTATGTTGCTTCTTCAATTTCTGTATGGTTTTGTACTGACTGTTCTCTCCTGCCTATTTTGGTTGATGTTCACGAATGGACAAAAAATGTATTGGAAATGTTCTATTATTACTAGCATATAAGTACAGAAAAAATTCAACACGATGTCCCAGATAAGTTTGAAAGAAAGCTCAAACAAAAAACCATCCAAATTCAAAATGGTAAAAGTTCAAGTGGTAAAATGAGAGAAGTCCAGAATATCGTCGCAAAACAATGTTTGAGTTCAAAAGAAAACAGAAAATTTATACTGAAAATACAGAGTAAAGTCTAGTATGTGATAACACGCTCAGTACAAAACCATACATACATTTGTTCAAATACTCTTTTTCCCGAACATATATTCATCCGTTCTATAAATGAAAAATGGTTGAATTAAAAATATTGATCAGTACAAGTTAAAAATGATGGTCCGTTCAGAATAAAAGAAATGACAGAAATTCAACTTGTAAAAGTTCAAGCAAAAAGAAATCCCATGCAATTCAAAAGAGAAAAGTACAAGTCATAAAATAAAAGAAGTCTCGTTGTAAAAAATGTTTAGTTCAAAAAAAATTGAAAAAAAATATAATTCAGTTCGATGATATAAACCATGCAAGTACAGGGGCGATGATACAATAAACCGCTGAAAACTTACGAGCAAAAATATTACCCAAAATAGACAAAGCCTAGTTAGTAAAAACATGCTTAGTACAAACCCATGCAAACATCAGTTCAAGTACTATTTTTTTCGAACCTTTCAAAATTACTCTCCGAAGAATGCATCAGTACAAACGCATACGTAGATCAGTACAAGTACTCTGTTTTTTCTGACGGAAAAACAGCACGACCGGTCTCACCGTAATCCAAATTACTCTTTAACGGCTGCAAATATGAGAAAACGTTCAACATGACTAAGTTTCGCATTTTCGATAGCTATCCAACGGTATATTATTTGCCCCATTTCGACAAACTTTTAAAAAAATCGTGTTCAAAATCTAATTTGACCGTATTCGAATTTGTTATTAAACTGTAAGGAATTAGAAAAACATTTCAATACGAAAAAGTTGCGCATTTTCCGTAGATTTCCAACGCCGTATCATTTGCGTCAATCCGACAAACTGTTTGCAAAAAATCGCGAAAATATATTTCGCCCAGAATTTCACCGTTTTCCAAATTACTTTTAAATCGTATAGAATTAGAAAAAAAATAATAGATATATGGAAGATGCGGATTTTCACAAGCTTTCCAACGCCATCTTAGTTGCTCAATTCCGACAAACCATTCGAAAATTGTGTCCAAAATACTATTCACGTTTTCGGTTTTGAAAAAAATGGGTTTTCCAAAACTGCTCTTAAACCATAATGATTTTGCAAAAACGTTCAATATACTTGAAACATGGTTGTCAAGAGCTTTCCAACGATATATTACACGCCCCATTCCGACAAAGAAATTACAAAAAGTTTTTGAACTAAAGAAGACGATCTGTTAAACACAACTGAAAGAATCAGTTCAACCGCTTCGAAAACATCAGTACAACCACCTGAAAAGGTCAGTTCAAAAAGGGTAACAGAATAATATTCTGTTACGCGTAACAGAATAGCCCAAATGTGTGTGTGTGTGTGTGTGTGTGTATTGAAGGGAAAACATGGGTTCAATTTTGCATTCTTATAGAAAAATAGAACTGAGCTGTGGGTCGTCTTGAAAAAACAAACATAACTTGGGCTGCTGATGTTATAGACAAGCTAGGTTGGGAGGCCCAGAGGTCGCTTGATCCAGAAAAATGTCGAAACATGTCATGGGCTGCCCATGTTAAACAACAAAACCAAGGCCATGGACCTGGTGGGCCCGGGACTGTCAGGCTCTCGACAAATAGTTGTCTCCCGATTCCTCTTGTTTTGCTGACCATGTTGGGAACGACAGACGGCGGCACCACGGCGAGAGCACCAAGGTGGAGGACGACGTCGAGACCGTGGACCAAACGAACCGGAGCGGGGGAAGACGCAGGCGGAGGGGAGTACGAGGGTTGACTTGTTCGGATGCAGGGTGGCCGGTGGAGCTCCTTGGTATCGTTGTCTTCTTTCATGTTGGCGTAGCAGGGGTTGATGATGGTCTCGGTGAGGTCAACCATGGAGTCCTTCTCCTGCCCGTTGCCGATGATCTTGTATTGCTTCTGGATGTCGACAAATTTGTTGCACCAAAAGGCCAAATCATCGCGTTCTTCCTTCTCTCCACCGTAGCAAAGGTGCAGTCGGTGCTGCCGATGAAACGGGTGAATGCTCCAGAACCTCTGATGGCCCTACAGCAGTGGTAGACGAGAACCTCGTCTCGTGTGCATACCTGGGCGACCGCGATCCGCTGGTCCCTGTCAGGAGACGAATGGATGGGCACAAGGTCTAGTCCTGCGACCTTGTGCTTTCTCGTCCTATAGGTACTGCTTGAACTCGGCAAGGCAGAGCTTCACCGAGTCCAGATCGTTGGTGTACATCACATTCAACTTGGTGCCGCCATGGGACTGAACGGAGACCTCAAAGGTGAACTCCTTGTTGAAGTCCATATCCAGCAGGCACACCCCTCGGATCGCCATTGGAGTCTCTTCAAGTGAACGAGTGAGTAGGCGGCGGCAGCAGTTTGTTTCTCAGCTCTTGGGGAACTGGATTCAACAGTAAACTGAGTGTGTATAGGCGACAATAGTTACTACCCCTCCTTTTCCCACTGCACACCCGGCAGAATATGCACCCTCGGCGCATTCAAACGCCTCCATTAAGAAACCTATTCCGGCCACACACGTCGGTTCACGAGTGGTCTGTATTGGTACTGTAATAACAAGTGTTAGTGGTCACTTTACTTAAATTTAATTAGCTTTAATTAAAATGTATTCTTAAAACAAGCAATGCATTGGCTTGCTCTATCAGTGCCATAGGATCAACATGCACAACAGTTAGAAATATTATTCTAAGGACGCACATGATCAATACATTTGCCGCACTTTCACACAGAAAATACTACCAAGTTTGAACAATTTGTTATGGTTGTTGTCCTCTGCATCATCATGCCGTGTTTCCCAGCTTGCAAGATTCAAAACCAACAAATAAGATTCAAGTAATAAGTACAACAAAGATGCCTACACATCTCATTGATTCCCAGCTTCCAAGATTCAGAACCAACAAATAAGATTGAAATAATAAGTACAACAAAGATGCCTACACATCTCATTGATTCCCAGCTTGCAAGATTCAGAACCAACCCATTAGAGCCTTTTGATAAAGTGAATATCGGGATTAAATCCATCTTGGCTAGTCGTGTCACACAACCCAAGAACTTGACGAATGCTCTTGACCATCACAACATCTGTAGTAGAATATTCATGTTTACACAGATAAGAAAGAACATGATTACTATAATAGTGGCACTAGTTGAAGCAACCAGTGTGAGGGGCCCTATACCGCCACGACTCGATGTGGTGAACCTGCAACTCCACTCGGATGAGGTCAACCTGCAGATCCATGATTCAATTCATGCGCCTTTTTCTGCAGTTCACCTAAAATGAAGCAAAGATTGCATCATTCAGCTAGCAAGAAGTACTTGCTCTCGTGAGCTGGCAGGTTCTTCTTTAGTAGTTGCACTAAAATTCAGGAACATTGAGGTTGGTTGTCCTGCTCATGTAAGGTGCACCTATAATTTGCTTCTCCTTTTGTGCAGTTCCACTAAAATAAAGTGCCATTGTGGTGACAGTGACGGCTCATCTTGCAAAAGCTAATAAAATGTTGCACAAGATTACCATCAGAATTTGATGGAGATTTTGGAAACTCCAATCACCATTTTGTGTAGTTCCACCAAAATTGAGAGATGTTGCCCATGTGACATTTTAGTTGAACTGCACAAGACACTCATTCCAAAAGAAAGTGTTTTGTGCAGTTCACCAAAAGGTCACAATAGCAACAGGTGAAATGGATATCCCTATCTACACAAAAAGATAGAAAGTAAACAGTTGCTGGTCAATAAGAATATACTAAACATACACAAACGAAAAGAAGCATATTAATTATGTTCATGGCAATCACGCAAGGACAGTAGAAATTTTAAAACGTCAGCAATGCTTCATGTTACCGGAAGCATTATGATCAACTATGACATTCGTCAAATATGGGATTACTTTAATGGTGGCATTGCTTGTTTACCAGATACAGTAAATCAACAACAGTAAAGAGTTGGTTTAAGGGCATGGGACCATGGGGACACCAGGTCACTCAGCAGCGTAAAGAAGCAACTTACTTATCATACTTGGGAAAACAGCATGAGTACCATTTGTTAACACAGTTTAATTGCATCATATCACTGGAGGCATTAGATTAACAATAGCACTGGTTAGACATGTCCTTAAGGAAACAGTGTGATTGCTTCATTTTACATGTGCCCTTACATTAACAACAGCAAAAGGTAGGTATAAGGACATGCGACAGTGGACGCATCAGCACAATGTACCTACAAGGAGTCATAAAGTTGTGATGCCGAGTTTGTTCATGCTCTGTGAGGGCAGCAAGTCTAATCCTGGAGAACTTTTCCTATGTGAGGGCAGCAAATCTAATCCTGGAGACCTTTACTATGTGAGGGCAGCAAATCTAATCCTGGAGACCTTTTACTAGGTGAGGGCAGCAAATCTAATCCTGGGCATACTCTGTTGAGTTGTCCACCAGCCGCCACTTTCTATCCTTTTTTTCAACCAATAATAGATCTGTTCCTTATCCAGTTTGTACTGAGTTTTCCCATTATTTCCCTTTTCAACCAAGAGACTGGTTGGGTACCCGGTCTCTACTACTTTCCCCCTGTTATTTCCTCTTTGAATCAAGTCCTAGATTCATGCTACGATTTTCCCCCCTTTCTTCGTTGTTTGAACAAAGTCCTAGATTCGAATGCATGAAGTAGCTTTACCTCTAATAATACTAAAAATTTAGGTGGATTTGGAAGAGCTAATGGAAGTAGAAAAAGATGCACATGCAGACACGTTGGGAGCTGGGGCAGTAGAGCAAGGTCGCTTTCGAAGAACTTGTACCTGAGGTTCATCGGGATGTCAGCGGCGGCAGGTCTGATCTGCACACAATACGGCAGGGAGGAAGAAGGGTCGGAGGACCTCCTGAGCCGGCGATGTGTCGGAGAGAATGGCACGGGCAGAGGATCGGGCCCCGTCGGCGGTTGTGGGTTTCCTCCCTCGGCGGCGATGACCGCGTGAACGATGCACCTTTTAGTCCTCTACACACATCGGCCGAAGGGATCCAGCCGGATCTGTGACCAGCAGTGAGCAGAGAGAAAATGTCGCTACCGCTGTCTTGTTTAGATCTAGAGAGGATGAGAGAATGAAGAGAACAACCCTAGTAACGCAAGCACTCAGGCCCCTGCGTACATATATAGTGGAGTGATTATCTTTTTCTCTCCACAACAAGCGTTTCAATTTGTGTATGTGGCATTAAAGAAAAGAAACTCTCTATTTAAGGAGACTAACTGTATGACTCCTACTTACTACTAGTAGTACTAGTATTGTTCACTTGTTCTCCCCGGCCCTCCATTCATTGAACAACCCCACAGGTGAATAAACATACAGTAAGTATTTATATAGAACGAACAAGCTCGAACTATTTTCGTGTAGTTAAAAGTTGAGGGCGGGGCTTTTCCTGGGCAGTACGCGCGGCAGTTTTCGGGTAGGTGGTTTGACAGAGAGGCGAGGAGGGTGAGGGGGTGGTGGATTCTCAAACTTACTGCTGGAAAGGTCGGGCTATGTGATTTGATGGCGCGTTACTGCTGGAAAGACTTGTGATATGACTACTCACTATAGTCATGAATTACTGGTGCTACGACCGGGGCGATGCCCCCCTTCCGTTCCGCACTCTAATATGGTGCATGACACGTCGACCTGGATGCTGGCTCTCCCACATGTTGGCGAAGTACGTAGTAAGAAGGAGCAAAGAATGATGCGGTATATACTACTACTACTACTCAGGTCGGAGCAGTACGAACCACGGCAGCCCAGTGAACCAGCAGTGTGAACCACGGTAGCCCATTGAACCAGCAGTAGAAAACAATGTGGTGATATGGCCATAAAAAACAATGTGCTACGGTCCAGACTGTAGCATGTACAGTACTACTCCTCTTTGTTTGGATCCCTGAGTTAGAGCTAGTTTGGGTTGAAATAGCCTCAAATTATCGAAACAGGAGGGGTTAGTTTGAGCTAGTTTGCTCTAACCCAGCTAAAAAAACTAGCCCTGTGGAGAGGTTCTAATTGGGTTAGTTATCTTCGGGCCCACTAAAAGAGAACTGAAAAATCTCCCCTGCCCGCACCAGATCGCTCCCTCCCCCCCCCCCTACTCCTCTCTGTTCCCCATCGGGCTGCCCGCCCAAGTGCCACTCTGCCGCTCACCCTCTCTCTCCTCCGGCCGCCCTCTCCTTCCGGCCTCCGCCGCCCTACTCCGGCCGCCCTCTCCCTCCGGCCTTCGAAGGTCGCCCTGCTCCCCCTTCACAGGTCGTTTTTCTCCCTTTGTCGTGCGCGGCGGCGGTGCATCTACCAGGGACATCGCGAGAGGGGTGAGTTTGTTCGTTCCTTCTCGGTCTCACAGCCATATCATTGGTCTTGCTTGCTCTAGCGCTAATTCTGATTTGGAAAAGTAGATCCTGATCAAACTTGGTATAGATTTGTGGTGCACGCATGGAATTGTTCGATGTTGCTTGAGGAGGTAATAAATATTTCTAGAGGCCCAAAGATTTAGTTCATCTTTCTAGGTATTTCAGTTTTAGGCTTGCATTATTTCTAGAGGCCCAAAGATTCAGTTCACCTTTCTAGGTATTTCAGTTTCAGGCTTGTACTATTTCTAGAGGCCGAAAGATTCAGTTCACGTTTCTAGGTATTTTAGTTTCAGGCTTGCATTATTTCTAGAGGCCCAAAGATTAAGTTCCCAATCGGCGGCAAGCGGCCCTGGTACCCATGCCGGTGTCGACCTCAACTCGCAAGCGCCTGCGTCGGAGGGGTTCCCGGGGCTTGAGCTCTACAGAGCTTCCTCCATAGCGATGATGATGAGCTCCTCCCTCGGTGCGTGAGGGGCTCCAGGCTCCCTCTCTATCGTGAATGACTTTCGCGATGAGTTAGCTCATGCTTTGTTTCATGGAGTGTTTTTTTGTGAAGCTTGATTGACGAATTGTATGTTTAAGTGGGATATCTAATTTGTATGGACAAAGTAAAATTTATCATGTTTTGCATGCTTGATTTGTAAAGATGGTTCGTTTATGTCAATTGTGAGCGGGAGGAGGCCACACCAAATCTAGCAGGAAATAGGGTCCAAAGTAGTCAAATGATTGAGAAAGAGCATTTATTGTCATCCATACACCTCTTTGGTTTAGAGTTAGTTCGGGGTTAGCTCAGGGTCAGAATCTAACTCTAACCTCTAACTGAGTTAGAGTTCTCCTCATCTCGGTTCATCGCCATCATACTTTCTCCATTCCTATGTTTTCAGTATCCTGCGAATCAAAGAGGCCCTTTTTTGCGGGGAAAATCAAAGAGACCCTTAGATTGGTTTAGGTCCGGTCATTTTTTATAAACGTGTTATGTCCAAAAATTTAATGAACGTGCTCCGGTTTATACGAAAATAATCCGGTTTCATGTAGTAATTCATTTATTTATTTATTCTTCTGCGGGGGGTTTGCATGTAATTTGTGAGGTCTAAAATGTAAAGTTCCCCGGCATATGCTCCGAGTCATGCATGCACTACGACCAAGATGCTCTATGTCCCACATGTCGGAGAAAGGGAGCACGTGGAAATAGCCTAGGAGTGCATATAGGAGGATAAATGCGTGAAAAAATATGTACTTTGAAGCATAGTTGCGGTTCGAAAAGGAGACCTAAAATGATGACAACTATAGGTCGCACGCACCCAACTAGTGGTACTAGACATACGACTATTTTTCCCTAAAAAAAGAGGTACGAGTGCTCAGTACTCCTATTCTATCAACACGAGTCCCATCTGACAACAGCGTCCGTGCTACAGCTAGCTCTCCTCCCTCGTTTCTCTCTTCTAATTCTAAACTCGGCCGACGCCCGGTGGGCGGGGTGGGTTCGCTCAACTGTGGCCCCACCTCACAGTGAAAACGTTACGACTGGAATAAAAATGCCATATACTCCCTCGGTTCCTAAATATAAGCCTTTTTAGATACTATTTCAAATGGAATACAGCATACGGATGTATGTAGACATATTTTAGAGTGTAGATTCACTCATTTTGCTCCATATGTAGTAGTCACTTGCTGAATCTTTAGAAAGACTTATATTTGGGAACGGAGGGAGTACTATACTAATAAAACATTAAGGCCACGAGGCGATGCAGTGCTAGTTACAGGAGGCAAAAAGAAGAGATGCATCCATCGACGACGTTCACCTCCTCGACTCAGGGCGTCGGCCCACCGAACGGCTCCTAAGTAGCAGCGGCTTTTGTGGCCAGGTCGACGTGCTTCTGAACAACTGCGTCCAAAGATTCCAGCCGCTGGAAGAAAGCCAACGTCTTTCTGTCCTCGCTTGCCTTGTAGTGGCCTATGTAGACGATTTCCTTGTAGACGTGGATGTGCAGGTCGACGGTTTCTTGCATGGCAAGGCGCTGCGCAGCGAGCGTGGCCTCGAGGTGCACATTCTTCATCGCGACCTCCGGCAACTACAGGGCCACCAGGGCTTGAAAGAGTTCGTCACCATGGAGGTCGATGAGGGTGGCAGGCAATGAGGAGCCTGGGCGCGCGGGCTGGAGCAGTACGTCAAGGTTGTCCATGCGCTTCTTGACGGCGGTGAACTTGCGGATGGAGTTGACCATCATGTCGTCCATGCGGGAGGCAAAGCTGGCGTCGGCGAGGGCTATGACGCCGGCGGTCGCCAGCACTGTCTGGAAACGCTGCGCGGTGCGGGGTCGCAGGCCGGCGCCTTGGATGATTTGGCACAGCCGACTGCCGCTCGCATCCATCGCCTCCATAGGTGCTTGTGGCTTCTAGTCACTTGGTCTTGGATTGGAGTGAGAAGTGTTGCACAGAGACTTAGGAGTAGATGGATTGGAGTGGTGGGGCGCCTTTATATGAGAGCCCAAACTCTGTTGCATTCACATCGTGCTGGTTCTATTCTGCTTCTCCAATTAATTCCCTCTGCATGTAATTAAGGATGCATCATTGACCATTCAACGTCTCGGGAATTGCTACCCTCTCCATCCTTGGCATTCAAGCACCTATGGAGGCAACTGCCACTCGCGTCTATCGCGTGTCAGGAGACGTTCCCGTCGACGACGAGGTGCCTATGGTGACTTCGTAAAATTCAAGATGATAGTGTCGGCTCAGTCTTTCGGAGGTGTTCATAGGGGTAGGGTGTGCATGTGTGCTTCATAGGGGTGAGTGTATGTGCGTGTATATGAGCGCTTGCGTCTGTACTGTGTCAAAAAAACGTAAATGCGTGTCAAAAAGAGACTAGTCAGTATACTCAATATTGTGCACCTCGGAGAGAAAAAAGAGAGAACTACGTATTTATTTACGGTGCAGATTCACTCATTTTGCTACATATGTACTCCATCTCAGTGTAGTCTAGTCACTTGTTGAAATCTCTAGAAAGGCAAATACTCCTTTCTGGTTTACAGGGATATATTAGCAAGTACGTACTACAATAGTGGGCTCACATAGCAATTTTGTCTCATGCAAGAGCCTGGCTATATGCGTGCTCCAATGTTCACAACTGCCACGTTTGGGTTGCGCTTGGCTCTTTGCCTCTTCGGGAAGACAAACAATGATGTAACTACTACTGCTTCTACAGTATCGGAATCCACTGCTGCATATCCGTCCACCGCGAGCGGGAGGGATAGCATGTTGTAGTACTATAAGCAAAAGCGTGTCATCGTTGCGAGCAACCGCGTGCATGGGCGAGGGAGAAGGCATGTAGTAGTAAAATAAAGCTTCTCCTCATTGTACGAGTTGACGCGACACATCATAGCACTGGCCCCACATGCTTGCCTCTAAACTTGGCTGAAAGACCCGCAGTGTACAATATATTTGCTGCAACATCTAACATTTACCCACCACAAATTAAAATATATATTCCTGTCTTGACCAGATGAGAGTACAAACTACAATCACCAGGATGACAGGTAGGGCCAGAAGACTATTTTAATTAAAAAAAACTTCGAGACGGCCACATAGCATGGAGCCGACCCCAACGATTTTAAGCTTACACGCACGGTACACGCTATCCTAGACTACTCTACACATGAAACTACAACACGAGCGTCCGGGCTGCGCTTGGCTCTTCGCCTCTTCGGGAAGTCAAACAATGATGGAGTACTACTGCATTGGAGGAGTACTACAGTACGCTTCTGGCCATCTGACACCGAATGAACTGCTGCATGTCCACCGCGTGCGGGAGGGAGAGCGTGTAGTGAAAGCTTCTCCTAGTCCTGCCAGCCAGCACGCTCATGGGCAAGGGAGGGACGCTCCTGCCTATGCGTGTATGACAGGTGGGCCCAACAGGTGGGTGACCAACCTGTCACACAGCCAAAGGCGGGTGCAGTTAAGTCCGCGAGGGAGAGGATAATCAAACTTCTCGTTGTTGTACGAGTTGACGCGACACATCAAAGCACTGCACTCGATATATTTCAATAATTTGCATTTACCGATGCATTAATTACAACACATGCATGCATGCCGTGACTCTCCTTTTGATACTTGCATGTGTTGATTTAATGCACCTTGAAGTAGTATAAATATGTGACAGTAAATCTTTGTAATGCCCCGGCCCTAAAGCGAGAGATGATTGTGCACGAGGAGGGCGAGATCATGCAGACGGAAGAGGACCCGACGATGGAGCTCTCTATGGTCTCGATGGACCTCACCTTTCTCCAGTGCCCCCTTGTGCCTCTGCCCCTTAACTCCTCCAGTGTATGAGGTTCGAATACACCTCGTCCGTTCAGCTGATTGCTACCTCTTGAGCACAGCATTGGTTTTCTCTTGAAGAGGAAAGGGTGATGCAGCAAAGTAGCGTAAGTATTTCCCTCGGTTTTTGAGAACCAAGGTATCAATCCAGTAGGAGGCACCACACAAGTCCCTCGTACCTACACAAACAAACAAGAACCTCGCAACCAATGAGATAAAGGGGTTTTCAATCCCTTTGTGGCCACTTGCGAAAGTGAGATCTGATAGAGATAATAAGATAAGATAAATGTTTTTGGTATTTTTATGATATAGATTGGAAAGTAAAGATTGCAGAATAAAGTAGATCAGAAACTTATATGATAGAAAATAGACCCGGGGGCCATAGGTTTCACTAGTGGCTTCTCTCAAGATAGCATTAGTATTACGGTGGGTGAACAAATTACTGTCGAGCAATTGATAGAAAAGTGCATAGTTATGAGAATATCTAGGCATGATCATGTATATAGGCATCATGTCCGCGACAAGTAGATCGAAACGATTATGCATCTACTACTATTACTCCACACATCGACCGCTATCCAGCATGCATCTAGATTATTAAGTTCATAAGAACAGAGTAACGCATTAGGCAAGATGACATGATGTAGAGGGATAAACTCAAACAATATGATATAAACCCCATCTTTTTATCCTCGATGGCAACAATACAATATGTGCCTTGTTGCCCCTGCTGTCACTGGGAAAGGACCCCGCAAGATTGAACCCCAAGCTAAGCACTTCTCCCATTGCAAGAAAGATCAATCTAGTAGGCCAAACCAAACTGATAATTCGAAGAGACTTGCAAAGATAACCAATCATACATAAAAGAATTCAGAGGAGATTCAAATATTTCTCATAGATAAACTTGATCATAAACCCAGAATTCATCGGATCTCCACAAACACACCACAAAAAGAGTTACATCAAATAGATCTCCAAGAAGATCAAGGAGAACTTTGTATTGAGATTCAAAGAGAGAGAGAAGAAGCCATCTAGATAGTATGGACCGGAAGGTCTGTGGTAAACTACTCAGAACTCATCGGAGAGGCTATGGTGTTGATGTAGAAGCCCTCCGTGATCGATTCCCCCTCTAGCGGAGCGCCGGAAAAGGCCCCAAGATGGGATCTCACGGGTACAGAAGGTTGCGGCAGTGGAAATAGGGTTTCGTGGTGCTCCTCGATGTTTTCAGGGTATGCAAGTATATATAGGCGAAGGAGGTCGGTCAGGGGAGCCACGAGGGTGGGGGCGCGCCTTGCACACTCGTGGCTGCCTCAGCTGCTTATTGACGTCCACTCCAAGTCTCCTGGATTGCGTTTGTTCCAAAAAGATCTCTCCCGAAGGTTTCATTCCGTTTGGACTCTATTTTATATTCCTTTTCTTTGAAACACAGAAATAGGCAAAAAAACAGCAATTCGGGCTGGGCCTCCGGTTAGTAGGTTAGTCCCAAAAATGATATAAAAGTGTAAAGTAAAGCCCATAAACATCCAAAACGGGTAATATAATAGCATGGAACAATCAAAAATTATAGATATGTTGGAGACGTATCAAGCACCCCCAAGCTTAATTCCTGCTCGTCCTCGAGTAGGTAAATGATAAAAACTGAAAATGCTACCTAGCATATTTCTCAATGTAATTTTCTTTATTGTGGCATGAATGTTCAGATCCAAATAATTCAAGACAAAAGTTCATTATTGACATAAGAATATTAATACTTCAAGCATACTAACAAGGCAATCATGTCTTCTCAAAATAACATGGCTAAAGAAAGTTCATCCCTACAAAATCATATAGTTAGGCTATGTTTCATTTTCGTCACATAAAACACTCCCATCATGCACAATCTCGGTTTCAGCCAAGCAATTGGTTCATACTTTTTAACGCGCTTCAGCTTTTTTCAACTCTCACGCAATACATGAGTGTAAGCCATGGATATAGGCACTATGGGTGGAATAGAATATGATGATGGAGGTTGTGGGGAGAACACAAAAAAGGAGAAAGTCTCACATTGACGAGGCTAATCAACGGGCTATGGAGATGCCCATCAATTGATGTCAACATGAGGAGTAGGGATTGCCATGCAACGGATGCACTAGAGCTATAAATGTATGAAAGCTCAACAAAAGAATCTAAGTGGGTATGCATCCAACTTGCTTGCTCACGAAGACCTAGGGCATTTTGAGGAAGCCCATCATTGGAATATACAAGCCGAGTTCTATAATGAAAAATTCCCACTAGTATATGAAAGTGACAACATAAGAGACTCTCTATCATAAAGATCATGGTGCTACTTTGAAGCACAAGTGTGGAAAAGGATAGTAACAGTGTCCCCTTTTTTGGGCCTTTCTTTTTTTTGGCCTTCCCCTTTTTTGGCCTTTCCTTTTTTTGGCCTTTCTTTTTTTCTTTTTTTAAGGGACACTGCTCTAATAATGATGATCATCACACTTTTATTTATTTACAACTCAAGAATTACAACTCGATACTAGAACAAGATATGACTCTATATGAATGCCTCCGGCAGTGTACTGGGATGGGCAATGAATCAAGAGTGACATGTATGAAAAATTATGCATGGTGGCTTTGCCACATATACGATGTCAACTACATGATCATGCAAAAGCAATATGACAATGATGAAACGTGTCATAATAAACGGAACGGTGGAAAGTTGCATGGCAATATATCTCGGAATGGCTATGGAAATGCCATAATAGGTAGGTATGGTGGCTGTTTTGAAGAAGATATAAGGAGGTTTATGTGTGATAGAGCGTATCGTATCACGGGGTTTGGATGCACCGGCGAAGTTTGCATCAACTCTCTAGGTGAGAAAGGGCAATGCGCGGTACCGTAGAGGCTAGCAATGATGGAAGGGTAAGAGTGCGTATAATCCATGGACTCACATTAGTCATAAAGAACTCATATATTTATTGCAAAAGTTTTATTAGCCCTCGAAGAAAAGTACTACTACGCATGCTCCTAGGGGGGAGGTTGGTGGGAGTTAACCATCGTGCGCCCCCGACCTCCACTCATAAGGAAGGCAATCAAAAGAGCACCCCATGCAACAAATTTGTTACACAACTTTTACCATACGTGCATGCTACATGACTTGCCAACTTCAACACAAGTATTTCTCAATTTCATAATTACCAAACTAGCATGACTCTAACATTACCACCTTTATATCTCAAAACAATTATCAAGCATCAAATTGATCATAGTATTCAATGCACTTTCTATGATAGTTTGTATTATACCCAACTTGGATGCCCATCATATTAGGACCAATTTTATAACCATAGAAAATACCATGCTGTTCTAAAAGACTCTCAAAATAATATAAGTGAAGCATAAGAGATCAATAATTTCTACAAAATAAAACCACCGCCGTGCTCTAAAAAGATATAAGTGAAGCACTAGAGCAAAATTGCCTAGCTCAAAAGATATAAGTGAAGCACATAGAGTATTCTAACAAATTCCGAATCATGTGTGTCTCTCCCAAAAGGTGTGTACAACAAGGATGATTGTGGTAAACTAAAAATCAAAGACTCATATCATACAAGACGCTCCAAGCAAAACACATATCATCTAGTGAATAAAAATATAGCTCCAAGTAAAGTTACCAATAGATGAAGATGAAAGAGGGGATGCCTTCCGGGGCATCCCCAAACTTAGGATTTTGGTTGTCCTTGAATTATCTTGGGGTGCTTTGGGCAAACAAAAATTAACATATGCAAGGAAGAAGAAAGGAACAATAGCAATCTCAACACAACGATAGGAAATTTTGTAACATGAAAATTTCTACAATTATATTTTCCTCTCTCATAATAATTACATGTGGGATCATAAACAAATTCAACAAATAGCTATCACATAAAATATTTTCAACACGATCCACATGCATGCAAAGTTGGCACTCTTCCAAAATAGTGGGATTATCATTAACTAAAGTCATGACCTCTCCAAACCCACTTTCAGTACTATTGCAAACACTATTATCAATCTCATATTCATCATGGGGCTTAAATAAACTTTCAAGATTATAAGAAGAATCACCCCAATCATAATCATTGCAACAAGTAGTGGACATGCAAAACTAGCATCCCCAAGCTTAGGGTTTTGTGTATCATTAACAAAATTGATATTAATAGAATTTATAATAAAATCATTGCAATCATGCTTTTTATTCAAAGATCTATCGTGAATCGCTTCATAAAGTACTTCATCACAATTTTCAGATTCATGAATTTCAAGCAAAACCACATAAAGATAATCTAGTGCACTCAACTCACTAGCAATAGGTTCATCATAATTGGATCTCTTAAAGATATTAGCAAGTGGATGAGGATCCATAAAATTTTAGCAAGCGAAGATGCAAGCAAAAAGAAGGTACATGGTAACACAAGATCGAACGGAAGGAGGGCGAAGAAAAGGCAAAGGTGAAGTGGGGGAGAGGAAAACGAGAGGCAAATGGCAAATAATGTAACGCGAGGGATAAGAGTTTGTGATGGGTACTTGGTATGTCTTGACTTGTGCGTAGACCTCCCCGACAACGGCGCCAGAAATCCTTCTTGCTACCTCTTGAGCACTGCGTTGGTTTTCCATTGAAGAGGAAAGGGTGATGCAGCAAAGTAGCGTAAGTATTTCCCTCAGTTTTTGAGAACCAACGTATCAATCCAGTAGGAGGCTCCACGCAAGTCCCTCGTACCTACACAAACAAATAAGAACCTCGCAACCAACGCGATAAAGGGGTTGTCAATCCCTTCACGGCCACTTGCGAAAGTGAGATCTGATAGAGATAATAAGATAAGATAAATATTTTTGGTATTTTTATGATATAGATTGGAAAGTAAAGATTGCAAAATAAAGTAGATCGGAAACTTATATGATAGAAAATAGACCCGGGGGCCATAGGTTTCACTAGCGGCTTCTCTCAAGATAGCATAAGTAATATGGTGGGTGAACAAATTACTGTCGAGCAATTGATAGAAAAGTGCATAGTTATGAGAATATCTAGGCATGATCATGTATATAGGCATCACGTCCTCGACAAGTAGATCAAAACGATTCTGCATCTACTACTATTACTCCACACATCGACCGCCGCTATCCAGGATGCATCTAGAGTATTAAGTTCATAAGAACAGAGTAACGCATTAGGCAAGATGACATGATGTAGAGGGATAAACTCAAACAATATGATATAAACCCCATCTTTTTATCCTCGATGGCAACAATACAATACGTGCCTTGCTATCACTGGGAAAGGACACCGCAAGATTGAACCCAAAGCTAAGCACCTCTCCCATTGCAAGAAAGATCAATCTAGTAGGCCAAACCAAACTGATAATTCGAAGAGACTTGCAAAGATAACCAATCATACATAAAAGAATTCAGAGGAGATTCAAATATTTCTCATAGATAAACTTGATCATAAACCCACAATTCATCGGATCTCGACAAACACATCGCAAAAAAAGCTACATCAAATAGATCTCCAAGAAGATCGAGGAGAACTTCGTATTGAGATTCAAAGAGAGAGAAGAAGCCATCTAGCTAATAACTATGGACCTGAAGGTCTGTGGTAATCTACTCACAACTCATCGGAGAGGCTATGGTGTTGATGTAGAAGCCCTCCGTGATTGATTCCCCCTCCGGCGGAACGCCGGAAAAGGCCCCAAGATGGGATCTCATGGGTACAGAAGGTTGCGGCCATGGAAATAGGGTTTCATGGTGCTCCTCGATGTTTTCAGGGTATGCAAGTATATATAGGCGAAGGAGGTCGGTTAGGGGAGCCACGAGGGGCCCATGTGGGTGGGGGACGCGCCCACCCCCCTAGGGCGCGCCTTGCACCCTCGTGGCCGCCTTGGCTGCTTCTTGACATCCACTCCAAGTCTCCTGGATTGCGTTTGTTCCAAAAAGATCGCTCCCGAAGGGTTCATTCCGTTTGGACTCCGTTTGATATTCCTTTTCTTCGAAACACTGAAATAGGCAAAAATGCAGCAATTCAGGCTGGGCCTCCGGTTAGTAGGTTAGTCTCAAAAATGATATAAAAGTGTAAAGTAAAGCCCATAAACATCCAAAACGGGTAATATAATAGCATGGAACAATCAAAGATTATAGATACGTTGGAGACGTATCCCTGATCGAGCAAGGTGCAGGTTTCTTGATTGATGTGTTGTTCGATTGATTTCTGCAAGGCAAGGGAGGGCACCTGGCTTGCGCGGATTGCCGCGTCGAGCGCCCCGGGAACCAGCGGCAGTGCCAGAAGTGCGAGCGCAGTGGTGGCTTCGACGTGCGGAACACGGCGGTGGACGCCGTCCTTTCGTCGGTGAGGGTGGAGTGCCCGCACGAAGGTTGTGGGCTCTACGTCACTTACCACAAGCCCGCCGATCACCTGAGCGTGTGTCCGCTCGCGCCCTGCAAATGCCCCGTGCCCATCTGCGGCTACGAAGGCCCACTGCCGGCGCTCTACCACCACATCAGCACCGCGCATCCCTGCCCGTGCACAGGATCCAGTACGACAAGGTGCTCCAGCTACAAGTGCAACTGTCGGAGCCACGACTCTTGTTGTTCGCGGAGGAGGACGGCCGCGTGTTTTTCTTGGTTGGCGGCGTGCTCGACATTGGCACGCCTATCACCGTGTCGGTCGTCTGCATCAGAGCGGGGGCGTCCCCACTGCCGCACTACGTGGCCAAGCTGTGGGCGACGGCCCGCCGGGGGAGCCCAAAGGCACGACCGACACTGTCAAGGTGGAAATGGAGGTGACAAGTAGCAAGGATCCCGGAGATATTGCCGTGCAGGAGCTGACCTTCTTCACAGTTCCGCCCAAGCTGCTGGCCGGGGCTAAGCTGGTGTCCCTCCACATTCAGATTGACAAGATCACGTCCTAAATGTTTCTACATTGCCTTCTGTTTATCTTAGTAATATGCTAATATAGGGATTAGCTCGGCCTACTTTAGCTTAAGAGATGGTGGGTTTTGGTGGCGATGCAGCAATTACTTTGACATCCCCAACAGTCGGACGGATATTTTGTGTCTGTTGGATATAAAGTTCCTTTGGGTAAGAAGTACTACTTGTCATCAAAATGGATAAAAGGAGATGTATGTGGATGTATTTTAGTTCTAGATACGTCCCTTTTTATCCATTTTGATGACAAGTACTCCCTCCGTTCCACAATACATGCCTTCCATTTGTCAAAATATAGATGTATCTAGACATGTTTTAGTATATATGTACATCCATTTTTGGACAAATGGAAGTCAAGTAGTATTTTGGAACGGAGGGAGTATATGCTTGTTTGTCCACGAAGTGTTTCATACTTGTGCGAGTTGATGCGACACATCAAAGTAGTACTACTAGTAGTAGTACTCCCTCCGACCCTAATTTCTCTACGCGTAAGTCGAGGCGCAGATACCAAGCAGGGCCTGGTTGTGTTGGATAACTCACCGGACTGCGCACCAGGCAGACGAAGCTCGTGTCGTGTTGGTGCCGTGTGTGGCCCGCACATTAACCAAAACCTCACGCCTCCAGCTTAGCTTCCGCGTTTTAAACTTCTCAATCTCAAGGCCAAGGAGCAACGTGAATCCTATGATAGAGCCAATCGGATGGTTGAGAACACTACAATTCGTAGCTACAGATGCATGTGTGACTCCGAGATGTAGAGGCCGGGGGTCATCATCCTCCTTTTCGAGAAAAAACAGATGCGTGTGTGAGAGAGGACGAGTGTGTGCGTGCACCTCTTCTCTTCCTGTATAATGTATTAAACTCAGAGTACAAGTGTATGTGTGTGGCATCGACCTAGGGAGCTAGAGATGGTGCATGTGGGAAGTCCCGAGAGATAGGTTTAATGCATCTGTAAAAAAGACTATTCTATAGCTCGCCACGCGTCTATTCCTATCGAACGCCCCAATAATCGTAAGATATGTATCTGACGGTGCCAGTTATTGCACGTACACAACAGTAGAAAAAGAACTACTAAGACATATGCTACACCATGGCCGAGAACACATGCCCACGTTACGCCATCCGGGAATAGTGCCACACTTCAAAACTAGAACCGTCAATAAATTTTGAGCTTGCGTCTTGTCACATTCCAAATTACTACTACTACCACGCTATATTTAATTGCAAACCTGTTCACACCGATCACAACCTAAATGGTTTCCCACTTAGGAGTGTATTAGTACTCGGTTATAAATACTACTATGCCAAGATGACTGCACATTCCTCCTCAACTCCTCATCCACAAAAACAAACAAGTCATTCAGCATCCTTCCCTTGCATCTGCCATGGCCAGCGTGAGTTCTGGGTCAAGAGATTACCACCAGGGAGAGGCGAGCATGGAAGCGGAAGCACGAGAGATGTCCCGCCTCGCCGCGAAAGCAACCGACATGTCCCGCCGCGCGGAAATAGCAGCACAGAGGTCCTACCGCGCAGCCGAAGCAGCATGGAGGTCCCGCCGCGCCGTCGATGCAGCAGACTGGTCCGGCCACGCCGCGGAAGCAGCAGAGATGTCCCGTCGTGCTGTGAATGCAGCAGAGATGTCCCACCGCGCCGCGGCGGCCTAGGAAAATGTCTCGCGGGCAGGCGACGACTTACAAACTCATGCATGCGATCGTCCATAGCCAGATGGATCGGATCTCCGGTTGGGCGAGGTTGCAGGACGACATGAAAGCCTTATTTGAATAGGCTACCGGCGTCATCCGGCAACTAAGGAAGAGCAATGAGAGTCTCCGGGCCGAGCGCGACCTGCTGAGGGCAAAGATCGTCCGAAGTGCAGACCAGCAGGAGGAGACCAGTGCCTTGTTGAAGACGACCGGCGTCATCGTCAAGAAACTTATCGAGCGCCAAAGGCTGGTGGAGGAATCCGTGGATGCTCTCAAGCAGCATCTTGAGCACATGAAAGAGCTCATCGCTGCTCGCCCCGGAGACTAGTTCCCGTGGCCTACAGCAATGCATCAAGAAAGTAGAGATCAGCGAGCCAGTTTGTTGTCTTCCTTCTTCTTTTGCCCTTGTGTATTTCGGGCGTAGCCGCATGTGGCTTTTTTAATTATCTTCCTAATATGTAAGACAATTATTATCCACTATCGTCGTCCTTACATATTCATCAGTCTTGCTATAAGTCGCAGTAGATGCTATATAGGTCCGTCGGATCTTACATCAAGATCCATGCTTTCAGATTTTATTTTTTCTCTCTTAAATCTCAGTCGAATGAGACATAGCCACGCCATTAAACAGAGGCTCGGGCGCCATTAATGGAGACCTTGGGAGAGAGGTGGACGGCAAGCTGGAGGTCAAAGGGCTCTCCTCCTGATAAGCACGCGCAGGGGTCTGATCGCACGCCTCTCATTCTCAAATAGCAACCCTGCACGGCGCCTCCTAGCTAATAAAAAAAGGGGACGCGTGGCGGCACATAAATGGTAAATAGAACGCCCACGGTTTCAATAATACTTGTGTTTCCGATTGTAACTTGACAACACTTGTTCCAAAATGACTTTGTGGATTGTTAATGTGTGCGCCTTTGCAAATCGGACTGCAAAATTACCACAGCATGTTGGTGCCATGTCATTGCACCAAGTCAAGTTTCTTTATTTTCATGCGTGTTTTGGATTTACAGGAATTAAAAAACTAAGTTTCTTAATGTTTCCAGCCCAGCCACGACACCCAGAATTTTGAATTTCATTCCCATTTCTTGCATGGAACCTAGAAATTTACCCGAGGACACACATGTCATTTTTCAACCAACTTTGGTGCACTGAAGCATGTGCTTGTATTTCAAATTTGAATTATGCACAAAAAGGTGACACCTTCCCTCTCAGAACCACGAGCCTTCTTGAGAGAAGCTCCGGTTTGCAAGAAGCTTATACTAAAATTTGTTCCTATTCGGCCAAATTTTTTTACCACAACATGGTACTACCATGACATGACACCATGCCAAGTTTCATGATTTTCAGGCGTGTTTTGGATTTACAAGAATTTTAAAATCAAGTTTCTCAATGTTCTCGGACGAGCCACGTGCCCAGATGTTTGAATTTTTATTCCCATTTCTTGCATGGGACCTAGAAATTCACCCCGAGGACACAGATGTGATTTTTCAACCAACTTTGGTGCATGGGAGCATGTGCTTGTAGTTCAAATTTGAATTATGCACATTAAATGACCAAAAACTCAATTAATGTATAAAAAAGGCCAAACAAACCCGGAATAATTCTGAAATTTAGCAGGGCACTCATGTAGTTCTATGTTGCCTTTGTACAGAAACTCAAGGGGGGCAGCGTATATCGTTTCACACTCAAAGGTGGCATGTTCCCTCTCAGAACCACGAGCCTTCTTGAGAGAAGCTTCGGTTTGCAAGAAGCTTATAGCAAAATTTGTTCCTATTCGGCCAATTTTTTTACCACAGCATGGTAGTACCATGACATGACACCAAGCCAAGTTTAATGATTTTCAGACGTGTTTTGGATTTACAAGAATTTTAAAACCAAGTTTCTCAATGTTCTCGGCCGAGCCACGATGCCCAGATGTTTGAATTTTATTCCCATTTCTTGCATGGGACCTAGAAATTCATCCGAGTACACAGATGTGATTTTCCAACCAACTTTGGTGCACGAGAGCATGTGCTTGTAGTTCAAATTTGAATTATGCATATTAAATGACCAGAAACTCAATTAATGTATAAAAAGGACAAACGAACCCAGAATAATTTCAAAATTTAACAAGGCACTCATGTAGTTCTATGTTGCCTTTGTAAAGAAACTCAAGGGGGGCAGCGTATATCGTTTCACTCAAAGGTGGCACGTTCCCTCTTAGAACCATGAGCTTTCTTGAGAGAAGCTTTGGTTTGCAAGAAGCTTATGGGGCTGTTTGGATGGCAGCCCCAAGCTGCCCTTCCAAAATTTTGGTCGTTGACCACAAGTTGGGCTAGTGTTTGGATTGCAGCCAAGTTTTTGGCTCACATCCAACTTTTTGGCCAGCCGTTGTGATTCCGCACTAGCGTGTGGGTGAGTTCCCGGCGACTATTTCCTTCGCCAAAATTTTGGCATGCTGTCGTTTTGGTCGGGCTGGTGTGGTTTTGGTCGGGTTGGTGTGGGCATAATCCAAATGGCCCCTATACCAAAACTTGTTCCAAATCGGCCCAATTTTTAACCACAACATGTTAGTGCCATGACATGACACCATGCCAAGTTTCATGATTTCCAGGCGAGTTTTGGATTTACATGAATTTAAAATCCAAGTTTCTCGATGTTCTCGGCCGAGTCACGACGCCCAGATGTTTGAATTTCATTCTCATTTCTTCCATGGGACCTAGAAATTCAACCAAGTACACACATGTGATTTTTCAACCAACTTTGGTGCACCGGAGCATGTGCCTGCATTTCAAATTTTGATTATGCACATTAAAAGTCCAAAAACCCAATTAATGTATAAAAAGGCCAAACGAACCCGGAATAATTCCAAAATTTAACAAGGCACTCATATAGTTCTATGTTGTCTCTGTAAAGAAAATCAGGGATGAGGCAGCATATATCATTTCGCACACAAAGGTGACACGTTCCCTCTAGGAACCACGAGGCTTGTTGAGAGAATCTTCGGTTTTGCAAGAAGCTTATACCAAAACTTGTCCCAATTCAGCCAAAAATTATACATATGAAAACAGGGTTTAGATTATCCCAAACATCTTGCTACCTAGACCAATGTACTATGATTTGAATTCAACATAAAATGGATACAAATATTTGAATTGGAGATCGTATGGTACAGGTACTTCATAGTGAAATATGATTACTGCTATATGCATGTTTTTTGTTATGAAGATAATATTTAAATGAGTGTATAACTTGACAACAATCGTATTCAAATAAGGAAAGTTGATTCAAATTTAGTCCATATGGTAGACGATAATATATATGTTCACAGGGTGGAGCAAAATGTTCATATACGATAGAAGATCAAAATGTACGACTACATCAATTATAAACCGCAAGGTCACCTAATGATATATTCGAATTCGACATAACATGGATTCAAAAATTGAAATTCGAGATCCTGGCATTTGTAATCATATAAAAAGGGACATTACTCTTTCTTTTGGTGGGAATTGATTTGTTTTTTGTTGTTGTTGAGGGAAGTGTGAATCGATTTGGTACTATACAGGGTAATCTTGTTCTCTCGATTTTTTTTATATTTTTCTCGTAGTTTTTTCAATGGCATCTATAGCAATATAGTAAAAGGGGACATGACTCTCTTGTGTCTTGCATGAATTGTTTTTTTACACGTTAAGTTTGTTCTGTCGAACAAGGAATCCGCACCTTGTTATCCCGAATTTTTCAAACTCGAGTATTTTTTGTCTCACCTGCTTTGAAACTCCTGCCTCTTCAACCTGCACCACGCCTTGTTATCCCAAGATTTCGACGCGCGCGAAAACTCCCTCCTCATCCGAAATCGGTCCCGCAGGCCAGACATGCGAAATCCCCCTTCTACCCCTCAGTCAGAAATGAAGCTTGACGTCGCGGTGTCAAAACCGGTGGGGGCATGCTGGTAACTTACCCTACATTTCGGACAAGCACGTCCCTAAGCCATGGCTCCCCCTCCCTTCCCCTTCGTTCCCCCCATTCGTACACCGAGGCCGCCAAAACCCGCAAAACCCCACACTCCTCCGCCGGCCTCCCGACCGTCGCCCAGCCGGAGACTCTTCCCCGACTACGTCGTCCACCGCAACAGCTCGTCGTCCCTCATCCACTACACCGGATGAGGATCCGTCGTTGATCTCGTCGTCCCGCCGGATCAGCCGCCCCATCCTCCACCTCCAAGGAGCTGCCCTGATGTTCGCCTCGTCTATCACGCCACCTCCATCCCCACAGCGCCATCTTGACCTGCCCCACCGGAACCGCAGCACCCTCACCAATTCCTCCAATGAAGCCGAGGCCAACTCAGCGCCACCAAGGAGGTTCTGCACTCACCACTGCATTTTATCTTTTATTCGATCTCACTGGGCTGCCGGTGCTAGATACTGAGCAGCCATGGCGGGTCTCCATCAACGGTGCCATCGTCGATCACATCATCCACAGCGTATCTCCCTCATGCCATTGCTTCCTCGGCGGTGACTTCCACACCGGGCACTAGCTGCAGCTGCTCCGGCTCTCGCTCGCGCTGCGGCTCTGTTCTTGCTGTCGGTAGCGCTGCTGCACTGCTCTTGCTTTCGCTCGTACTGCTGCTCTGCTCTGCTATTGCTGCCGGTCGCGTTGCTGCTCCGCTCTTGCTCTAGTTCGTGCTGCTGCTCTGCTCTTGCTCTCGCTCGTGCTGCTGCTGCTGCATGACCTCCGGCAGCTACAGGAGTTGCTGCTTTAGCACTCGCTCGTGGTTCTACTGCATGACTTGCTCTCTACTAGTGCGTTCCCTGCTTGAGCGTCTGCTGATTTAGATCACTGCTTCTCTGCTACTAGTGCTCGAATGCCCTAAACATCTATTGCAATGCTCTGCTACTAGTTCAATCAGTTTCGACAGTAAAATTCAGTTTGGACTGTAAAGTTCAGTTTCTTCAGTTAAGTTCAGAGTGAACAGTACTTACAGCATCTGTCGGAGCGGCCGTGGCGCAGCTGACGCGTTTTACATCTAGCACTTTTTGGTGATGTATTTTACATCATCTATTGTAGATGATATTAGAGTCCCACTTCAGATTAACATTTTCTGTCTTGTCTTGCTTCAGCCTCGCCGCCGTATGATACGTCTCCAATGTATCTATAATTTTTGATTGCTCCATGCTATATTATCTACTGTTTTAGGCAATATTGGGCTTTATTATCCACTTTTATATTATTTTTGGGACTAACATATTAACCGGAGGCCCAGCCCAGATTTGCTGTTTTATGCTTATTTCAGTGTTTCGAGGAAAAGGAATATCAGACAGAGTCAAAACGGAACGAAATCAACTGGAGAAGTTATTTTTGGAAGGAAAGCCACCGGATAGACTTGGACTCTACGTCAGAAGATATGGGAGCTGGCCACGAGGGTGGGGGGTGCGCCCACCCCCCTAGGGCGCGCCCCCTGCCACGTGGGGCCCCTGAAGCTCCACCGACGCACCCCTTGCACCCATATATACCTATGTACCCTAAAACTTCCAGAACAGAAGATAGATCGGGAGTTCCGCCATCGCAAGCCTCTGTAGCCACCAAAAACCTCTCGGGAGCCCTTCCCGGCACCCTGCCGAAGGGGGGATCCTTCACTGGTGGCCATCTTCATCATCCCGGCGCTATCCATGACGAGGAGGGAGTAGTTCACCCTCGGGGCTGAGGGTATGTACCAGTAGCTATGTGTTTGATCTCTCTCTCTCGTGTTCTCTCTCGTGTTCTCTCTCGTGTTTCCTCTATGGCACGATCTTGATGTATCCCGAGATTTGCTATTGTAATTGGATCTTATGATGTTTCTCCCCCTCTACTCTCTAGTGATGAATTGAGTTTCCCCTTTGAAGTTATCTTATCAGATTGAGTCTTTTATGAGAACACTTGATGTATGTCTTGTCGCGCTTATCTGTGGTGACAATGGGATATCATGTGCCACTTGATGTATGTTTTGGTGACCAACTTGTGGGTTCCGCCCATGTACCTATGCATAGGGGTTGGCACACGTTCTTGACTCTCCGGTAGAAACTTTGGGGCACTCTTTGAAGTACTTTGTGTTGGTTGGATGAATCTGAGATTGTGTGATGCATATCGTATAATCATGCCCATTGATACTTGAGGTGACAATGGAGTATCTAGGTGACATTATGGTTTTGGTTGATTTGTGTCTTAAGGTGTTATTCTAGTACGAACTCTTTTATAGATTGATCCGAAAGAATAACTTTGAGGTGGTTTCGTACCCTACCATAATCTCTATGTTTGTTCTCCGCTATTAGTGGCTTTGGAGTGACTATTTGTTGCATGTTGAGGGCTTGTTATATTATCTATCTATGTTATTATTGTTGAGAGAACTTGCACTAGTAAAAGTATGAATGTCGTGGGAATGAACACCTATGGGACGGGAGCCCCTTTCGGTCCGGCGGGGGGCAGAGATCGCACGAAGAGCGGATCGAGGCGAAGCACACGAGGATTTTACCCAGCTTCGGAGCTCTCCGGAGAGATAATACTCCTACTGCTGCTTGTCTGATTGTATTGAGTTATTGCTCCAGAGCGTGAGTGTTTTCTTGTTTCGAATGTGTCCAAACCCCCCTCTACGTTGCGCATGGGCCTCCTTTTATATGCTCAAGGGGTCACCGACAGGTGGCAACGCATGCAAGGGTAAAACTGGAAAGGAATTGTGGTTGGTACAACTACCTGAACAGTGTATCCTACCTAACCCTGACGCCAGGGGACAAAGGCATTAAATGCCCGTCTGTGTCGCCCAAACAGTGCATAAAAAGGACCGTCAGGGGCGCCACCGCTCGCCACGATGGCAATCTTGTCAGCGCCGCTTGCCACCCCGCACCGCTGGCTGCACAGCCTCTTGCCACGCGCGCCTGGAAAGGTCCCATGGCGACACGTTGATGGATGCGCTGGAGCGTGGGTACAGAGTGGTGGCTTGTCGCGGCAAGTGCCTTGCCGTGTTCGTTATCTTGCCGCGTCCGGAAGCTTGTCGCTCACCGGGCCTTGCCGGGACAAGTGGCGCGTCGCGGCAAGTTCCCTGAAATGCCTTGGTTGGCCTTCCCGGCAAGCTCCTCTTGCCGGGGCCTTGTCTCCTTGACTTAAACACTTTGTTCTTGAATGGCTCCAAAGGATCCACGGAGGACCTTGGCGGTCTCCCGGCAAGCCTTGCCGCGGGGCGCTGCGACTGCCCGTGCACAAGTTCGGGATACTAGGGTACCCCTACTCTAGTACACCGACAGGAGCCCCCGGGCCTGGGCCACACACGGTGCCGAGCGCTGTTGGGCCAGGCCCAAAATAGGGCACGGGCACGCGCGGCCTGGGTCCACGTAGTATCTTACTCCGTATCCACCGCGCCCTCCCCTAACGGCACGCGTTGAATGCGGCGTCGTGGGAGAGATCGTGGGTGGTTCTTTATTCGGAAAAGCGGAACGTTCGCCCTGTCCCTCTTTATAAGCACGGGAAACAGGGGCAGTTCCCCCATCTAGCCAGTTGCTACTTCCAATCTCAGAAATCTCCGCCACTCCCCCCTTCTTCCAAAGCCGAAAGAGAGCAGCGCTCCGCCCCCCATCGCCACCGTCGCCACCAACGCCGTCGATCTCCCCCACCACCTCCGCCATGGCTCCGAAAGCCGGGAAGGGAGTGAAGTCGGCCGAGGCGCTGCGGCTCAAGGCGCTGCGAAAGGAGCGGGCAAGTTTCCCCCCCGAGCTCGGCGTGAAGGAGCTGAGGGAGTGGTACTACCTCTTCTGGTCGACGGAGACGCGAGCGCATCCGCGCACGAAGGTACTCTCCGCCGCCGCTTCCGGACGGGCTCCGAACGGATACCCCTTCTTCGCGCTATTCTTCTACTGCGGGCTCTGCCCGCCTTTCTCCGAATTCTTCTGTGACATTATGAACACCTACGGGTTCCATCTCCTTGACTTCACCCCCAATGCTGTTCTGACCATGGCAGTTTTCGCGCATCTCTGCGAAAACTTTGTCGGAGTCCACCCAAACGTAGCCCTTTTCCGCCACTTCTTTATGCCCCGGGTCGAGAGTGGAGAGCCTTTGGCCGGCGGAATCGCCTAGATCTCGAGAGCCGGCAAGAAGGAGGCCTGTCTGGAGGGGGAGCTCCGCAGCAAATGGGAGGAGTGGAGAGCAGAATGGTGCTGGATCGTCGAGGAGAACCCGCAGCCGTTTACTGCCCTGCGCCAAGACCCAGCAGTGCGCGGCAACGATTGGAGCGCCCTGGCCGCGGACGACGATAAGCTGAAGATCGCCATCACCCGGATCTTGCGGCTCAGGCTTGCCGGGCTCACTGTAGGCGCTGTTGGCGCGGATTTTCTTCGCCGCCGCATCGCCCCCCTGCAAGAGAGGAGGAGACCCGCCTGGGAGTTCGGGGGTCCGGCGGACATCATGAGGCTGCGCCCGGGCCTCAATTTCAACTTCACCGTCCTGGAGCTGGACGCGATGCTCAAGGAGTTGTTCAAGCATGACCCTCAGCATCCCGAATGGTTCAGGCTGCCGCAGGGCGTCGTCCCGTTGTGCAACAATTCCTCGCTCGATCGCATCCGCGCAATGATGCCGCAGTGCGATTCGCATGGAATTGTTCCAACTTGGCAGGAGCCCGCAGACGACGTCGTGCAGCAGTTCTTCGATGGCTTGGTGGAGGTGGCGGTCCGCTCTAATGAACAGAAGAGCCTCACCCGCGACACCACCGACGCGGAGATGCGGCGCATCGCCACCAGGGCGGAAGAGGCGGCGGCAGCCGCCGCCGCGGGCGAGTTTGGATTCACTGTGGAGGAGGCAGAGGCAGCCGAGGCGGCAAGCCTTGCCGATCGAGATAAGCTTGCCGGAGAGCTTGCCGGCGAGGGAGAACTTGTCGAGCCTGAAGCCGAGTCGAGCGAGCCCGCCGAGGGAGCGAGCGGCCCACCATCTTCAAGCAGCTTGCCCAGGAAGAGCCCCCAGCGCAGCCCCCAGCTCCACCAAGAAGGCGTCTCCGCAGGGCCGGGAATGTAGCAGGGCGGCAGACGGGTCACCAGCCGCCGCGCCGCGGGTCACGCTCCACCGCGACAAGCACCGTTGCCGCGGGAGCGTCTCACGCTGCTGTGGCAACTGGAGCGGGGTCCTCCCGGACCGCCGCTTCTGATCCTGCCGCTGCCCCCGCCAAGCGATCAAGGGAGCCTACTCCTCCGCCTCGTCGCGCAGAAAGAGGGCCAGACTTCGACCTCTCCGCGCTCAGCTCCGACGAGGAAGAAGAAGAGTAAGATCTTTGTTGTACTTGTAGTTCTTTGATTCTTGCTGTTTTTGTCTTCCATCTAACTTGCTTTACTCTGAACTCATTCCTTTTCAGGACTCTGGCCCAGAGAGCGACGAAGAGAGCCAAGGCTCCGGTGATTGTCATCGAGGACGAGCCCACCGCGACAGCAGGGGGCGTGCCCGAGACCACCTTGCCGGACCCGGCAACTACTCCCCGAAGCAGCCCCCAGCGCAGCCCCCAGCGTAAGCATCTGTTTACTTCCCGTTGTTGGGCGCGCATGGGTGCTCTTTGCTTGCTGACATCTGATTACTGGTTTGTGTAGGAGCAGAGCTGCCTCACCAGGAGGAACTGGAAGCCGCCCCTGAGATGCTATCTGCTTCAACTACGCCGCCAAGGGAGGATTCCCCGGCAAGGAAGCGTTCTCCGGCAAGGGAGAAGTCTCCGGCAAGGGACAGTTCTCTGGCAGGGGATGGCACCAGCGACCCCCCAGTGGTGGAGCCCATGACTGCAGATCCCAGCGCAGGTAACCCTTCTTGCCTGAAAACTTCCCTTGGGTTTTTCTTATTCTGATCTTCTTTTTGGATATTTGCTTGACTTTTCTCCCTCTTCCCAACCGTCAGATCCATCTTCCACGGAGCCTATGGAGACCGAGGCCACCGGCGAGGAGTACGCGCGCGGCGACACCAACGACGCCGCTGCCACCGAAGGAGAAACTGGCGCTGAAGATCCCGCCGGCGAAGAGGCCGCCAAAGCTGCCGCCGCAGGAGCTGGCGAGGGATCCGGCGATCGCACTGACGGCCCCAAGGCCGCAGGAGCGCAAGGCGCTACACCGACCGCCGATCCCTCCGCCGCCGCCGCAGCGCCAGGCCCCGAAGAGCCCCAGCCCGGCGCCTATCTGAAGGCCGGCGATGGCGTCTTCATCAAGCTCCCCTGGGCGTCAAGCTCCAGGGCGCCGGTCGAAGGAGAAGTTTTTGACGGAGAAGTGCTCGCCTCCACTGGGCTGATGCTAGTTGACGCGCCGAGCAGCAGCAGCGGCGAGCCTGAGGAGGAACAGCTGCTGCGGAGGCTGCTGTCACTCTACCGCGCCCGACAAGCCAAGGTGGAATCCCGGGAAGCGCTTATCGCGCAGGCGGGAGTGGATATTGAGAAACATGCGGAGGAGCTCCGGAGTCGCAACTAGGAAGCCCTCCGGTCTATTGCAGAGGAGCGGGCGCAGCTCGTCGAGGCGCGGAAAGCCTTCCTTCTTGAGAAGGCTGAAGCTGAAGAGCAACAACGGCTTGCCGCCGAGGAGCTGTTCGCGCGGGAAGGTTAGTTGGCGCAGCGGAAGGACAATCTGGACAGCCACGAGGAGGAGCTCGCCGCGCGAGAGCAGACACTTGGCGGGGCTCTCAAGGAGGCAAAGGATGCTGCCGCAGCTGCTGAGGCCGCCAAGAAGGAGCTGGAGACGAAGGTGGCGCAGCTAGAGGCTGATCTCAAGGCGAGGGATGAAGAGCTTGCCGCGCTCCAACATGAGCGCGAGAAGGACGCCCTCGCCCATGGTGAGCTGCAGGGTCGTCTCGTCGAGAAGGGCAAGGAGTTGAGCGCCGCCAAGGACTCCAACGCTAATCTTGAGTTGAAGCTGGCTACTTTGACCGAGACGCTGGACGGCGCCAAGGAGCGGGAGGTGGCCTTGAAGGAGGAGATCAAGGCCAACGAAGCGCTGCTAACGAGGGCCGCCGAAACCCAGAACACCTTTAGGGATACGGTGGAACTCTGGACAGAGGGTCTCATGAACATCGTTGCGGTCATCGACGAGGAGCTGGCGCAGCTGGGGATGGAGGATTTCGGGTACTCCTCTGATGAGAACCTCCAGCCCAGCGCCAAACTTACTTTGTTCTTCAAGGGCGTGGCGACGGCCCTCCAGCGACTCCGGGAAAGGATCCCAAAGCAGCTGGCCGACGAGTCGCGCACGATCTGTGCGAGGGTTCTTCAAAAGGTGTTGGTGAAGGTGGCCTTCCGCAACCCAGGCCTCAACCTCACCAATGTCCTCAGGAAGCTGCCTCCGGATGCCGATCTGGAAGAGCTCAAGGCCCTTGTCACACCCAATGTAGACAAGGTGAACGAGGTCAAGAGGGTTGACGGCGATCGCGTAGATTAGGCCGCCTGTTTCCTCCTTTTCTTGTCGCTGCTGGTCGTGTTACGAGAACAATCTATTAGAGCTGCGACAAGCTATCTTGTAATATAACTTTCATTTTGGGTATGGAATGCTATGTTATTTCCTCTACTTGATTCCTTCCTTTGTATGTTTTTACCCTACGCTTTTAGGGAACTTGCCGGCGCAGGCACCCTTGCCGCGAGCGCTGAGTGCGGAACGTCAGCAGCCTGCTGGCGGTGCCGCTACCGACAAGAAACCTTGTCGCAGCTAGTCGCAGCACACTTAAGTTGTTGAGCGGACTCAAAACAAAGTAAGGGCGCAACTAGCTACGAGTTGGTTCCTCCGCGCACAGGTTTTACATACAAAGCACGGTCGTTCGAGGAAGATAACTTAAAAATTTAAACTGATTGCTCAAACTTTGGCAACTTAGCTTTTCTGTCGTTTGCTTCCCGGTAAGGCAAAACTTCCTTGAACGACGCCTGGTCCACACCATTATCTCCTCCTCCCCCCCCCCCCCCGGCAAACTTGTGGGCGAGGGAACCTTCCTTTTGAGAAAAAGAAAGAAGAGAAAATAAAGATGTGGAGCCTTAAGGCTCGTTATTGCTTACCGGGGGTAGGTGCTGCACAAAGTGTCAGATAATACATGAAAAAAAAATAGAAAGCATGAAATTGACAAGATGTGCGGAGCACATGAACTTTATTTATGCACGGGGTCTGCGCCCGGCTTTGTACAAAGGATTACATGCAACAGCGGCAAGACTTGTACAAAAGGTGGTTGCCGGAACGGGTTCCGGCAACCGCGCCTCACGGGTAAAACTTACGAAGATGCTCGATATTCCAGGAGTTGCTCACCGGAGTGCCATCTTCGGTCTCAAGGCGGACAGCGCCAGGCCTAGTGACTCGTTTCACCCGGTAAGGGCCTTCCCACTTCGGCGTCAACTTGTTGGAATTCTTGACGGACTGAACGCGCCGAAGAACAAGGTCACCTTCCTCGAGACTTCTGGCATTAACTTTGCGGCTATGGTAGCGGCGCAAAGCTTGCTGGTAGCGAGCAGCTCGTACAGCGGCCTGAAGACGGTCCTCCTCAAGGAGGAGCGCGTCATCTTGTCGCAGCTGCTCTTGCTCAAGCTCATCATAAGCGGGCACTCGAGGCGACCCATATACGAGTTCCATGCGGAGAACTACCTCTGCTCCATAGACTAGAGCAAAAGGTGTCTGGCCAGTGGCTCGATTTGGCGTCGTCCTGATCGACCAAAGAACCACCGACAGCTCCTCAATCCAGTTTTTTCCGCACTTGTGCAGCCTGTCGAAAGTCCTGGTCTTGAGCCCGCGCAGCACTTCAGCATTTGCCCTCTCCGCTTGAGTGTTGCTTCTCGGGTGAGCAACAGAAGCGAAGCAGACCTTGGCGCCAAGATCTTGGACGTACTGCATGAAGGTGCGGCTCGTGAATTGCGTGCCGTTGTCGGTGATGATCCTGTTAAGTACCCCGAAACGGCAAACAATCGACCTGAAGAACTTGATTGTTGACTGTGCTGTCACCTTCCTCACTGCCTCCACTTCCGGCCACTTTCTGAACTTGTCGATTGCAATGTACCAGTACTCAAAGCCCCCGACAGCTCGGGGAAAGGGGCCGAGAATGTCGAGCCCCCAGACCGAAAATGGCCAGGATAAAGGGATCGTCTGGAGAGCTTGAGCTAGCTGGTGTATCTGCTTGGAATGGAACTGGCACGCTTCACACTTGGTTACTTGTGCAGTTGCATCCTGGAGGGCTGTCGGCCAAAAGAAACCTTGCCGGAATGCTTTGCCGGCAAGTGCTCTTGCGCTAATGTGGTGACCACATATGCCTCCATGTATCTCCGCCAACAGCTTCTGTCCGTCTTCCCGGGGGATACACTTCAATTTCACACCGTTGAGTCTTCTTCTGTACAGTGTGTCGTCGACAAACTGGTACATACTCGACTGCCGGGCTACTCTTTCCACTTCTTCTTGCTCTTCGGGAAGTTCTCCTATCTGAAGGAAACGGACAATCTGCTGTGCCCATGCTGGAGCTTGTGGCTCGACAACAAGGACTAAAGGCATATATGCTGCTGCGGGAACATCCGCTTCTACGGCAAGAACCTGCGGCTCAGTCGGAGCTTGAGGTTCCCCGGCAAGCTTGCCGGAGCAAAACTTGTCGGGAGCGTCTGCTTCAACGGAACAAACCCTAGGGCTTGTCGGAGCAGACTGCTCCTCAGCACTCTTGGCGTTGATCTTGGGGACCTTCTTGGCGGCGGCTTCGAGGAGCTCTGCCGGAAAATAGTCACCAGCAATCAACTTCCTCTTCTTGCTCTGTCCAGTTGATGGTGTTACAGACGGTTGAGTCAGCTTGAGCACAAAGATCCCTGGTTCCACAGGTAACTTAAGTGCGGCGCACTTTGACAGGCCATCGGCAATGTTGTTCTGAGCTCTCGGAACATGTTCCATTTGTAGGCCGTCAAAGTGCTCTTCTAACTTCCTCACTTCGTCAACGTAGGCTTCCATCAACGGACTCTGATAATTCTTGTTTACTTGGCGGACGACAAGCTGTGAGTCACCCCTGACAATGAGCTTCTTGATCCCAAGGTCTGCCGCGATCCTGAGACCGGCAAGCAAACCTTCATACTCTGCAGTATTGTTTGTTGCTTGCTCCTTGGGAAAGTGCATCTGGACTACGTACTTGAGGTGTTCTCCGGAGGGTGCGACAAGCAGCACGCCCGCACCGGCGCCTTGCAGCGAGAAGGCACCATCGAAGTACATCAGCCACTCTTTGCTCGCTTCCTTGTCGGGGATGCTCGTTTCTGGAATTTCTTCATCTGGTGTTGGCGTCCACTCTGCTATGAACTCTGCCAATGCTCTGCTTTGGATAGTTGAAGTGCTCTCAAATTTGAGGCCAAAGCTTGACAGTTCCAGTGCCCACTCGACAATCCTGCCTGTTGCTTCTGGATTCTGCAGTATCCTCTTCAGCGGAAAACGAGTGACAACTGTGATCTCATGTGCTTGGAAGTAATGGCGCAGCTTTCTCGAGGCCATGAGAAGGCCGAAAAGCAATTTCTGCACATCAGAGTACCTCGATCTAGCCCCCTGCAGAAGGGAACTGACAAAGTAAACTGGGCGCTGCACCATTCTCTTCTGTTTCTCCTCCTATGCTTGCGTAGATCCATCCTTGTCGGGACCAGAGCTTGTCGGGGAAGCCCCCTGCTTGTCACTGGATGCATCTGCCATGGTTGCTGGCTCATCATCCGCCTCCCTCTCTGCTACTAACGCAGCACTAACCACTTGATTGGTTGCCGCTAAATACAGCAGCAACTTCTCTTGTGGCTTAGGTGCGACAAGTATTGGAGTGGAGGACAGGTATCTCTTTAAGTCCTACAGCGCAGCCTCCACTTCCGGAGTCCATTTCATTGGACCTGCCTTTTTCAATATTTTGAAAAATGGCAGGGCGCGCTCAGCAGACTTAGAGATAAACCTGCTGAGAGCCGCCACGCAACCGGCAAGCCTTCGTACATCCTTGACGCGCTTCGGTGCTTCAATCTGCTCAATGGCCTTGATCTTGTCGGGATTGGCTTCAATTCCCCGCTGAGACACGAAGAACCCGAGAAGCTTGCCGGAAGGAACTCCAAACACACACTTCTCAGAGTTGAGCTTGAGGTTGATCTTGCGCAGATTTGCAAAGGTCTCGTCCAAATCCTGAATCAGAGTTGCTCTGTCCTTGCTCTTGACCACTATATCATCCATGTAGGCTTCCACATTTCTGTGCAACTGTGGCTCAGAAGCGTCATGGACTACTCTTGCAAACATTGAACCAGCATTCTTCAAACCGAAAGGCATCCGTATGAAACAGTATGTGCCACATGGAGTGATGAATGCGGTTTTCTCCTCATCCTCTTCTGCCATGAAGATCTGATGGTATCCTGAGTATGCATCAAGAAATGAAAGCAAATCACATCCGGCCGTGGAGTCAACAATCTGGTCAATGCGCGGCAAGGGAAATGGGTCTTTGGGACAAGCTTTATTAACATCGGTAAAGTCGATACAAAGCCTCCATTTCCCGTTTGCCTTGCGCACGACTACAGGATTGGCCAACCACGTAGGATGGAGCACTCCTCTGACAAGGCTTGCTGCTTCCAATTTCTTGATTTCTTCTGCGATGAACTCTTGGCACTCCACTGCTTGCTTCCTGACTTTCTGCTTGACAGGCCGCGCATGAGGGCAGACGGCAAGGTGGTGCTCGATTACTTTCCTGGGAACACCGGGGATGTCAGACGGTTGCCATGAAAACACGTCGACGTTCACCCGCAGGAAAGCAACGAGCGCGCTTTCCTATTTATGGTCGAGAGTGGCACTGATGGTGAAGGTACCACCAGTGCCGTCCTCCTTGGCGGACACCTTCTTGGTCTCTGGCGGAGCTGCCTTTGTCTTCTTACACTTGCCGGTGGAGCTCGATGGGGAGCTGCCTTTGTCTTCTTACACTTGTCGGTGGAGCTCGGTGGTGCGTCCTCGACGGTAGCGCAGCACTCCGAAGAGGTGCGCTTGCCGGAGTGGGCATCAGAACTCTTGCCGGACTTGGTCTTCTTCTTCCCCCCAGGAGCTTCAGCGGCAAGTGACTTGCATTCTGCCGCGGCTGCTGCTTCCCGGTAAATCTTGTCGGTGCAGATAAGAGCATCCTTCTTGTCGCCAGGGACAGAGATGACACTTATCGGGCCTGGCATTTTCAGCATGTTGTATGCGTAGTGAGAGGCTGCCATGAACTTGGCGAGCGCTGGATGGCCGAGTATCCCATTGTAAGGCAACGGAAAATCAGCAACATCAAAAGTGACCCTCTCAGTCCTGAAGTTCAGCTCGCTGCCAAATGTCACTGGCAACGTGATCTTCCCCTTCGGCTTGCTCCTTCCCGGATTGATTCCTTGGAATGTATCGGTCTCTTCGAGCTCGCTGTCAAGGATCTGGAGTTTCTGGAGTACCGCGGAGGAGATCAGGTTCAGGCCGGCCCCGCCATCAACTAGCATCTTTGTGACCTTGAGGTTGCGGATAGTTGGCGAAACCAACATCGGCAAGCACCCGACTGCAGTTATGCGATCAGGGTGGTCCTCAATATCAAAGATGATAGGCGTGCTGGACCATTTCAGTGGCTTGCGTGACTCGACGGGTGGTTCTGCCGCATTGACTTCCCGCACCCACTGCTTGAGTTGGCGGTGTGAAGAATGCAGAGAAGCACCGCCGTCAACGCACAGGACCTCTGTGGCTTTCTAAAACTCCTGCTCATCAGCCTCATCATCATCCACATCTTCATCCTCATCGTCATCTTCATCCTTGTCGCGGTCGCGGGGAGGTCTGTCTCCTTGCCACTGCTTGGCCTTGCCGCGGCGTCCTCCCCGGCTGGGACGTTTCTTGCCGGATCCCCCAGTACCCTCTTGGGCCTTCTCCTTGTCGCGTCGCTCGTACTCAGCTTTCTGCTGCTTGACAAGCTGCTCGACCTTCTTGCAGCTCTGGAGATCATGACCCTTGGTGCGGTGGATCTTGCAATACTGCTTGCCGGAGCCGTCCTACTTGTCGGCGGCCGCCACAGCCTCGCCGGAGCTACCAGCTTTGGCTTTCTCGGCGCCACCTCCGTTGCCGAACTGCTCAACAACTAGCACGTCTTTACCTTTCCTCTTTCTGTTGTTCCGCCGCTGGTTTTTCCTTGCCGGGGCAGCATTCTCGCTGTCAGATCCTCCTGCTCCTGTATTCTCTCCGGGGAGTCTCCTCCCTTCCTCAGCACGTGCACACTTGTCGGCCAGGGCGTATAGCTCACTGACGTCTCTGATCTTGCACATCGCCATCTCCTCCCGCATCCTGCGGTTTCGCACGTTCTGATGGAACGCGCTGATGACCGCGGCAGGGTGGACGTCTGGGATGTTGCGCTGTACTTGGCTGAATCTCTGAATATATTTGCGCAGGGGCTCTCCTTCCTTCTGGGCGAGCAGATGAAGATCGCTCTCTTGGCCATGAGGCTTGTGGCCGCCTGTAAAGGCGCCGACAAACTAATGGCACAGATCTGCCCAGGAGGATATGGAGTTGTCCGGCAAGTGCATGAGCCAGGATCTGACATTGGGCTTGAGCACCAGCGGGAAGTAGTTGGCAAGGATCTTATCGTCTCGTCCCCCGGCAGCTTGCACCGCGATGGTGTAGATGCTGAGGAACTCTGACGGATGCAACCTGCCGTCGTACTTCTCTGGTACGTCTGGCTTGAAATTCGTTGTGCTGGGCCACTTGACTTGCCGCAGCTCACGAGTGAACGCAGGGCAACCTACCGCGTACGGCAAGTCGCCTGGTTCCCCTGGCACATGCATGTCGACAGCGGGCCCAGCGCGCTGGTCGGATTGATGTCGTGCTTCTCTTCGGCGCTCGATGCGGGTACGAGCGTCTTCTTGCTGTCGCTCTTGAAGAACTTGGCGCTGATCGTGACGAGCTCGTGGGTCTGATGATGCAGTAGAGTCAGTGTCAAGGTTGACCTGGCGAGTCGGCGATCTTGGCCTTCGGGGTGGAGAGTGCACAGTGGTTGCACCCACACCAGTCTTGTCGCCATCGGCTCGCGTCCGGCAATCTTGCGCGGCTTCGATGTACTCGGTTGCCATGGAGTATCGCCGTTGGCGAAGCCGATGAGACTCTGAATGGTGGCCCTCCAATCGTCGATCTTGTCCGCCGTTGGAGGGTAATCCAGGAGCAGTTAGGCTCGGGCCAACGCTTCTTCTGGAGTCTTCGGTGGCGGCGGCGAATGGTGCGAGGAGCGGGATATGCTCGGACTTCCAACTGGGTTGGAAGGAGCAGCATCCCGTCCAGGCGACCGTGACTTGCTCGTGCCAGCATGTTGGTGTGCATGCTGGTCTTGAGCGCCCCGAGATCCACCAGCTCGATCTTGGTCCAACGAGCGTATGGTACCACAAGTACCATGACGCTGTCGGTCCCGCGCCTCCTGAGATGGGCGCAGTGCATGTATGGACGTCGAGGTCTGCGCAGCCTTGTCCTTGGACCTGGCAGCATCGTGAGCTCCCTCGTCGACGGCCATTCCTCCGCCGGCGTCTACCCCACCACCTGTTTGCTCCGGTGGCGGTGGGATAGACATGGACGGAGCAGCCACCTCCGAAGCCTTCTTCTTCGGTGGCATGTCGATGAAGATGATGGAGATCTAGCTTCGCATGAACGCCGGATCAGGTTCACACAACCTCGACGCCCCCTACCTGGCGCGCCAAAGATGTCGTGGGAACGAACACCTATGGGACCGGAGCCCCTTTCGGTCCGGCGGGGGGCAGAGATCGCACGAAGAGCAGATCGAGGCGAAGCACACGAGCGATTTTACCCAGCTTCGGAGCTCTCCGGAGAGATAATACTCCTACTGCTGCTTGTCTGATTGTATTGAGTTATTGCTCCAGAGCGTGAGTGTTTTCTGGTTTCGAATGTGTCCAAACCCCCCTCTACGTTGCGCATGGGCCTCCTTTTATATGCTCAAGGGGTCACCGACAGGTGGCAACGCATGCAAGGGTAAAACTGGAAAGGAATTGTGGTTGGTACAACTACCTGAACAGTGTATCCTACCTAACCCTGACGCCAGGGGACAAAGGCATTAAATGCCCGTCTGTGTTGCCCAAACAGTGCATAAAAAGGACCGTCAGGGGTGCCACCGCTCGCCACGATGGCAATCTTGTCCGCGCTGCTTGCCACCCCGCACTGCTGGCTGCACAGCCTCTTGCCACGCGCGCCTGGAAAGGTCCCATGGCGACACGTTGACGGATGCGCTGGAGCGTGGGTACAGAGTGGTGGCTTGCCGCGGCAAGTGCCTTGCCGTGGTCGTTGTCTTGCCGCGTCCGGAAGCTTGTCGCTCACCGGGCCTTGCCGGGACGAGTGGCGCGTCGCGGCAAGTTCCCTGAAATGCCTTGGTTGGCCTTCCCGGCAAGCTCCTCTTGCCGGGGCCTTGTCTCCTTGACTTAAACACTTTGTTCTTGAATGGCTCCAAAGGATCCACAGAGGACCTTGGCGGTCACTCGGCAAGCCTTGCTGCGGGGCGCTGCGACTGCCCGTGCACAAGTTCGGGATACTAGGGTACCCCTACTCTAGTACACCGACAATGAACCCTAGGCCTTGTTTCCTATCATTGCAATACCGTTTACGCTCACTTTTATCATTGGTTACCTTGCTGTTTTTATTATTTCAGATTACAAAAACCTTTATCTACTATCTATTTTACACTTGTATCACCATCTCTTCGTCGAACTAGTGCACCTATACAATTTGCCATTGTATTGGGTGTGTTGGGGACACAAGAGACTCTTTGTTATTTGGTGCAGGGTTGTTTGAGAGAGACCATCTTCATCCTACGCCTCCCACGGATTGATAAACCTTAGGTCATCCACTTGAGGGAAATTTGCTACTGTCCTACAAACCTGTGCACTTGCAGTCCCAACAACGTCTACAAGAAGAAGGTTGTGTAGTAGACATCAAGCTCTTTTCTGGCGCCGTTGCCGGGGAGGTGAGTGCTTGAAGGTATATCTTTAGATCTTGCAATTGAATCTTTTTGTTTCTTGTTTTATCACTAGTTTAGTTTATAAAAGAAAACTACAAAAAAATGGAATTAAGTTTATCTCATACGCTTCGTCTTTTTAATATCTTTCGTGAGAATGATGGAAAGGAAAATTGTGCTCAAGTGCTAGAAGAAGAATTACATAGAATGCTTGGCATGAAATATTTGAATGATGAGCATGATTGCAATGTTGTTAGTATGAATTCTTTGAATATCCATGATGCTAATGATGATTGCACTAGTTATGATGAAAATGTCTCCTATAAACATGTCAATTTTTGTGGAGTGCATTGGGTTTGTAAGTACACACCAAATAGGAAGATAGATATTGCAAGAGGCATAAGTACTTAGAAACCAAATTGTTGCAAGAAGAGCTAGTTGAATGTGCTGAAAGATTCAATATTTATAGTACCCCTTGTGAACTTTGCAATGAACATGGTCATTTAAAGCTCCAATGCTATTTGTTTCATGATCAAGTCGTTTCCAAATATTGTGATAATTTGATTACCCTTGAGCATCATAAAGAGCTTAGCCTTCTTTTGGGTTATGAAGAAATGAAACGTATAACTGAGGGTATTCCAAAATTTAATCTTGATAGATTTCTTGATTTTGATCTAGAGAAGATTTATATGTATTGTGCGGTGAATTGCATTGAAAATCCTTATATTGCCAATTACATAAAGAAAATAAAACAAATAGAAGATGAAGAGAATACTAACAAAAGGGAAGAGACTTCCCAATATTCTCCTATTGTTTCTTATGATGAATCGGGTAACGAGGAGGAGTCTTCCATCCAACCAATCTCATTAATAAGGAGCTCCAAAAATAAGATTGAACCCACACATGAGGTGAAGAAGAAGAAAAGAAAAAGGAAAAGAGGTAAAAATGTATCTCTCCCAAATAAAGTTGCTCCTATTATTGTTGTGCCTCATGAAAATGAAGATGATACACTTGACGATAATCTCGTTATGCCTATTGCTTGTTGTGATGATTATGATTGGGAAGATAATGATACTTCTTATGATCTTGAAAGTCTTTTTGGCACTTGCTTGGAAGAATATAATAATTGCTATACTATTGGTGCTATCCGTACTATTAATGATGAGAGTGACTATGCTTATGATATGAAAAGGCCCAAGCTTGGGGAAGCTATGTTTGATGAGGATGACATATTTGAGAATATATTTGCTGCAATTAATGTTTGTCCCAAGGTTGGGGATGCTATGTTTAATAATGATGATATTTTTAGCCTCTCAAGTTTTGATATGCAAAGTAGTTATGATGATAGCATGCATTCTACATATGATGATTATATATATGGAAGTGGGTTTGGAAGAGTGTCAGCTTTAGGAAGTAGTGATCCCACAATATTGGAGGATGTTGAATCTTATAATATTTATGAAAGTGGATTTGGAGAGGTCATGACTTTATTTAGTGATGTATCCACTATCTTGGAAGAGGTTTCTATCGATTATGATGAGAACAAAGTTGCCACTTATGATGATTATTGTGATAAAACTTATGTTATAAAGAGTAGTGATGACTATATTTATAAAACTTGTCATGATTATGAGTACCCTTTCTCTGAACATTACTCTTTTAATGTGGAAACAATTTATAGTATTCAAGTCTCTTATGATACTCCCACTATTCCGAATGAGAAGAATTTTGCTTATGTGGAGAGTAATAAAATTTCTATGCTAGTAGATCATGAAAAGAATGCTTTAGGTGCTGGTTATATTGTTGAATTCGTTCATGATGCTACTGAAAATTATTATGAGGGAGGAATATATGCTTGTAGGAATTGCAATAATGTCAAGTTTCCTCTCTATGTGCTTAAAATTTTGAAGTTATGCTTGTTTTACCTTCCTATGCTTGTTGATTATAAAGTTGTTTGCTCACAAAATCCCTATGCATAGGAAGTGGGTTAGAATTCAATGTGCTAGTCATATTCTTCATGATGCTCTCTTTATATTTCAATTCTTATCTCTTTTTGTGAGCATCATTGAAATCATCATGCCTAGCTAGGGGCGTTAAACGTTAGCGCTTGTTGGGAGGCAACCCAATTTTATTTTAGTTTCTTGATTTTTGGTTCTGTTTAGTAATAAATAATATATCTAGCTTCTGTTTAGATGTGGTTTTATGTTTTAATTAGTGTTTGTGCCAAGTGGAACCTTTGGGAAGACTTGGGTGAAGTCTTTATGATCATGCTGTAAAAAACAGAAACTTTAGCGCTCACGAGATTAGCTTCAAATTTTTACTGGAGAGTGATATTTAGTTGATTCTTTTTGCAGATGATTACTAGAAAAATTACTCAGGTCCACCAATTTATTTTAGATTTTTTGGAGTTCCAGAAGTTTGCGTTAGTTATAGATTACTACAGACTGTTCTGTTTTTGACAGATTCTGTTTTCATTGTGTTGTTTGCTTATTTTGGTGAATCTATGGCTAGTAAAATAGTTTATACACCATAGAGAAGTTGGAATACAGTAGGTTTAAAACCAATATAAATAAAGAATGAGTTCATTACAGTACCTTGAAGTGGTGTTTTGTTTTCTTTCGCTAACGGAGCTTACGAGTTTTCTGTTAAGTTTTGTGTTGTGAAGTTTTCAAGTTTTGGGTAAAGATTCGATGGACTATGGAATAAGGATTGGCAAGAGCCTAAGCTTGGGGATGCCCAAGGCACCCCAAGGTAATATTAGAGGATAACCAAGAGCCTAAGCTTGGGGATGCCCCAGAAGGCATCCCCTCTTTCGTCTTTGTTCATCGGTAACTTTACTTGGAGCTATATTTTTATGGGACAATTGCATTTTTACCCCTAGTTGGTTCCTACCCACGGGTTTTGCCCTTACTTTTTGAGCTTGCTCAGTTTTGCCCTTACTTTTTCTGTCGAGATCCCTCGAATGCCCTTTGACCGTTTGACCAAAACTTTGAAAAATCATAACTAATTCATATGAACTCAGAAAAATGCAAATAAGATATCAAAATGTTCAGACAAACATTACCTTTATGGGCATACCATTTGCATTCAGGACAAAAGCATTATTTAAACTACCCGAGGTAATTAATGTTATTAACATTATTAAAAATAAATAGATATAAACAATATTTTTTCGTGAATAAAAATTATATGCAAATGTAGGTGATGTTTTCTGAACATCCTGATACCTTATTTGCCTTTTCCTGAGTTTGTATCAACTTGTTATGAAGTTTCCAAATAATGGTCAAAGACATTACAACATTCATCACAAGTTGATACGAACTCAAAAAAATGCAAATAAGTGATCAGGATGTTCAGAAAACATCACCTACATTTGCATGTAATTTTTATTCATGAAAAAAATATATTGTTTATACCTTTTTATTTTTAATTATGTTAATAACATTAATTATCTCGGGTAGTTTAAACAATGCTTTTGTCCTGAATGCAAATGATATGCACATAAAGGTAATGTTTATCTTAACATTTTGATATCTTATTTTCATTTTTCCGAGTTCATATGAATTAGTTATGAATTTTCAAAGTTTTGGTCTAACGGTCAAAGAGCATTCGAGGGACCTCGATGGAAAAAGTAAGGGCAAAACTGAGCAAGCTCGAAAAGTAAGGGCAAAACCCGTGGGTAGGAACCAACTAGGGGTAAAAATGCAATTGTCCCTATTTTTATTCACCACATGATATGTGTTTTGCTTGGAGCGTCATGTCATTTTCTTTAGCTTTGCTTGCTGTTTGAATAAAATACCAAGATCTGAAATTATTAATTGGGAGAGTCTTCACATAGTTGTGTAATTATTCGACTACTCATTGATCTTCACTTATATCTTTCGGAGTAGTTTGTCATTTGCTCTAGTGTATCACTTATATCTTTTAGAGCATGGTCGTAGTTTTATTTTTAAGAAATAGATGAACTCTCATGCTTCACTTATATTATTTTGAGAGTCTTAAATAGCATGGTAATTTTCTTAAAATCCTAATATGCTAAGCATAAAAGATTTGTAAGAATTCTTATGAGTGTGTTGAATACTAAGAAAAGTTTGATACTTGATAATTGTTTTGAGATATGGAGGTAGTGATATTAAAGTCATGCTAGTTGGGTGATTATGAATTTAAAGAATGCTTGTGTTGAAGTTAGCAAGTCCCGTAGCATGCACGTATGGTTAAAGTTGTGTAACAAGTTTGAAACATGAAGTGTACCTGGCTTGTGCATCCTTATGAGTGGCGGTCGGGGACGAGCGATGGTCTTTTCCTACCAATCTATCCCCCTATGAGCATGCACGTAGTACTTGGTTTTTGATGACTTCTAAATTTTTGCAATAAGTATATGAGTTCTTTTGACTAATGTTGAGTCCATGGATTATACGCACTTTTACCTTTCCACCTTTGCTAGCCTCTTCGCTATCGTGCATTGCCCTTTCTCACCTTGAGAGTTGGTGCAAACTTCGCCGGTGCATCCAAACCCCGTGATACGATACGCTCTATCCCACATAAACCTTCCTATATCTTCCTCAAAACAGCCACCATACCTACCTATTATGGCATTTCCATAGCCATTCCGAGATATATTGCCATGCAACTTTCCACCGTTCCGTTCATCATCATCATGACATACTTTACTTTTGTCATATTGCCATTGCATGATCATGTAGTTGACATCGTATTTGTGGCATAGCCACCATGCATAATTCATACATGTCACTCTTGATTCATTGCACCATCCCAGTACACCGCCGGAGGCATTCATATAGAGTCATATCTTGTTCTAGTTTTGACTTGTGATTCATATGTTGTAATCAATGAAAGTGTGATGATCATCATTATTAGAGCATTGACCAAAAAGAAAAAAAGAAAAAAAAAAGAAGAAAGGCTAAAAGAAAAAAGGCCCAAAAAAAGAAAATAAATAAATAAAAAGGGCAATGCTACTATCTCTTTTTCCACATTTGTGCTTCAAAGTAGCACCTTGTTCTTCATATAGTGAGTCTCATATATCGTGCTTCAAAGTAGCACCTTGTTCTTCATGTAGTGAGTCTCATAAGTTGTCTTTTTATACTAGTGGGAATTTTTCATTATAGAACTTGGCTTGTATATTCCTACGATGAGCTTCCTCAAATGCCCTAGGTCTTCATGAGCAAGCGAGTTGGATGCACACCCACTAGTTTTCTTTTATTGAGCATTCATAGCTCTAGTGCATTGGTTGCATGGCAATCCCTACTCCTCATGTTGACATCAATTGATGGGCATCTCCATAGCCCATTGATTGTCCTCGTCAATGTGAGACTTTCTCCTTTTTTGTCTTCTCCACACAATCCCCATCATCATATTCTATTCCACCCATAGTGATATATCCATGGCTCACGCTCATGTATTGCGTGAAGGTTGAAAAAGTTTGAGATTATTTAAGTACGAAACAATTGCTTGGCTTGTCATCAGGGGTATAGAAGTTGGGAACATCTTTGTGTGATGAAAATGAAGCATAGCCTAACTATATGATTTTGTAGGGATGAACTTTCTTCTGCCATGTTATTTTGAGAAGACATGACTACTTTGATTAGTATGCTTGAAGTGTTATTGTTTCTTTTTATGTCAATATGAACTTTTGTCTTGAATCTTTCGGATCTGAATATTCATATCACAAGTAAGAAGAATTACATTAAATTTAAGCCAACTAGCATTCCACATCAAAAATTATCTTTTTATCATTTACCTACTCGAGGACAAGCAGGAATTAAGCTTGGGGATGCTTGATACGTCTCCAACGTATCTATAATTTTTGATTGCTCCATGCTATATTATCTACTGTTTTAGGCAATATTGGGCTTTATTATCCACTTTTATATTATTTTTGGGACTAACATATTAACCGGAGGCCCAGCCCAGATTTGCTGTTTTATGCCTATTTCAGTGTTTCGAGGAAAAGGAATATCAGACGGAGTCAAAACGGAACGAAATCAACTGGAGAAGTTATTTTTGGAAGGAAAGCCATCGGATAGACTTGGACTCTACGTCAGAAGATACGGGAGCTAGCCACGAGGGTGGGGGGCGCGCCCACCCCCCTAGGGCGCGCCCCCCTGCCTCGTGGGGCCCCCGAAGCTCCACCGATGTACCCCTTGCACCCATATATACCTATGTACCCTAAAACTTCTAGAACAGAAGATAGATCGGGAGTTCCGCCACCGCAAGCCTCTGTAGCCACCAAAAACCTCTCGGGAGCCCTTCCCGGCACCCTGCCGGAGGGGGGATCCTTCACCGGTGGCCATCTTCATCATCCCGGCGCTATCCATGACGAGGAGGGAGTAGTTCACCCTCGGGGCTGAGGGTATGTACCAGTAGCTATGTGTTTGATCTCTCTCTCTCTCTCGTGTTCTCTCTCGTGTTTCCTCTATGGCACGATCTTGATGTATCCTGAGATTTGCTATTGTAATTGGATCTTATGATGTTTCTCCCCCTCTACTCTCTTGTGATGAATTGAGTTCCCCTTTGAAGTTATCTTATCAGATTGTGTCTTTTATGAGAACACTTGATGTATGTCTTGCCGTTCTTATCTATGGTGACAATGGGATATCATGTGCCACTTGATGTATGTTTTGGTGACCAACTTGCGGGTTCCGCCCATGAACCTATGCATAGGGGTTGGCACACGTTCTTGACTCTCCGGTAGAAACTTTGGGGCACTCTTTGAAGTACTTTGTGTTGGTTGGATGAATCTGAGATTGTGTGATGCATATCGTATAATCATGCCCATGGATACTTGAGGTGACAATGGAGTATCTAGGTGACATTAGGGTTTTGGTTGATTTGTGTCTTAAGGTGTTATTCTAGTATGAACTCTTTTATAGATTGATCCGAAAGAATAACTTTGAGGTGGTTTCGTACCCTACCATAATCTCTACGTTTGTTCTCCGCTATTAGTGGCTTTGGAGTGACTCTTTGTTGCATGTTGAGGGCTTGTTATATTATCTATCTATGTTATTATTGTTGAGAGAACTTGCACTAGTGAAAGTATGAACCCTAGGCCTTGTTTCCTATCATTGCAATACCGTTTACGCTCACTTTTATCATTAGTTACCTTGCTGTTTTTATTATTTCAGATTACAAAAACCTTTATCTACTATCTATTTTGCACTTGTATCACCATCTCTTCGCCGAACTAGTGCACCTATACAATTTGCCATTGTATTGGGTGTGTTGGGGACACAAGAGACTCTTTGTTATTTGGTTGCAGGGTTGTTTGAGAGAGACCATCTTCATCCTACGCCTCCCACTGATTGATAAACCTTAGGTCATCCACTTGAGGGAAATTTCCTACTGTCCTACAAACCTGTGCACTTGCAGGCCCAACAACGTCTACAAGAAGAAGGTTATATAGTAGACATCACCGTACACCTCACCAGAGTTTCTCCAACGACGAAACCGTCCATCACAGCGGAGCAGTACCCTCGACGCCGTTTCCAGAGGCCTCAGATCTTCTTCCCCGCCTCCGACAGTCACACCAGCATCACCATCCTCCACGTCCAACCCAATGATGTTGAGGTCCACAAGGCTATGCCAAAGAGGTTGTACACTTGTCGCATCACTTTGTTACTCTGCATTCATGTCGATCCCTCGGGGATCCTTTTCTATGGAACTACTATGGTACTACTATTCGTGCATTTGGTTAGAAGGAGTGGAGCAAAGAAAAATTGGAGGATTTTTTTCCTTTGGTGTCTCTTTCGAAGAAAAAACGTAGGAATTTTAATATTCACTTGGACGTCCTTTTCAAATTACTATGCATGAAGAACAGAACAAATTGCATTACTGGCACAATAAGATTCTTATTTTTTTTCATTTTCACGTGGTTTGACTTTAATTTGACCACGTTTCTCCATTCCTGTGTTCTTCCAATTCATGTGAACCAAACACCCAGGTTGACTGAAATCCTATGTTTCCAAATGCTCTGTTTTGCACGTGCATTCCTATCCTATTCCTGTGTTTTCCCTGTCCTTGCGTTTATAGAATCCTCCAATTCTAAGGAGCCCTTATAGATTTACTTCATTTTCAGATAGGCGTCAAAGAAAACTCTGTGTGTTATGTCCTGCTCCTGCCGTGCTGTCATCCACCCCACCTGAGGTGCACCATCGACAGAAGCGTTCACTGCAGCAGAGATCCCCCCTGCAGACTTTCTTTCACCGACTCAGATCATCTTCCCTGTTGCCGGCATCCACGCCAACTGCATTACCATCATCGGCTGAGCAGATGAACCTGAGGACTACACAGTTCCGGAAGAGAGGTCGCAGTCTTTCGTGTTTGCTTACGTCATACGTCGGTTATTACTACCTGCTACTTTATCGTTCAAACTTGAGTTTTAAAATGCCTGTGGGTCTCATATCGAGGCAGCAACGAATAGTATCTGTCTACTATCTGGTTCATCTGGGGTCTTCTATGTGGTTCATGTTGGGTGGGCAACAAACAATAGATGATCCATTGTCTATCTTTTCAAACTGAACCTATAATCTACCTGCTATCGTTAGTTTTGGATCCATCCACTCGTTTGCTACCATCAGTCTTGATTTTTGCATGCACCCCTTAGCTTACAAAATCTAACTAATTTTTTTATTATGCATGTCGGATATTGTACACAATCGTACTGCATGTAGAGAAAAAGAGAAGACCGTTGCGTGGGAATATAATGTCATGCAGACGCCGCTCCATGGTGGGCGAAGTGGGCCCCCCTCCCGCATTTCCAGATTGTATTCCAGAGGAAGATAACTGTTCAGATGGGGATTCGGAAGGAGCCGACCACTCCTGTTTACCACCTAAGGTGTTTGCTCTAACCTAGCATGCTGATGTTGGTCATATCATGCATATGGCGCCTCACATTGCTTACATTATACATCTTATATGTCATCAGCTTAGTTTAGATTTCCTTTGTGTGAATGCCACCTATTTGGTTTCTATATCATACTCCCACCGTTCCTACATATTTGTCTTTTTAGAGATTTCAACAAGTGACTGCATACGGAGCAAAATGGGTGAATCTATACTCTAAAATATGTCTATATACATCCGTATGAGGTAGTCCATTTTAAATCTCTAAAAAGAAAAATATTTAGGAATGGAGGGAGTATATGGGAATTATGCAATGCCATCTTCTTTAGCCGGACATCATATACGTGAATCATGCAATGCCATCTTGTTTAGCCAGCCATCGTATATGTGAATTGTATCGTGCCATATTTTTTCATAATGTATTCCATTTGTCAACAATGTTTATACATTCATCTACTCTTCCTGTGCATCAGCCATTTGAGTTGGTCATGGGAAAATCTGGAGTGAAAACAAGGTCTTCTGAGCAGTTAGTGCTACCCATCGATCAGATTTCTTGTTGTTTACAGATAGCTCCTCAGAGGAGGATTCAGATACAGATGACCAGTCGTATTCCCCCCGCCCCCGAGGTGCATGCTCTAACTTGGCAGGGTTATATTGCTCATATCATGCATATGGTGTCTTGCATTGCCATGCCATCTGCTTAGATTAGACATGCTTTGTGTGAATGCCTCCTATTTGCTTTCTATATCAGATATGTGAATTATGCAATGCCATGTTTTTCAGCCAGTTATCATATATGTGAATTATGCACCACCATGTAGCCAGGCATCATATATGTGAATTATCTCATGCCATCTTTTTTTTATTATGTATTCCATTTGTCGACAATCTGTGTATATTGAACTATCCTTCATGTGTATCAGCCATTTGAGCCGGTTATGGAAAAATCTGGAGTGAAAACAAGGTCTTCAGAGCAGGCAATGGTACCTGTTGAAGCATATATCTCGATGGTTACAGGGAGCTCCTCAGAGGAGGATTCAGAGACAGATGACTAGTCCTATATCCCACCTGAGGTGTATGCTCTAAGTTGCAATGTTTATATTTCTCATATCATGCATATGGTGTCTTGCATTGCTTAGTTTAGACATCATATGCACAATATTGAATTCCATCTGCTTAGTTTAGAGATCATACATGCGAGTGCCAGCTCCTTAGTATATGAATCAATTGTATCAATTATATCATGCCATCATGTATACTTAGACAACATGTATGTGAATTATTTCATCCCAACCTATTTTAGAAAGACATCATATAGTTTTGTCATGTCATCCTGTTCAGATACTCATCATATGTTGAATTATGCCATTATATCATGTTAAGTTATCCATCATATATCTGAAACTGTGTCATGCTATCCTGTTTAGTTAGGCATCATATATGTGAAATTGTGTCATGTTGTCCTGTTTGGTTAGACAACATATATCTGAATTACCACATCTGTCTATCATACAATGTCTGTACGTTCAATTTATTTTCTTGTTTATCAGCCATTTGAATTGGAGGGGGTGATGGCAGTATCTAAGGGAGCGAAAACCCGTTCTTCACAAAAGACAGTGCTACCCGTCGATGCAGATAGAACCATGGTTGTACTGGCCCACAAACTAGCCCCACCACACATAATCAAGACTCTTCCAGATTGCACACTTACACTGTTGGGCAGAGAACCAGCTACAACCCATCTAACTGCAACCCCAACGGATAGTAACCCACTTCTAGTTGACAAAGCACCATGTCCACCACAGAGTACCCCCACACGAGTAGTTTGTAAAGCAACTGTAGTGCCCAAAGCACGAAGACCACCACAGCTAACCCAAACTCCACATTTAAAGCGGAAGAGCAACTGTTCTCAGGTCAGATTCCGTAGCTATGGTCCATACTCCTTTGTTGTTGCATCACTATATTTACTCATACCAACTACTTTCGAATTTGAAGGATCCAATTGAAACTCCAATGGTGCAACAGGTATGTTTTAAACCTATTTCTTTAACTGGATTGTTGTTCTAACTTCTTGCTCTATGTTGATTTCAGTTTAAGTTGTATAAACGGTTATGTTCTCATGTGATGCACATTACAAGTGTTGCCAATGTTGTGTAGTTTCTCACACTTATATTCTGTCTATGCTGTTGTGTCTTAAAAATATATGAGTTGAACTGTGTATCTATCTTGATTAGGCAACATAAACTAGAATGATATGGATAATACAGTGACCATAGTACATAGATATATGTTTGTTTCATGCTGTTATCCTATCCACCTTACTACTGAACCGATTTACCAAAATGAGTTTCGTATACTACATGCTAACCTGTGATGTGTCTGCTTGTTTCTCTTGTAGTATGCAAACAAAATATTGGAGAAGAGCACCCCACTATGCAATGGTATAGAAATTAATGCAGATAAGGTTGAAGATAGTGAGACAACCGTGTTGGTCTCCAAGAAAGGTGACAAAAACGATCTTGTAGAGAGTGAGAAAACCCCACAGTCTTGCGTTGATGTAGTGTTCGAGTTACTGGCCAGTACCGCTGGCACAAGCTCTTCGAACTCGCTGCCAGAATTACTTCGGCTTCTTTAGTCTCAGCTACAAGCTGAAAGGCATCAGTCAACTATGCTGCGGCAAGAAGCCGAAGGACTGAGAAAGTCCCTGCAGAATTCAGATGCGTACTTTCTTGTGCAACAGCAAGCGCTGGAGGATTTAAGCGCCAAACAAGAGAAAGTTAATAAGCTTGCTAAGCATGTTGCCAGCATTATGGGTACCAAGGATATTGTTTCTCGAGCTCTTCTGAAGTGGTTTCAGTTTTGGACTTGTTTTGCTGCGGCGTTTATATGCTGCTTTGTTCCCTATATTTGCACTAGTGGTGAACTTTGATGCCTAGTGGATGTAATATGTGTAATAGCCGTTGTCGGTGTCAAAACCGGCGGATCTCGGGTAGGGGGTCCCGAACTGTGCGTCTAAGGCTAATGGTAACAGGAGGCGGGGGACACAATGTTTACCCAGGTTTGGGCCCTCTCTATGCAGGTAATACCCTACTTCCTACTTGATTGATCTTGATGATATGAGTATTACAAAACTTGATCTACCACGAGATCGTAGAGGCCAACCCTAGAAGCTAGCCTATGATTCTGATTGTTCTTGTCCTATGGACTAAACCCTCCAGTTTATATAGACATGGATGGGGCTAGGGTTACACAGAGTCGGTTACAGAGAAGGGAATCTACATATCCGAGTTGCCAAGCTTGCCTTCCACGCAAAGGAGAGCCCCACCCGGACACGGGATGAAGTCTTCAATCTTGTATCTTCATAGTCCAACAGTCCGGCATAAGCATATAGTCCGGCTATCCGAGGACCCCCTAATCCAGGACTCCCTCAGTAGCCCCTGAACCAGGCTTCAATGACGATGAGTCCGGCGCGCAGATTGTCTTCGGCATTGCAAGGCGGGTTCCTTCTCCGAATACTCCAAGGTAGATCTTGAACACAAGAACCGTGTCCGGCTCTGGAAAACAAATTCCACATACCACCGTAGAGAGCACAATATTCCACAAATCTAACCTGCTGACAACTTTTCCATAGCGTGACATCACGCCGCGGCCCGGTCATTATTCGAACCGTTTTCTCAACCTGCTACTACACATCTTGCGAGGCGGTTTTATTGGCACGTCTTGTCGAAGCAGAGATCGTGTCCCCTTATCACGGGATTCTCATCAATACGGGTGTGGGTAACCCAACGGTGCCATTAGCACGGCGCTTGGGGAATAAGCGAGTTTCTAGGGCAAGTGGGGAGGTGCACGACCCCTGCAGCCTTTATAAGGAGACAAGGATTCCCCTTTCTCACCCACGCCTTCTTCTTCCTCTGCTCACCCATTCTCGAGCTCCAACGCCCAAGCCTTCACCTTCTCCACAAAATCATCCCGAACATGTCCGGAGCGGGAGGCAAGTGGATGGCCTCCTCCGTCACGAAGGAGGACATCAAGAAGCTCCGGGAGACCGGATACCTGTCCGCAAACATCGCGCATCGGCTTACGGCCGAAGGGCAGATCATCCCTAGCCCGAAACCCCGGGAAAGGGTAGTATTCCTCTCTCATTTCGTCCGCGGGCTGGGATTCCTCCTCCACCCGTTCGTCCGCGGACTAATGTTCTACTATGGGCTGGACTTCCATGACCTGGCCCCCAACTTCATCCTCAACATCTCGGCGTTTATCGTCGTGTGCGAGGCCTTCCTACGCATCACGCCCCACTTCGGCCTATGGCTGAAGACTTTCAACGTGAAGCCAAAGGTGGTGGGCGGCCAACAAGCAGAGTGCGAGGCGCCATGGTGGGCAAGATGCCCAATGTCACCTGGCCCGAAGGCTCCTTTGTGGAGACCGTGAAGGGGTGGCAATCGGGGTGGTTCTACATCACCAAGCCGCACGACGCCAACTGGGCAGCGACCCCCGAATTTCGATCCGGTGTCCCCATGCGGCTCACCTCCTGGAAAGAGAAGGGCTTAGCCTGGGGCTCAGCAGAAGAAGTGACCGGACTTCAGACCTGCGTACAAAATATGATAGGCAAGAAGATCAAGCTCGTCAACATGGTTCAGGTCATGCTCCTCCGCCAGATTCTTCTGTGTCAGAGACGGGTTTGCAATCTGTGGGAGTTCGACCCGGCCGAACACCAGACGCTGCAAGAGCTCTTCGGCACGACGCATGAAGATGTCTGGAAGGTGCTTTTCAAGGCCAACGAGGTACCACCACCCATAACCGAAGATCGCGGACTCGGCGCGAAACGCCGAGCCAATCCGGTGAGTTTTCATATTTTGCAAGATAAGCCTTTTACCAACACATCTGCGGGAGGAATCTAAGCCTCCATGCCGATTTAACAGGCCTGGGTAGCGATAGCGGAGCAGATTGACTGTCCGGCTCCGCTACCTGAAGATCCAGAATCGCCTCTTCTAACAAAGATGTTGTTTCCGGCGCCCTATGAGGTGCCGGAGAAGAAGGCCAAGAAGACGGCCGCAGGGACCAGAGAAGGTCTCCGGCGCAAGGTTGCATCGGACGTGACGTCCGAAGACACCGGGACGCACACCTCCACCAAAGGCGATGAGGAGGAGGAGGAAATACATCCCCCCCCCACTGGGGGGGAAAGAAGAGGAAGGTCGCCCCGCATGGGGAGGCCGAGGTGTCCAAGAAGGGGAAAACCTTCCTTCCGGACCACTCTGGCTAAGTTGTAAGTATCCAGACACAATAGTACTTCCAGTATGTTTGCGTTAGCGCTTCTTATTATGCTGAACGTGGACCTATAGTCCGGCCAAATCCCACATCAAGGTATCCTCCTCTTCGGATGGGTCTCTGGACCCGTCGGCAATGAACAGCGATTCGCTTCCGACAGCCTCCTCCCCCAAGCCCGCGGATGACACCGAGGTGTTGTCTTGAAGGATACCGGGCCAAGGGGAGACAGTTCCGGAGACGCCCCCAGGTGAAATCGGCTCTGATAAAGGGGGCCGCGGCCAGTTTGGCCCCCCAGCCGAATACGGCTCCGAACACCCAAGTGGTTCCGAATTCAAGCAGGCAGCCTCTCTCTAAGGAGGGCAAGCCGCCTGTACCGATGACCTCTATCCATCCAGAGGCACAGGACAACTTGCTGGAAGCACTTTGCAGCGCTTCCATTGATGAAGAACACCATACTCTTATGAGTACGGTGATTGAGAAGGTCCGGTCCGCCAAAAGCGGATTGACCGAAGCCTGCGCCAGCCTTTTAACAGGCTTTGAGGTAAGTAAGAAAACTGTAAGAGAATATCACAGTATAGACAGTAGCCCAGATGCTTGCTACGTCTCGAGCTTGTGTTGGTTTTCCCCGAAGAGGAGACGATGATGCAGCACAGTAGCGTAAGTATTTCCCTCAGTTTTTGAGAACCAAGGTATCAATCCAGTAGGAGGTCACGCACAAGTCCCTCGTACCTGCACAACACGATAGCAACTCGCAACCAACGCTTAGGGGTTGTCAATCCCTTCACGGTTACTTACGAGAGTGAGATCTGATAGAGATAATATTTTTGGTATTTTTGATATAAAGATGCAAAGTAAAAAGTAAAGGCAAAGTAAAAACAAAGCAAGTAAATAAAGTGATATAGATTGATATGATGAGAATAGACCCGGGGGCCATAGGTTTCACTAGTGGCTTCTCTCAAGAGCATAAGTATTCTACGGTGGGTGAACAAATTACTGTTGAGCAATTGATAGAATCGAGCATAGTTATGAGGTTATCTAGGTATAATCATGTATATAGGCATCACGTCCGAGACAAGTAGATCGAAACGATTCTGCATCTACTACTATTACTCCACTCATCGACCGCTATCCAACATGCATCTAGAGTATTAAGTTAAAAACAGAGTAACGCCTTAAGCAAGATGACATGATGTAGAGGAATAAATTCATGCAATATGATAAATACCCCATCTTATTATCCTCGATGGCAACAATACAATACGTGCCTTGCAACTCTTTCTGTCACTGAGTAAGGACACCGCAAGATTGAACCCAAATCCATGCACTTCTCCCATTGCAAGAACTACCAATCTAGTTGGCCAAACCAAACGGATAATTCGAAGAGACTTGCAAAGATAACTCAATCATACATAAAAGAATTCAGAGAAGAATCAAATATTTTCCATAGATAAGTTGGATCATAAACCCACAATTCATCGGTCTCAACAAACACACCGCAAAAAGAAGATTACATTGAATAGATCTCCACGAGAGAGGGGGAGAACATTGTATTGAGATCCAAAAAGAGAGAAGAAGCCATCTAGCTACTAGCTATGGACCCGAAGGTCTGAAGTAAACTACTCACACTTCATCGGAGGGGCTATGGTGTTGATGTAGAAGCCCTCCATGGTGGATGCCCCCTCCGGCGGAGCTCCGGAACAGGCCCCAAGATGGGATCTCGTGGATACAGAAGGTTGCGGCGGTGGAATTAGGTTTTTGGCTCCCCTTCTGATCATACGGGGATATGTAGGTATATATAGGAGGAAGGAGTATGTCGGTGGAGCTCCGAGGGGCCAACGAGGTAGGGGCCGCGCCCAGGGGGCGCACCCTCCACCCTCGTGACCTCCTCGGAAGCTTCTTGGCGTAGGGTCCAAGTCTCCTGGATCACGTTCGGTGAGAAAATCACGTTCCCGAAGGTTTCATTCCGTTTGGACTCCGTTTGATATTCCATTTCTTCGAAATACTAAAATAGGCAAAAAACAGCAATTCTGGGCTGGGCCTCCGGTTAATAGGTTAGTCCCAAAAATAATATAAAAGTGGAAAATAAAGCCCAATATAGTCCAAAACAGTAGATAAAGTAGCATGGAGCAATCAAAAATTATAGATACGTTGGAGACGTATCAAGCATCCCCAAGCTTAATTCCTGCTCGTCCTCGAGTAGGTAAATGATAAAAAAAAGAATTTTTTATGCAGAGTGATACTTTGGCATAATTTCAATGTAAATATTCTTAATCATGGTATGAATATTCAGATCCGAAAGATTCAAGATAAAAGTTCATATTACATAAAAATAATAATACTTCAAGCATACTAATCAAACAATTATGTCATCTCAAAATAACATGGCCAAAGAAAGTTCATCCCTACAAAATCATATAGTTAGGCTATGCTTCATTTTCGTCACACAAAGATGTTCCCAACTTCTATACCCCTGATGACAAGCCAAGCAATTGTTTCATACTCAAATAATCTCAAACTCTTTCAACCTTCACGCAATATATGAGTGCGAGCCATGGATATAGCACTATGGGTGGAATAGAATATGATGATGGGGATTGTGTGGAGAAGACAAAAAAGGAGAAAGTCTCATATTGACGAGGATAATCAACGGGCTATGGAGATGCCCATCAATTGATGTCAACGTGAGGAGTAGGGATTGCCATGGAACGGATGCACTAGAGCTATGAATGCTCAACAAAAGAAAACTAGTGCGTGTGCATCCAACTCGCTTGCTCACGAAGACCTAGGGCATTTTGAGGAAGCCCATCATTGGAATATACAAGCCAAGTTCTATAATGAAAAATTCCCACTAGTATAAACAAGACAATTTATGAGACTCACTATATGAAAAAGATGGTGCTACTTTGAAGCACAAATATATGAGACTCACTACATGAAGAACAAAGTGCTATTTTGAAGCACGAGTGTGGTAAAAGGATAGTAACATTGCCCCTTCTCTCTTTTTCTCTCATTTTTTATTGGCCTTTCCCTTTTTTTATTGGCCTTTCTCTCTCTTTTTTTTCGTCCAGAGTCTCATCCCGTCTTGTGGGGGAATCATAGTCTCCATCATCCTTTTCCTCACTAGGGCAATGCTCTAATAATGATGATCATCACACTTCTATTGATTACAACATAAGGATTACAACTCAAAGCTAGAACAAGATATGACTATATGAATGCCTCCGACGGTGTACCGGGATGGTGCAATGAATCAAGAGTGACATGTATGGAAAATAATGCATGGTGGCTTTGCCACAAATACGATGTCAACTACAAGATCATGCAATGGCAATATGACAAAAGTAATGCATGTCACGATGATGATGGTGGAAGTTGCTTGGTAATATATCTTGGAATGGCTATGGAAATGCCATGATAGGTAGGTATGGTGGCTATTTTGAGGAAGATAAAAGGAGGTTTATGTGTGATAGAGCATATCGTATCACGGGGTTTGGATGCACTGGCGAAGTTTGCACCAACTCTCAAGGTGAGAAAGGGCAATGCACGGTACCGAAGAGGCTAGCAAAGGCGGAAAGGTGAGAGTGCGTATAATCCATGGACTCAACATTAGTCAAAAGAACTCATATACTTATTGCAAAAATTTAGAAGTCATCAAAAATTCAAATACTACGCGCATGCTCCTAGGGGGATAGATTGGTAGGAAAAGACCATCGCTCGTCCCCGACCGCCACTCATAAGGATGCACAAGCCAGGTACACTTCATGTTTGAAATTTGTTACCCAACTTTAACCATACGTGCATGCTACGGGATTTGCTAACTTCAACACAAGTATTTCTCAAATTCACAACTATTCAAATAGCACGACTTTGATATTATCACCTCCATATCTCAAAACAATTATCAAGCATCAAACTTAATTTAATTCACTCAAAAAAAGAAAGTTTCACAAATCTTGAATACCAAGTATATTAACATTAAGCAAATTACCATGCTATTAATGACTCTCAAAATAATCTAAGTGAAGCATGAGAGATCAAGTTTCTTTAAAACAAATCCACCACCGTGCTCTAAAAGATCTAAGTGAAGCACTAGAGCAAAAATTATCACGCTCTAAAGATATAAGTGAAGCACATAGAGCAAATCTATCAAGCTCAAAAGGTATAAGTGAAGCACATAGAGTATTCTAAAAAACTACAAATCATGTATAGCTCTCTCAAAAGGTGTGTACAGCAAGTATGATTGTGGTAAACTAACAAGCAAAGACACAAATAATACAAGACGCTCCAAGCAAAACACATATCATGTTGGTGAATAAAAATATAGCTCCAAGTAAATTACCGATGGAAGTGGACGAAAGAGGGGATGCCTTCCGGGGCATCCCCAAGCTTTGACTTTTTGGTATCCTTGGATTATCTTGGGGGTGCCATGGGCATCCCCAAGCTTAGGCTCTTGCCACTCCTTGTTCCATAATCCATCAAAAGAATTCACCCAAAACTTGAAAACTTCACAACACAAAACTCAACAAAAATCTCGTGAGCTCCTTAGAGAAAGAAAACAAAAGACTACTTCAAGGTACTGTAATGAAATCATTATTTATTTATATTGGTGTTAAACCTACTGTATTCCAACTTCTCTATGGTTTATAAACTAATTTACTAGCCATAGATTCATCAAAATGAGCAAACAACACACGAAAAACAGAATCTGTCAAAAACAGAACAGTCTGTAGTAATCTGTAACTAACGCAAACTTCTGGAACTCTAAAACTTCTACCAAAATAGGAAGTCCTGGAAAATTTTTCTATTGATCATCAGCAAAAAGAATCAATGCAAAATCACGTTCCTGTGATTTATCATAACTAAATTCGTGTGCGCAAAGTTTCTGTTTTTCAGCAGAATCAAATCAACTATCATCGTAGGTTATCCTAAAGGTCTTACTTGGCACAAACACTAATTAAAACATAAAACCGCATCCAAACAGAAGGTAGATGGATTATTTATTCCTAAACAGAACCAAAAACAAAAAACACAAAATAAAATTGGGTTGCCTCCCAACAAGTGCTATCGTTTAACGCCCCTAGCTAGGCATAAAAGTAAGGATAGATCTAGGTATTGCCATCTTTGGTAGGCAATCCATAAGTGGCTCTCATGATAGATTCATATGGTAATTTTGTTTTCTTTCTAGGAAAGTGTTCCATGCCATTCTTTAAGGGAAATTGGAATCTAATATTCCCTTCCTTCATATCAATAATTGCACCAATCGTTCTAAGGAAAGGTCTACCAAGAATAATAGGACATGAAGGATTGCAATCTATAGCAAGAACGATAAAATATACGGGCACATAATTCCTATTTGAAACAATAAGAACATCATTAATTCTTCCCATAGGCTTTTTAATAGTGGAATCCGCAAGATGCAAGTTTAGAGAGCAATCATCAAAATCACGAAAATCTAGTAAATCACATAGAGTTTTGGGGATAGTAGAGACACTAGCACCCAAATCACACAAAGCATGAAACTCAAAATCTTTAATTTTAATTTTAATGGTAGGTTCCCACTCATCATGGAGTTTTCTAGGGATGGAAACTTTCAACTCAAGCTTTTCTTCATAGGATTGCATCAAGGCATCAACAATGTGTTCGGTAAATGCCTTATTTTGACTATAAGCATGAGGAGAATTTAACACGGATTGCAACAAGGAAATACAATCAATCAAAGAGCAATTTTCATAATTAAATTCCTTGAGATCCAAAATAGTAGGTTTAGCAACATCACGGTTTCTATTTATTTCAATCCTACTTTCATCAATTTCATCATCAAGATCTAGAAACTCAGAATTCTTAGAACGCCTTCTAGGTAAGGGAAGATCATATTCAGATTCATCAAGATTCATATCGCAAAACAAAGATTTAATGGGGGACACATCAATAACTTTTAGATCTTCATCTTGATTTTCATAGGGATTAGAAGAACACGCTTTAATAAAGGCATCTTTGGAAGCACGCATCCTAGCAGTTCTTTCTTTGCACTCGTCAATGGAAATTCTCATAGCTTTGAGAGACTCATTGATATCATGCTTAGGAGGAATAGATCTAAGCTTTAAAGAATCAATTTCAAGAGAAATTCTATCAACGTTCCTAGCCAAATCATCAACTTTAAGCAATTTCTCTTCAAGCAAAGCATTAAAATTCTTTTGTGAATTCATAAACTCTTTAATACTACTCTCAAAATCAGAGGGCATCTTATTAAAATTTCCATAAGAGTTGTTGTAGGAATTTCCATAATTGATAGAAGGATTGCTAGGAAAAGGCCTAGGATTAAAATTCCCTCTATAAGCGTTGTTACCAAAACTATTCCTACCAACAAAATTCACATCCATAGATTCATTATTTTTTTTCAAGCAAAGTAGATAAAGGCATATCATTAGGATCAAGAGGAGTATTTTTAGGAGCAAACATCTTCATAAGTTCATCCATCTTTTCACTCAAAACATTGATTTCTTCTATAGCATGCACTTTTTTACTAGAAGATCTTTCGGTGTGCCATTGAGAATAATTAGCCATAATATTATCAAGCAATTTGGTAGCATCCCTAACGTAATTTCCAGAAAGGTGCCTCCCGCGGCCGAATCTAAAAGATTTCTAGAAGCAAAATTCAATCCGGCATAAAAAATTTGTATGATCATCCATAAATTCAAACCATGAGTAGGGCAATTGCGAAGCATTAATTTCATTCTTTCCCAAGATTGGGCAACATGCTCATGATCAAGTTGTTTAAAATTCATGATATCGTTCCTAAGAGTGATAATCTTAGCGGGAGGAAAATACTTAGAGATAAAAGCATCTTTGCACTTGTTCCAAGAATCAATACTATTTTTAGGCAAAGATGAAAACCAAACTTTAGCATGATCTCTAAGTGAAAACGGAAATAACTTCAATTTGACAATGTTGTTATCCGTATCTTTTTTCTTTTGCATATCACACAAATCAACAAAATTGTTTAGATGTGTAGCGGCATCTTCACTAGGAAGGCCGGCGAATTGATCTTTCATAACAAGATTCAGTAAAGCGGTATTGATTTCACAAGACTCATCATTATTAAGAAGAGCAATCGGAGTACTAAGGAAATCATTATTATTGGTATTCGAGAAATCACACAATTTGGTATTATCTTGCGCCATGGCAACAAGCAATCCAACACACAAGCAAATAGAAAGGCAAAGGGAAAAAGACAAACGGGAAAGAGAGGTGGAGATTGGGAAAGAGAGGGCGAATAAAATGGCAAGGGTGAAGTGGGGGAGAGGAAAACGAGAGGCAAATGGCAAATAATGTAATGCGAGAGATAGGGATTGCAATGGGTACTTGGTATGTTGACTTTTGCGTAAGCCTCCCCGGCAACGGCGCCAGAAATTCTTCTTGCTACGTCTCGAGCTTGCGTTGGTTTTCCCCGAAGAGGAGAGGATGATGCAGCACAGTAGCGTAAGTATTTCCCTTAGTTTTTGAGAACCAAGGTATCAATCCAGTAGGAGGTCACGCGCAAGTCCCTCGTACCTGCACAACACGATAGCAACTCGCAACCAACGCTTAGGGGTTGTCAATCCCTTCACGGTTACTTACGAGAGTGAGATCTGTTAGAGATAATATTTTTGGTATTTTTAATATAAAGATGCAAAGTAAAAAGTAAAGGCAAAGTAAAAACAAAGCAAGTAAATAAAGTGATATAGATTGATATGATGAGAATAGACCCGGGGGCCATAGGTTTCACTAGTGGCTTCTCTCAAGAGCATAAGTATTCTACGGTGGGTGAACAAATTACTGTGAGAATTGATAGAATCGAGCATAGTTATGAGGTTATCTAGGTATGATCATGTATATAGGCATCACGTCTGAGACAAGTAGATTGAAACGATTCTGTATCTACTACTATTACTCCACTCATCGACCGCTATCCAGCATGCATCTAGATATTAAGTTAAAAACAGAGTAACGCCTTAAGCAAGATGACATGATGTAGAGGAATAAATTCATGCAATATGATAAATACCCCATCTTGTTATCCTCGATGGCAACAATACAATACGTGCCTTGCAACTCTTTCTGTCACTAAGTAAGGACACCGCAAGATTGAACCCAAAGCAATGCACTTCTCCCATTGCAAGAACTACCAATCTAGTTGGCCAAACCAAACAGATAATTCGAAGAGACTCGCAAAGATAACTCAATCATACATAAAAGAATTCAGAGAAGAATCAAATATTTTCCATAGATAAGTTGGATCATAAACCCACAATTCATCGGTCTCAACAAACACACCGCAAAAAGAAGATTACCTCGAATAGATCTCCACGAGAGAGGGGGAGAACATTGTATTGAGATCCAAAAAGAGAGAAGAAGCCATCTAGCTACTAGCTATGGACCCGAAGGTCTGAAGTGAACTACTCACACTTCATCGGAGGGGCTATGGTGTTGATGTAGAAGCCCTCCGTGGTGGATGCCCCCTCCGGCGGAGCTCCGGAACAGGCCCTAAGATGGATCTCGTGGATACAGAAGGTTGCGGCGGTGGAATTAGGTTTTTGGCTCCCCTTCTGATCATACAGGGATACGTAGGTATATATAGGAGGAAGGAGTATGTCGGTGGAGCTCCGAGGGGCCCACGAGGCAGGGGGGCGCGCCCAGGGGGCGCCCTCCACCCTCGTGACCTTCTCGGAAGCTTCTTGGCGTAGGGTCCAAGTCTCCTGGATCATGTTCGGTGAGAAAATCACGTTCCCGAAGGTTTCATTCCGTTTGGACTCCGTTTGATATTCCGTTTCTTTGAAATACTGAAATAGGCAAAATACAGCAATTCTGGGCTGGGCCTCCGGTTAATAGGTTAGTCCCAAAAATAATATAAAAGTGGAAAATAAAGCCCAATATAGTCCAAAACAGTAGTAAAGTAGCATGGAGCAATAAAAAATTATAGATACGTTGGAGACGTATCAATGCTCTGTTTGGTGTTCGGAAAGAAAAGCCAAACAAAGGATCAAATAATGTTCGGAGGAGTCTATGTGAATAAGCAGGCATCGCTGCTGGCCGTTGCCGCTCGTACTGCAGAGGTCTCTGGACTAAAGCAGGACCTGGAGCGGACCGAGGGAGAGCTTGGCCTCGTGAAGAGGCAGCTCGAGGAAAGTCAAGGTACGCGATACCCCATTGATACGTCTCCAACGTATCTATAATTTTTGATTGTTCCATGCTATTATATTACCACTTTTGGATGTTTATGGGCTTTATTTTACACATTTATATCATTTTGGGGACTAACCTACTAACCGGAGGCCTAGCCCGTATTGCTGTTTTTTTGCCTATTTCAGTATTTCGAAGAAAAGGAATATCAAACGGAGTCCAAACGGAATGAAACCTTCGGGAGCGTGATTTTTGGAACGAACATGATCCGGAGAACTTGGAGTGCAAGTCAAGAAGCTTGCGAGGCGGCCAGGAGATAGTACAGCGCGCCCACCCCCTCTGGGCGCGCCCCCTATCTCCTGGGCCCCACAGGCGGCCACCGACGTACTTCTTCCTCCTATATATACATATGTACCCCGAAAACATCCAGGGAGCCAACGAAACACAATTTCCACCACCGTAACCTTCTGTATCTGTGAGATCCCATCTTGGAGCCTTCGTCGGCGCTCCGCCGGAGGGGGAATCGACCATGGAGGGCTTCTACATCAACACTATAGCCCCTCCGATGAGTTGTGAGTAGTTTATCACAGACCTTCGGGTCCATAGTTATTAGCTAGATGGCTTCTTCCCTCTTTTTGGATCTCAATACAATGTTCTCCCCCTCTCTTGTGGAGATCTATTCAATGTAAACTCTTTTTGCGGTGTGTTTGTCGAGATCCGATGAATTGTGGTTTATGATCAAGTTTTATTATGAGAAATATTTGAATCCCCTCTGAATTCTTTTATGTATGATTGAGTTATCTTTGCAAGTCTCTTCGAATTATCAGTTTGGTTTGGCCTACTAGATTGATCTTTCTTTCCATGGGAGAAGTGCTTAGCTTTGGGTTCAATCTTGCGGTGTCCTTTCCCAGTGATAGCAGGGGCAGCAAGGCACGTATTGTATTGTTGCCATCGAGGATAAAAAGATGGGGTTTATATCATATTGCTTGAGTTTATCCCTCTACATCATGTCATCTTTCTTAATGTGTTACTCTGTTCTTTATGAACTTAATACTCTAGATGCTGGCAGGAGTCGGTCGATGTGTGGAGTAATAGTAGTAGATGCAGGCAGGAGTCGGTCTACTTGTTGCAGACGTGATGCCTATATACATGATCATGCCTAGATAATCTCATAATTATTCGCTTTTCTGTCAATTGCTCGATAGTAATTTGTTCACCTACCGTAATACTTATGCTATCTTGAGAGAAGCCTCTAGTGAAACCTATGGCCCTCGGGTCTATCTTTTATCATATAAGCTTTCAATCTACTTTTATTTGCATCTTTACTTTTTGCATCTATATTACAAAATACCAAAAATATACTTATCTTATCATACTATCTCTATCAGATCTCACTTTCGCAAGTGGCCGTGAAGGGATTGACAACCCCTTTATTGCGTTGGTTGCGAGTTCTTTGTTTGTTTGTGTAGGTGCGTGGGACTTTTGAGGAGCCTCCTACTGGATTGATACCTTGGTTCTCAAAAACTTAGGGAAATACTTACACTACTATTGCTGCATCACCCTTTCCTCTTCAAGGAAAACCAAAGCAAGCTCAAGACATAGCACCCATTTATATATTTATAAGGGATAAATGGTTTCTGCTGATAGAAGCGTCATGAACTTTGATAGGGGCCATGACCGAAGTGGCGGCCCTTAAGAAGGCGCTGACCGAGGCCAAAGACAAAGCGGCGAAGGAACGCGCCAAGCGCAAGAAGCAAGAGGCCCGGGTCAACGAGGTCCAGCAAGAGCTCCAAGATTTCGTCCCGAAATACGAGTCCTTGGAGCGTGACTCTAAGACTCAAGAGTCCGAGCTTGCTAAGGCTCTCCAAAGCATGCAAGACGCCAAAGCCGAAGCCCAGAAGGCCCTCCAAGAGATTCAAGCGGCCAAGAAGATTGCGGCGGGTAAGGCATTTGTTATGCAAAGCAAGCATGTGAAGGAGACTTTCCTTTTACTTACCCGAATTTGGAGTTCTTCAGGAGCGTTTGTGGATCTGCCGCGCAGCATATCAAATGTTGCGGAGTTCTACCGAGTCTAAGAAGGGAGCTCAACAGAGAAGTTGTTCTGGTCCCAATATCTTGGGACAGAACATTTGATGACCTCGAGCGACCATCTGAAGCAACTGGTCGAGCTGCACAAGGTAGCCGAACTGGCCATGAAGGACCTCATAGTCCGGCTGTGGCCTACCGAGCCTATGCCCAGCAGCTACTTCGGTCTCGTGAAGCGGCTTGTGAGTGCCTGCCTGCGACTTGAAGTCATAAAGCGGTCGATTTGCATTGAAGGTGCGCTAATGGCCTTCGCCCGCGCAAAAGTGCACTGGGCGAAGATGGATGCCGAAAAGTTGATAACCGAGGGGCCACCGCAGGGCAAGGAGCACCGCCGGCCCGAGAATTATTATGACAGTGTCCTGAAGGGCTCCGCCTTGTGGCGGAGCAATGTGCTAAGGATGTAATCTTTGACTGAATGCACTCATTTTATCCTGTAATATGAAACAAGTTCATTTGCGCAATATAATGCTTGTTGATTTAAAATTTTACCTCTTGTGCGGCCGCTTACAAAATCTGAGAGTTGGTCAGTCGTCAGCTTCTGCCCCCATGTAACTAGTACAGGGGTGTTTGGGATAAATCTAAACACTCTTTATCCAAAATTTTGGTCCTTTAAGGAGGTGTTTAGCGCAACGAACAAGGCAATCGGACTATACAACTTTATCACCCTCACTTAGCCATAGAAGTTCTATAATTTTAAATTTTGGCGTAGCCCCTGGTATTTGGAAGGCCTAACTTGGGGCGCTATACACTCCTTAATCGGACAAAGACCGATTCCTCGCATGAAGCGGAAAAAATCTTTAAGGATTTGAAACCTCTCGAACAGCAACCAGCTCCCGCTGCATCATGACAGCCAGTTTTCGGCTTTCTCTACTGAGGTGCTCGTCCGGAAGAACTGGGACACAATCGTAGTAGTTCTCCCTTTACTACCCTAGCCGATATAGCGGAACGTAGGGTAGCAAGGACAGGAGCCGCGCAACCCAACTATTGAACCAAGACATGATTCGGAGCCGATGCATATAATGCTATAAGTTCGGGGTGTCGCATTGTCGAAAGTGTTCGAACTTTCTTACCATGTTATGGGGTACACTGAAGCCCCTGGCAAACTGAATGTACCAGAATGTACAAGTGCGATTTGTAATAAATAAACAGTCAAGGAAGAAAAAGAAATGTAGTAATAAGCTGACGTTGTACACTATTCTCCATTGTTATTTGGATGATACGTCGAGGCGTATGTATACAAGTAGTGCTATAGGCAAATAGGACTGTTTGACATGCCCTAACCAAGAGCGAGCTGCGTGTGGGTATGTAAAACAGGTATAGCGATCATTATCAGAGACCACCTGGGGATTCCCTTGTACGTCAAAGCTCCTTGCCTTCTTGGTGTTTCTGTCCCGTGATGGGTCCTATAATCAGGTTATCGGAAGAGCCTCAAGAAGATGGGGACCTGAAAGAAAGGAAAAGTTGAAGGTATGCAGATTCTGGGGCGTTTGAGCCGCTTTGTGGACCGCAGTCTAGCTGTGCCTCCGTCTATGCCCATGGTATTTTGAGTGCGTAGTTATGTACGTGCGGCACAAATTTCACCGCTTGACTGGGATGAGGACGGAGGCCGAATTGCTAGGCGAGCTCTGGATGGGCCGGACGATCCTGTTGCAGAGTACTCCGGACTCGCTTGACGATGTTCGGGGGCTTTATTGCCGAGTTGAGGGTCTGTCTAAGGAGACTGCTCTGTACTTCTGCTGCAAGGGCTGCAGTCTGCTCCTCCGTGCAGAGGGAGCGCTCTGTATTTCCATTGACTGTTATAACACCGCGGGGTCTGGGCATCTTGAGCTTGAGGTATGCGTAGTGTGGCACCGCATTGAATCGAGCGAATGCAGTTCGTCCTAGCAGTGCATGATAACCACTGCGGAAGGGGACTGAGGGAGTCCTGGACTAGGGGGTGTCCGGACAGCCGGACTATCATCGTCCGCCGGACTCCAAGACTACGAAGATACAAGATTGAAGACTCCGTCCCGTGTCCGGATGGGACTTTCCTTGGCGTGGAAGGCAAGCTTGGCGATATGGATATGTAGATCTCCTACCATTGTAACCGACTCTGTGTAACCCTAGCCTCCTCCGGTGTCTATATAAACCGGAGGGCTTTAGTCCGTAGGACCCAACATACATTACAACAATCATACCATAGGCTAGCTTTAGGGTCTAGCCTCCTTGATCTCGTGGTAGATCCACTCTTGTACTACCCATATCATCAATATTAATCAAGCAGGACGTAGGGTTTTACCTCCATCGAGAGGGCCTGAACCTGGGTAAAACATCGTGTCCCTCGTCTCCTGTTACCATCCGCCTAGACGCACAGTTCAGGACCCCCTACCCGAGATCCGCCGGTTTTGACACCGACATTGGTGCTTTCATTGAGAGTTCCTCTGTGTCGTCACCGATAGGAAGGATGCCTCCACCCGTCTTCAAAGACGGTGTTTTCGCCAAAGGGACCTTGGCCACCGGCCAAACCATCCGGCTAGGTGGTTTTCTTATGACCGCCTGTCCGGCCACCGCTTCGACAATGACTTCTCAAGTCGTGAGAAGCAATCTTCGCGTCAGCTCGAAATCTGCTGAATAGTTGGATCCGATAGAGCTCTCATCTGTTAACGAGATCTTGGATCGCATCGCCACCCTGGAAGTCGCTACAGACTACAATCAGATTGGGCTTAAAACCGATCTGAGAGAGATTAACTCTCCCCAGGCCACCCACCACGTCGCAGTGGTAGAGGAGCAATACGGCAACTCTTCGCCTATATTGAAAACTAGTCACGTCCGGATTCCCGAACCCTCCATGCCGGATTTCCGCGGAGGGACGGACTTCGATTGAGCATTGAACTTAAAACCATGCATTGCTCCGGATTCGCTGGATCGTGTCCAGCAACCCAAGCTTCCGAATTCGGAAACTCCTCGGCCTTTAAGCCCCAAGATGGGCAGGGATCCGGATTTTAGTCCACCCACCCGCCCAGACATATGCGATCTATCTCTAATACGGCAAGAGCCCGGTGAAACAGTACATCACTACTGGGCTAGATTCCTCCTGGTTATGGACAGGATAAAGGACTGCCGAGAGGAAAACGCAATCTCAATTTTCTGCAATAATTGCACGGACAAGGGAATATTGAACGCCATCGATCGTCGTACAATTACACACTTCACCGATCTGGCGTCCATAGTACGAAAGTACTGTGCGATGGAGAGTTTCCGGAAAACCGAAAATCAATTTTGGGATAATCCGGCCCCAACCCCAGTCCGCAACAAAAGGGTGCCTTACACTCAGGCCCCAGATGCAAAAACAAAAAAACAAAAACCCAATAAGGGGCACGGAACCGTACTGGAGGGATGGCTCAATGGACCCTGTAAGCTTCATAGTACAGAGGGAGCCGTCCCAACACATAGCCTTCGAGCATGTTGGATATTACGGCAGGTGGCCAAAAGTGGCGAGGAGCTTCTAGCCCCGCAAAACCACTCCAACAATACCGGTACGGTATCAACAGTCTTCGAGACCTTCGCATCAAACAATATGCGAAAACGAACAATCTGCGGACCCGCCGAAGTCTACCAAGTAGCAACAGCAAATCCATGGAGCGACACAGCTATTACCTTCAACGTCAGCGACGAGCCTAAATTCCGAACAGCCAGAGCACCAGCCGCACTGGTGCTTAGTCCCATAGTGGACGGCTTTCGACTGACAAAAGTCCTCATGGATGGCGGCAGCGGATTAAACCTCATTTACGAGGAAACTCTGCGAAAAATGGAAATCGATTGGAGCCATATTGAGCGAAGCAGCACAACCTTCAGAGGAATAATCCCTAGCCGAGAAGCGCGCTGCACCAGAAAAATCACACTCGATGTGGTGTTCGGCTCGCCGGACAATTACAGATCCAAAGAAGTCACGTTCCAAGTGGCCCCGTTCAACAACGGATATCACGCTATATTAGGACGAGAGGCATTCACAATTTTTCAAGCAGTACCTCATTACGGGTACATGAAGCTCAAAATGCCTGGGCCCGGCGGAATAATCACTCTCGCTAGTGATCCGGACATAGCACTCCGCGCCGAGAACAAGACAGCCGCACTAGCCCTGGAGGCACTATCCGAAGCCTTAGCAGCAGAAGAACTCACCGCGCTGCGCTCTACGGTGAACAGGGACGATGTGATACTCGATAAAAGATCCAAGTCCACCTCCTTCAAACCAGCAGATGAAATAATAAAATTCCAGGTCCATCCAACGGACCCAACAAAGACGGCCTCCATCGGGGCACAATTGAACCCCGAAGTAGACGCCACACTGCGCGAATTCCTTCGGGAAAATTGGGACATTTTCGCCTGGCATCCTTCGGATATGCCCGGAATCCCACACAGGTTGGCAGAACACAGCCTAAACATCCTAAGAGGATTTAAGCCAGTCAAACAGGCTCTTCGACGATTTTCCGAACCCAAAAGACAGGCAATGGGAGAAGAACTAGCCAAACTATTGGAAGCCGGATTCATCAGAGATATTAAACATCCGGATTGGCTAGCAAATCTGGTAATGGTACCAAAGAAGGACAAATCCTGGCGCCTCTGTGTCAATTTTAAAGACCTCAATAAGGCTTGCCCAAAGGATCCCTTCCCTCTCCCCCGCATCGACCAAATTATCGATGCTACCACAGGGCACGATTCATTGTGCTTCCTCGACGCATACTCTGGCTACCATCAAATCAAGATGGCGGAAGCAGACCGAGTCGCAATGGCATTCATCACTCCTTACGGACCATTCTGCTTCAACACGATGCCCTTCGGACTTAAAAACGCCGGCGCAACATATCAGCGCATGATTCAAACATGTCTGGCTACCCAGATCGGCAAAACAGTAGAGGCATACGTAGACGACGTAGTCGTCAAAACAAAACACGTCGAAACTCTAGTAGACGATTTGAGGCTCATGTTCGACAACCTCAGAGCATATGACATCAAGCTGAATCCAGAAAAATGTGTTTTCGGCGTACCAGCCGGAAAGCTGCTGGGCTTCATCGTATCCGGTAGAGGAATCGAAGAAAACCCAGCTAAAATCCGAGCTCTGTCACAGTTGGACATTCCAAAAGACCTCAAACAAATACAAAAATTAACAAGATGCATGGCAGCTCTAAGCCGCTTCATCTCCTGTCTAGGAGAAAAGGCGTTGCCCCTCTATCGCCTCCTCAGGCGCACCGAACACTTCGAGTGGACGGATGCTGCCACTGCCGGACTCGAAGAAATAAAGGCCATATTGGCAACAAATCCGGTCCTAGCTGCGCCCAATCTGGGCGAACCCATGTTGTTATACATCGCAGCAACGCATCAAGTTGTAAGCGCGGTACTCGTCGTCGAACGCGAGACAGAAGGGCACAAATTCCCTCTTCAAAAACCAGTGTATTATGTATCCACTGTGTTAACCCCCTGCAAGTCCCGTTACCCACACTATCAGAAGATAGCGTATGCGGTGTTCATGGCATCCCGGAAGCTCCGACACTACTTTCAAGAGTGTTCGATAACAGTGGCCTCTGAAGTACCACTCAATGACATTATAAATAATTGCGACGCAACGGGCAGGATTGCAAAATGGGCCATTGAGCTCTTACCATTCGATATAACTTACAAACCTCGGCGAGCTATAAAGTCACAAGTTTTGGCTGACTTTGTCGCCGAATGGACCGAAGCCGAACTCCCTAAAGAGTACGGCGCATACTCCAATTGGACTATGCATTTCGACGGCTCTAAAATGTTGGCCGGACTGGGGGCTGGCGCCATATTGACGTCCCCAACCGGGGACACAGTCCAGTATGTCCTTCAAATAATGTACACGGACTCCAACAACGCAGTCGAATATGAGGCCCTGTTACATGGTCTCCGGATGGCAGTCTCCATGGGCATTCAACGCCTAGAGGTGCGCGGGGATTCAAACCTTGCAATATCCCAAATAAACGGAGACTTTGACGCCAAGGATCCAAAAATGGCAGCATATCGCAACGCTGTCCTAAAAATGTCAGCTCGGTTTGAAGGACTCGAATTCCATCACATAGCCCAAGATAATAACCAAGCGGCCGACGTACTGGCACGCATCAGTGCGAAACGTGATGCTGTCCCTCCAAATATCTTCCTGGAACGGCTCTTCAAGCCATCCGTACTATGGGAAGAGGAGCCCGGAAGTGAGAAACCGGAAAAAACCGCGCCAATCGGCGATTCAGCCGATGACATAACACCTTCAGCCCACGTCATAATGGCAGTAATCGCCCCGTGAACAGAACCATTCCTAGCCTACTTGCTTAGGCAGGAACTTCTCGAAGACCAAAATGAGGCCCGCTGCATAGTCCGGCGATCGAAAGCCTACAAGGTCCATGAGGGAGAACTGTATAAGAAAAGTACAACCGGAGTCCTTCAAAGGTGTATCTCCGAAGAGGAAGGGCGAAACCTCCTGGCTGAAATTCATGCCGGACTAGGCGGACACCACGCAGCAGCCCGGGCCCTTGTAGGAAAGGCATTCCGTACAGGGTTTTATTGGCCGACAGCCCGGGCAGATGCCCAGGACTTAGTCCAGAGATGCGTTGGTTGTCAGCTCTTTGCTAATCAGAGCCACATGCCGCCCACCGCCCTCAAAACTATACCCATTATCTGGCCGTTCGCGGTCTGGGGGCTTGATATGGTTGGACCCCTTAAAGGGGGAACCCACAAGCAAAGGTACCTATTGGTCATGGTGGATAAATTCACCAAATGGATAGAGGCCAAATCGGTCAAAACGGCAGAGTCCGGACCAGTGATAGACTTTATATCCGGGGTAGTACACCGCTACGGAGTCCCCCACAGCATCATCACCGACAACGGCACGAACTTCACAGCCGACGAGGTTAAGTCATGGTGCAAAAATATGGGCATCAAGCTCGACTACGCTTCAGTCTATCACCCTCAAACCAACGGTCAAGTGGAACGAGCAAATGGTCTAATAATGAGCGGCATTAAACCCAGACTAGTGCGGTCACTTACTAAATCTGACACGCACTGGGTCGAGGAGCTCGACTCCGTACTCTGGGGGCTGCGGACAACGCCTAACCGCACTACCGGATTCACACCATTTTTTATGGTCTACGGCGTAGAGGCAGTCTTGCCCTGCGACATTATTCATGACTCACCTTGAGTGTGCATGTACGAGGAAAGAGAGGCCGAGCTTGATCGGCAGGACAGCTTGGACACATTGGAGGAAGAACGCGACATCGCCAAGGCTCGTTCCGCATTCTATCAGCAGCAGGCCCGAAGATATCAAAGCAGAGAAGTACGGGCCAAGACTTACAACATTGGTGAACTAGTTCTACGCCTGCCGGACAAGAAAAAGGACAAGCTCAAGCCCAAATGAGAGGGCCCCTTCATTATCGATCAAGTCCTGACCGGCGGAGCATACCGTCTACGAAATGCGTCGGATAACCGACTTGAGCCGAACCCATGGAACGCAGCCCGCCTCCGAAGATTCTATGCCTAGCACCGGACTAAGAGTTCGTCCCCTTCCTCCGTCCAAATTTTTACACTTCGGCTGTCTTTTGTTTCTCTTTTCATAACCTTTTTATTAAAAAGCCCCTAAGGGCCTACTTTTGCATTTTTCGCATACACTTGATGTGCCATCCGCACTCATTATACCTGGGGGCTTCTTTTACAGAAGCTCAATTATAAGGGTTTCATGCCCAGCACATGTGTCAAGCTTCCACATGTACCTTTTACTCACCATTATATGCATCGATATGACTTAAGTTTTGGCCAAGCTGGGTTGCCTGGCTCCTGTGCTTACCCCTACGTTCCCGATCGTTCGGCTAGGAGGTAAAGGGAGCACCTCTGCGATTGTTACTGCCGGGTCAGCCGGATGTGTACCTCAGACTGGGTGAAGCCGAAAGCTAGCGTCCTTAAGGGAATATTTGGTCGGTGACTTAAAAGATGACTTTTTACCTACTCATTTATCCGCCCCCAGATGTTTTCTCTGCTTTCTTCGCAGTCCGGACATGCACTTCAGGGCATGCCTCCCAGGGAAAGGAACCCTTAACGGAACTATTCTCTCTGGAAGATGTTTCTTACTAACCATGTAATATAACATAACTAGTTGGGCACTTGTCTGATAAAGCACTAATGACCCCTACGCCTGGTCTCCATGCATACCCCGGTTGTTTCTTAACCAAAAAGGTATTCGGACACACTCCGGACTCTAGGGTCCCGAGGTTGAAGCGAAAAGGTCGGCAAAGACAAACGATCTACAATCCGGCTAGAAGGCATTTCACATGTCACTTTAAAGGAAAACATACATTGTCAAAATTATTGATTGTATTCCTCCTCAATCCCGTCTAACAGGCTGTCTAACTTACAGTCCCATTGGGAAAATTTAGCAGCCAACTCTACTTGGCTGTATACTAAACTCACAGGGATCTCCTTCCCATCGGGCCCCACCGGTCCAACTTCGGCCATGTGGTTGGGATCCGCCTTCTTGTAACGCGTCTTCACCATGGCCCAAGCCTCCCTGGCACCTTGGCGGCAGGCCGAAATCTTCCATAAACGGAAGCGCTGCCGCACTCCCTGAAGCTTCTCCGCAAGCTCCCCAAGACCCTCGGGTAGGGACAGGGCCGGCCATAAAGCGTGGACGACGCCGCTCATTGCCTGCCGAACTCGTTCGAGCAGCTGCAACAGCTCGGGAAGTTGATCACCCATTGATACGGGCATCTCCTTCGCGAGGCGACCGGTGAGTATACCTACAAGACATTATTTGCCAATTGACTTCCTCGCCGAACTCTTCTTTTCAAAGGAGTCCGCTCAAGCACTTACTATAGATGTCGCGACGAAGCCGCTCAGTCTCCTTAACGGAGCCGGACAGCTCGGCCCGAACACCTTTCAGCTCTTCTCCGAGCTGGGCGTGGGCATCTTGGAGCTTGTTCCTTTCTTGCTGCACCTTATTCAGCACCCTCTCGCCGGCCTTCAGCTGGCGTAGTAATTCTTGCCTATCCGGATCTTGTTCGGCGGCACCTGCAATGTCACTATTAGACTTGCGCGCACGCCACACAGCGCTTATATTTATTAACAAAAATGTGTTACCAGGAGGGGTCTCTGCGTCTCCCCCTGCGGCAGCAAGTGCGGCCTCAAGTTGGGCCTTGCATTCTTGCAGCTCCTGAGACAGCTGGGCATTCTTCTCGGTAAGAGCCTGCGTTTTAAATTGATCCTTAAATCAGTTAATATAACTACTTTAAGTCTCGGGGGCTACTGGTATATATAACCATTAAAATTCCCTTACCCGTATGTCTTTCACATACTGCTCCGTGGCTCTGGTAAAACCATCTTGAGCGGCACGGAGGTGCGCGTCCCCTACGTTAAAGGCGTCCAATGCCTCAGGGGAGAAGCACGCTTCACGAAACACTGTCCGGCGGCGCCTATGGTTCATGGCGCTCTCCACCTCAGACTTGGTGGCGGACAGTCTGTCGGTGTCCTCCGTTGGAGAAGGATCCGGCCCGCGTCTTGTGCTTGCCTCCCCCTCCAGGCCAGGCGCTGGAGCCTGGCCGGTGTAGGTTGGATCGGCAACTTCCGCGCCCGCAGTCTGGCGAGGGCTTTTTCTCCTATAAAGATCATGAGCACTCAGACGCTTCCTAGGAACGTTGCTCTGAAAATTCAAATACGGGTTATACCTTTGCGGCGACGTTTCAGTCTGTACCGCGCTCCTTTTCCGCCTGCTAGTCCGGACTGACCTTTGTTGGTCAGCCACCGCGGGCTCGGCTTCCCGCCGTGAAGGCGCTTCCTGTAAAATACCATCATTCGCGAAGGTCAGAAATGGGCAAGGAAGAGATAATGGTGTCCGGACCTCGGTCACAGTCACCTGGGAAGCCGGATACAGTCCGGGGTAGTCCGCCGTAATGGCGACCAAAGCATTGTCCATGCTGAGCTGGTGAAATACCCCGTCGATCAGCTCCACCTTGATGTCCGGATCCTCTTTGGAGGCCGAATCCAGGGATCTTTCTGGATCCTCGGGTTGCGGAGCGGGACTTACCATGTCCTCCACAGTCTGGCGTAGATCCTGCGCTGAAGACATAATGTAAGAAGCCTAAACTTCGAAAGCATGGGTTGAGCCCTTAAAAGTGTTCGCTTACCCATCCTCTAGGGTTGTTCATGGAAAACCCATTCAAAGGGTTCGTTCGAAGGAAGTCCTCCTTCTCCCCCTTGTACAGGCTGGACAGGATCTCCACCAGATCCTCGGTCGAACCCGGCCCTTCGCGGCCATGACGGGTGGCATCATCTTCCCCGTTGAAATCCCACATGGGGTGGCCTCTGTATTGCAATGGATGTACCCCCCGCATGATGCATGTCGCCATGACTCCAATCATGGTCAACCCGGAATGGGCCAGTAATCTTATTCGGCCCATCAAGTAATGGACGCTCTTGTCTTCCTCCAATCGGGGGCTCCGTGGGCGCCAGCTGAGGCGTTTCTTCAGAGGAGCAGCACTAAACTCCGGGAGGCCAATCCGGACTGGGTCCGGCAGCGGAGCGTCTCCTATGTAAAACCACTCTGAAGGCCAGTCTTCGGACGCCTTCTTGGGAGTACCGGATGGGTATCCGGTCCCGGCGATGCGCCATATTTCGGCGCCGCCCACTTGATATATGGACCCCTCGTAAGAACAGGGTATGAGGCAGAACAGCCTCTTCCACAATGCAAAATGGAGCTCAATGCCCAGGAATAGCTCGCAAAGAGCTACGTAGCCCGCGATATGCAGGACAGAGGCGGGTGTGAGGTGGTGGAGCTGGAGTCCGTAGAACTCCAGGAGCCCGCGGAGGAACGGATGTATTGGGAATCCGAGTCCCCTTATCAGATAAGGGACAAAGCATACTCGCTCCCCTTTATTGGGGCTTGGGGTAGCCTCCGCTTGCCTCCCGCCTTGATAAGTGACCAGCCCGGCTCGAACCGGGACCATGAAGGCCGGAGGGAGATATCCCCCCGCTTGGAGCTTCACTAGCTCGTTGTGCGGAACAGAGCACCTCCTCCAATCCCCTGGCGGTGGGCTGGGAGCGCGAGAAGAGGAGCCACGTCGACGGTCCATGATGGAATGGATTTTTAGGTCAAAGGCGCTCCGATGAAGTATTCGCGGGAGGAAGATGGTGTGGTTTGCATCTGGATTTTTGCCTCTTTTGTAGGCGGACGACTCGCACGACTAGGGGGTGAAACGTAAAAGACACCCTAGCTTTTCGCATTCGTGCGATGCGTGGAAAAAGGCCATTATTGGGCGTAGAAGCCGAGGAACACAGTATTTATGATAAAGCCGGACACTGTTCGGCAGGTACATGGAACTTGAAGGAGAACCCGCCTTGCAACGCCGAAGAATATATACGCGCTGGACTTATCGTCATTGAAGCCTGGTTCGGGGGCTACTGAGGGATTCCTGGACTAGGGGGTGTCCGGACAGCCGGACTATCATCGTCCGCCGGACTCCAAGACTACGAAGATACAAGATTGAAGACTCCGTCCCGTGTCCGGATGGGACTTTCCTTGGCGTGGAAGGCAAGCTTGGCGATATGGATATGTAGATCTCCTACCATTGTAACCGACTCTGTGTAACCCTAGCCTCCTCCGGTGTCTATATAAACCGGAGGGCTTTAGTCCGTAGGACCCAACATACATTACAACAATCATACCATAGGCTAGCTTTAGGGTTTAGCCTCCTTGATCTCGTGGTAGATCCACTCTTGTACTACCCATATCATCAATATTAATCAAGCAGGACGTAGGGTTTTACCTCCATCGAGAGGGCCCGAACCTGGGTAAAACATCGTGTCCCTCGTCTCCTGTTACCATCCGCCTAGACGCACAGTTCGGGACCCCTACCCGAGATCCGCCGGTTTTGACACCGACAGGGACGATATCGAAGATTAACTCCTCGCTCCGGAACTTGTTTGGGGATCCAAAGAACACTTCCAATGTGATTGAGCCTGTACAACAGGCCTCTACACCTGGTACGACACCTTTGAAGGTGGTTTTGGTGGTTTTGATGCTTGAGGGATCGATACCCATTTTGCGCACTGTATCCTGATAGAGCAGGTTTAGGCTGCTGCCACCGTCCATGAGGACTCGTGTGAGGTGGAATCCGTCAATGATAGGGTCAAGGACCAATGCGGCTGAGCCGCCATGACGGATACTAGTTGGATGGTCCCTGTGATCAAAGGTGATCGGACAGGAAGACCATGGGTTAAACTTTGGGGCGACTGGCTCCATCGCGTAAACGTCCCTTAGTGCACACTTCTACTCCCGCTTGGGAATATGGGTGGCGTATATCATATTTACCGTTTTCACTTGGGGAGGAAATTTCTTCTGTCCCCCTGTGTTCGGCAGCCGGGGTTCCTCGTCGTCATCACTATGCAGCCCCTTTTCCTTATTTTCGACATTCAGCTTGCCGGCCTGTTTAAATACCCAACATTGTTTGTTGGTGTGGTTGGCTGGTTTATCGGGGGTGCCGTGGATTTGACATGAGCGATCGAGTATGCGGTCCAGACTGTACGGGCCCGGATTGCTTCTTTTAAATGGCTTTGTCCGTTGACCGGACTTGGAGCCACTGAATCCGGCATTGACGGCCGTGTCTTCGGCGTTATCGCCATTATTGCTACGCTTGTGTCTGTTGCGCCGGGGCTTGCCGTTGCTATCTCTGGCGTCTGAAGTGCTAGGATTTCTTGATGTGCTGTTGCTACGAGCCAGCCAGTTGTCCTCGCCTGCACAAAAGCGGGTCATGACTGTCGTAAGGGTTGCCTTGGATTTCGGCTTCTCATGGCCAAGGTGTCGAGCAAGCCACTCGTCACGGATGTTATGCTTAAAGGCCGCTAGGGCTTCGGCATCCGGACAATCGACAATTTGGTTCTTTTTAGTTAGGAACCGAGTCCAGAATTTCCTGGCCGACTCTACGGGTTGTTGGGTTATGTGACTTAAGTCATCAGCATCCGGTGGTCGCACATAAGTGCCCTGGAAGTTGTCGAGGAATGCGTCTTCCAGGTTCTCCCAACTGCCAATGGAGTTTGCCGGCAGACTATTCAGCCAATGCCGAGCTGGTCCCTTGAGCTTTAGTGGGAGGTACTTGATGGCGTGTAGATCATCGCTGCGGGCCATGTGAATGTGGAGAAGGAAATCTTCAATCCATACCGCGGGGTATGTTGTCCCATCATATGGTTCGATGTTTATGGGTTTAAACCCTTCTGGGAATTCATGCTCCATTACTTCGTCAGTGAAGCATAGGAGGTGTGCGGCGCCTCTATGGCAGGCTACATCGCGACACAGTCGTATGAATCTGGTCTGCTGTGTTCGGTCCGAACGGATTTGTATTTAGTATATCCGGTGTGGCGGTCATCGTCATGCATTGGGGTGCGCCGCCACGATCTGTAGATCGATCTTGATTGTCCTGTTTTGTTTTTCAATTCGTCTCGCAGGTCGTCGTGTAGCCCCGGGCCTTCGTGTTTTTGTTTGATTGGCGACGGGGTGCGGGCAGGTGTTCGGGTTGATACGCCACTTTATCTCGGCCACGAGGTGGTCGGTCAGCCGCATCCTGCGCTGCTAGTATAGTCTCTAGTGCCTCGTCCTCGAATTGAGGTAACAACCTGCGCCTCAGGTAACTTTTTGTTGGGCGCTCGAGTCCGTATTCCTCGGCCGCCAGGACCTCAGTCCATCTGTCAGTGAGCAGATCTTGATCAGCTTGAAGTTGTTGTTGTTTTTTCTTCAGGCTCTTTGCAGTGGCTATAAGCCGGCGCTTGAAGCGCTCCTGCTCGACGGGATCCTCCGGCACGATAAATCCTTCGTCGCCGAGGCTCACTTCATCTTCGTAGAGAGGCATGTAATTGTCATCCTCCGAGTCCATTGCCTATTCATCAGGGCTAGCTTGCCCGTTCTCCCGCCCGGCCTGTTCGAAACTTGGCTGGTCAGGATTGTTTTCGTCTTCTGATGAGGACATGACTACCTTGGATATGACCAAAAATATTGCATATATGCATATTTGTCAGGTGATTTCTAGTGCAAACTATTCAATAATCTATTTATGTTATCCAGAACAAAAATACTTCACACACTTTTGTGTTTTGTCTAATTGCAGGTGTATGGGACATTTGTACAATCCACATATGAAGATAAGGAAGAAAGAGATGTTTATTTGCTGTCCAAAAAGTTCTCTCACGTCACTTTTGGCCCAAGAGAAGATAGAGTCCAAGTCTCTCACGTTCTGGATTCAGATTCGGACTGCACAGACGTACCTGACTCAAAACGCACACAAGTTTTTTATACGGACTCCGAATTGGGTGATTCTTTTTTTGTTGGAAACTAGATTTCGTGCACTTTCCAACCCAATTGGAATCACCTTCAAATTCGTCCGGAGCGTTGAGTTGTGGACGAAACAATCTGATGCTGCAGCAGAATCCGAGTCAAACTACAAGTCCAAAGGTGTTACATCACCTCCACTTGGGCCCATTGGCCTTGTACGACCTAGATTTAGTTTTAGGCTGCCTTGGGACGTCCCCCCACCTCCTTGGCCGCCACCCCTTGCTCCTATATAAGTAGATCCATCTAGTAGCTTTTTCTTGGGATTTGTTTAGTTAAAAGTTAGCCATTGCAACTTCGTGTACTTCGTTTGTGTCCAACGACCAGACCAAGACCGCTTACGGATCCCCACCTTTATCAATACTTCATATATACTCGCAATATTCAGATTGCTTTTATCATATTCTTGCTTGTTCTTCGATTGCTTGCAGGAATAGACCTTCGTGGTCAGGTTGATTGTGCTCCGGCGTGGTCAATAACCTCTCAGAGTTGGTTTAGCGATTGCTAAGGCGCAACGTCGTGCACGTTTGTAGTCGGATCGTCAAAGTCATCTTCACCAAATCGATAGTTATCATCTCATCGAAAGATCGGGACACCCCCGCCTCTATCAAGTGGTATCAGTTTTCAGGTTGCTCGGTGAGATTTTACAGTTTTTCATAGTTTAGATCGCATCTGTCATTCATACCTACAGTCCATGATAAAGCCACAAAAAAAGTTAGATCTGTTCATCCTTTATCCAAGCCAGTCTGAGCCTTTGCAATTTTCTATTCATTGCTTGCATAGTTGAATTATCGGTTGCATCGTCGTGTCAGTTGCTGGTCTTAGTGTCTAGTTCCTTTAGAGTTTCGAGTTCTGTTCACATTAGTCACGCCGCCGCTGCATCATTATCTCTTCCGCTGTCCACCACCCATCCATCAATTTCCACCACGTGCTACCCACCATTCATTGTCATAATAATAGTTGAGATCGTTCACATCTTCACTTGATCCAATCTGCATCTTATCTAGTTTGTTTTGGAAAGAGGGAGAAAAAAAAGAGAGAAAAAAACAAGAGAAAAAAAAGAGAAAAAAAAAGTCAGAGAAAAAAAAGGAGAAAAAAAATCAAAAAAATCGGCACAAACTTTTTCAGAGGAAAGTTGGAGACAAAGTTGTTGTATATCCTGCTTGGCAGTTGTTTTTCATCATTATCTTCACTGCCGTTGTGATCTTCACTTATATCTTGCTGTCAAGAGCTACTTAGTATCCTTCATTGATGCTAGTTGTGCTACGCCGTGACCTCATTAGTGTTCTAGGCTCGCGTCTCTAGTCCGATCTAGCCTAGGACCAGCACAGTACCGTCATTGAGCGTTTATTCAACATTGCATCTTTGAATTGATTATTGCTAATCTTTTGCTACCATATATAGCCAACCCAGCTCCACATATTTCTACACCGTGTATACGTACGCTCCCCTGGCAATCGCTTTACTCAATATTCGGAGTTACTTGACACCGCTGGTTGCCGATCACCGCTTGCTGCATGGTAAGAACTTGTAAGACATTGATATTTGCTTTACTGTGAGCGTTTTACCACCACATCCTAGTAGTTATAGGAACATTATTTTTGGGTTTTGTTTCTTGTTCTACTAATCATGACAGGATCCAGAGTCAATTCATGGGCTTTGTCGATCGCGGGAGACGTGCCACCACCTTTGCAAATACCACAACCGTCACAAGAGGTGCACAAACATCCAAATGCACATGATCAGGTTAATGTATCTATACCACCATTTAATGGCCGTTTTAAACCTGCTTTATATATTGAATGGGAGTTCGACATAAAAAATATATTTGCTTCCCATAATTTCGATGAACATAAAAAGGTTAAGGTTGCGGTTGGTTCTTTCACTGGTTATGCTTTGGTTTGGTGGAGTGAATATTGTCGGTTACACCCTGATTATATACCTACTACTTGGGATGATTTGAAACTTGCCATGCGACATACTTTCGTCCCTGCTTATTATACTCGTGACATGATTAAGAAGTTGCAACACTTAAAACAAGGTAGTGAAACTGTAACAAAATATTATGATGATTTACAAACTACCTTGTTGCATTCCTCTTTAGAAGAAAGTGAAGATGATTTTATGGATAGATTTTGGGGAGGATTAAACCGTGATATTCAAGAGATACTAATTCATGAAGAGTGTTATCCTATGGACCATTTGTTTCATCTTGCTTGCAAAGCTGAACAGGAAATAAAACGACGTGTTGGCCACGAGGAGAACAAGCGCACGGTGCACATTCCAAGAGTTGATATGATTGTTCCTTCAACTACTAGGCATAATATGACAACCACATCCGCTGTTGTCAGGACTACATCACCTCCATCATGTGACACATCGCCCCCGAGAGTGGCTACATCATCTGAGTTGATCATAAGAGGTAATGACAAAGGTACTGATCTTCCATCTCTACATGAGAATGATGAATGCCTTGTCAATTTGAATGCACCATCTGATGAGCTACCCACTACTTTGATCACACCACCTATTTTAGAGGACTACGTTGATAATTTGACTTTGCCATGTGATCAAACAACTGAAATACCAACAATTTTGAGTGCACCCATTGAATTAACTATTGATGCAAAAGAACCAATGTTTAATCATTTTGATATGACCTCTAATCTTGGTGATGATTCTGTGTTGAATGACTTATTGCATTTTTGCTTATTTAAGCATGTTGTAGCATGTAAATTTGATGCAAGTAAGGTTTATTCACCAATGTTGGGATGGTTTAATGATGAACATTGTCAATCTTTTGAAATGAATAAGAGCTTCACTTATATGTGCAAACTGAGTTGCAATATTTTCATGCCTTCTACTTCTTGTGCTAATTTTTTGGCTTTAGATTTTATGAACTATGCAAGTTACTCATCTATTCATGTGTCATATATGCAAAAATCAAGGGAAGTAAAAATGGATGACATATACATATACAACATGTACACCTTGTCTCTTTTGTTAGCCACATTTCAGATTAAGCAACGCCGAGGACGGCTTTATTTTCAAGAAGGGGAGGATGATGAGGACATGACTACCTTGGATATGACCAAAAATATTGCATATATGCATATTTGTCAGGTGATTTCTAGTGCAAACTATTCAATAATCTATTTATGTTATCCAGAACAAAAATACTTCACACACTTTTGTGTTTTGTCTAATTGCAGGTGTATGGGACATTTGTACAATCCACATATGAAGATAAGGAAGAAAGAGATGTTTATTTGCTGTCCAAAAAGTTCTCTCACGTCACTTTTGGCCCAAGAGAAGATAGAGTCCAAGTCTCTCACGTTCTGGATTCAGATTCGGACTGCACAGACGTACCTGACTCAAAACGCACACAAGTTTTTCATACGGACTCCGAATTGGGTGATTCTTTTTTTGTTGGAAACTAGATTTCGTGCACTTTCCAACCCAATTGGAATCACCTTCAAATTCGTCCGGAGCGTTGAGTTGTGGACGAAACAATCTGATGCTGCAGCAGAATCCGAGTCAAACTACAAGTCCAAAGGTGTTACATCACCTCCACTTGGGCCCATTGGCCTTGTACGACCTAGATTTAGTTTTAGGCTGCCTTGGGACGTCCCCCCACCTCCTTGGCCGCCACCCCTTGCTCCTATATAAGTAGATCCATCTAGTAGCTTTTTCTTGGGATTTGTTTAGTTAAAAGTTAGCCATTGCAACTTCGTGTACTTCGTTTGTGTCCAACGACCAGACCAAGACCGCTTACGGATCCCCACCTTTATCAATACTTCATATATACTCGCAATATTCAGATTGCTTTTATCATATTCTTGCTTGTTCTTCGATTGCTTGCAGGAATAGACCTTCGTGGTCAGGTTGATTGTGCTCCGGCGTGGTCAATAACCTCTCAGAGTTGGTTTAGCGATTGCTAAGGCGCAACGTCGTGCACGTTTGTAGTCGGATCGTCAAAGTCATCTTCACCAAATCGATAGTTATCATCTCATCGAAAGATCGGGACACCCCGCCCCTATCATCTTCAGCATCATCCGGAGTGCTATTGTATCTTGTGCCGGTATCGCTATTTTTGCCATGGGAGGGCTTAGAGCGGCGCCGCTGACGTTGGCGCTTAGGTTGCTTCTCAAGAGGGTCACCCTCCGTTGCATCCCTTTGATTCTCGCCATTGTCTTCTTTGGGTGTGTCCACCATATATATATATCATATGATGAGGTGGTCGTCCAGCGCCCTATGAGCGGTGGTTCCCGTTCTTCTCTGGCATCGTTGTCCATACCGTCGATGTCTTCAGAGTCGAAATCAACCATGTCGGTTTGAAGGAAATATGCCCTAGAGGCAATAATAAAGTTATTATTTATTTCCTCATATCATGATAAATGTTTATTATTCATGCTAGAATTGTATTAACCGGAAACATAATACATGTGTGAATACATAGACAAACATAATGTCACTAGTATGCCTCTACTTGACTAGCTCATTGATCAAAGATGGTTGAGTTTCCTAACCATTGACTTGACCCATTCTGTTAGCTTAGCACTTGATCGTTTAGTATGTTGTTATTGCTTTCTTCATGACTTATACATGTTCCTATGACTATGAGATTATGTAACTCCCGCTTACCGGAGGAACACTTTGTGTGCTACCAAACATCACAACGTAACTGGGTGATTATAAAGGTACTCTACAGGTGTCTCCGAAGGTACTTATTGAGTTGACGTATTTCGAGATTAGGATTTGTCACTCCGATTGTCGGAGAGGTATCTCTGGGCCCTCTCGGTAATGCACATCACTATAAGCCTTGCAAGCAATGTGGCTCATGAGTTAGTTGTGGGATGATGCATTACATAACGAGTAAAGAGACTTGCCGGTAATGAGATTGAACTAGGTATTGAAATACCGACGATCGAATCTCAGACAAGTAACATACCGATGACAAAGGGAACAACGTATGTTGTTTTGCGGTTTGACCGATAAAGATCTTCATAGAATATGTAGGAGCCAATATGAGCATCCAGGTTCCGCTATTGGTTATTGACCGGAGACGTGTCTCGGTCATGTCTACATAGTTCTCGAACCCGTAGGGTCTGCACGCTTAAAGTTCGGTGACGAACGGTATTAAGAGTTTTTGTGTTTTGATGTACCGAAGGTAGTTCGGAGTCCCGGATATGATCACGGACATGACGAGGAGTCTCAAAATGGTTGAGACGTAAAGATCGATATATTGGATGACTATGTTCGGACACCGGAAGTGTTTCGGGAGGTTTCGGACATATACCGGAGTACCGGGGGTTACCGGAACCCCCTGGGGGGTTTAATGGGCCTCATGGGCCCTAGTGGAGAAGAGGAGGGGCGGCCAGGGAAGGCCGCGCACCCCTCCCCCTCTAGTCCAAATAGGACAAGGAGGGGGGCGGTGCCCCCCTTTCCTTCCTCTCCTCTCTCCCTTCCTTCCCCCTCTTACTCCAACTAGGAAAAGAGGGAGTCCTACTCCCGGTGGGAGTAGGACTCCTCCCTGGCGCGCCTCCTCCTGGCCGACCACCCCTCCCCCTTGATCCTTTATATACGGGGGCAGGGGGGCACCTCTAGACACAATAATTGATCTCTTGATCTCTTAGCCGTGTGCGGTGCCCCCCTCCGCCAGATTCCACCTCGGTAATATCATAGCGGTGCTTAGGCGAAGCCCTGCGTCGATAGCATCATCAACACCGTCATCATGTCGTCGTGCTGACGGAACTCTCCCGCAAAGCTCTGCTAGATCGGAGTTCGTGGGACATCATCGAGCTGAACGTGTGCTGAACTCGGAGGTGCTGTATGTTCGGTACTTGATCAGTCAGATCGTGAAGACGTACGACTACATCAACCGCGTTGTGCTAACACTTCCGCTTTCGGTCTACGAGGGTACGTGGACAACACTCTCCCCTCTCGTTGCTATGCCTCACCATGATCTTGCGTGTGCGTTGGATTTTTTTTGAAATTACTACGTTCCCCAACAGTGGCATCCGAGCCAGGTTTTATGCGTAGATGTTATATGCACGAGTAGAACACGAGTGAGTTGTGGGCGATACAAGTCATACTGCTTACCAGCATGTCATACTTTGGTTCGGCGGTATTTTTGGATGAAGCGGCCTGGACCGACATTACGCGTACGCTTACGCGAGACTGGTTCTACCGACGTGCTTTGCACATAGGTGGCTGGCGGGTGTCAGTTTCTCCAACTTCAGTTGAACCGAGTGTGGCTATGCCCGGTCCTTGAGAAGGTTAAAATAGCACTAACTTGACGAACTATTGTTGTGGTTTTGATGCGTAGGTAAGAACGGTTCTTGCTCAGCCCGTAGCAACCACGTAAAACTTTCAACAACAAAGTAGAGGACGTCTAACTTGTTTTTGCAGGGCATGTTGTGATGTGATATGGTCAAGATGTGATGCTATATTTTATTGTATGAGATGATCATGTTTTGTAACCGAGTTATCAGCAACTGGCAGGAGCCATATGGTTGTTGCTTTATTGTATGCAATGCAATTGCCCTGTAATTGCTTTACTTTATCACTAAGCGGTAGCGATAGTCGTAGAAGCAATAGTTGGCGAGACGACAACAATGCTACGATGGAGATCAAGGTGTCGTGCCAGTGACGAAGGGGGTCATGACGGTGCTTCGGAGATTGAGATCACAAGCACAAGATGATGATGGCCATATCATATCACTTATATTGATTGCATGTGATGTTTATCCTTTATGCATCTTATTTTGCTTTGACTGACGGTAGCATTATAAGATGATCTCTCACTAAATTTCAAGGTAAAAGTGTTCTCCCTGAGTATGCACCGTTGCCAAAGTTCGTCGTGCCGAGACACCACGTGATGATCGGGTGTGATAAGCTCTACGTCCACCTACAACGGGTGCAAGCCAGTTTTGCACACACAAAATACTCGGGTAAAACTTGATGAGCCTAGCATATGCTGATATGGCCTCGGAACACTGAGACCGAAAGGTCGAGCGTGAATCATATAGTAGATATGATAAACATAGTGATGTTCACCATTGAAAACTACTCCATTTCACGTGATGATCGATTATGGTTTAGTTGATTTGGATCACGTCATAACTTAGATGATTAGAGAGATGTCTATCTAAGTGGGAGTTCTTCAGTAATATGATTAATTGAATTTAAATTTATCATGAACTTAGTACCTGATAGTATTTTGCTTGTCTATGTTTGATGTAGATAGATGGCCCGTGTTGTTGTTCCGTTGAATTTTAATGCGTTCCTTGAGAAAGCAAAGTTGAAAGATTATGGTAGCAATTACACGGACTGGGTCCGTAACTTGAGGATTATCCTCATTGCTGCACAGAAAAATTACGTCCTGGAAGCACCGCTAGGTGCCAAGCCTGCTGCAGATGCAACTGATGACGTTAAGAACGTCTGGCAGAGCAAAGCTGATGACTACTCTATAGTTCAGTGTGCCATGCTTTACGTCTTAGAACCGGGACTTCAACGACGTTTTGAACGTCATGGAGCATATGAGATGTTCCAGGAGTTGAAGTTAATATTTCAAGCAAATGCCCAAATTGAGAGATATGAAGTCTCCAATAAGTTCTACAGCTACAAGATGGAGGAGAATAGTTCTGTCAGTGAACATATACTCAAAATGTCTGGGTATAACAATCACTTGATTCAACTGGGAGTTAATCTTCCGGATGATAGTGTCATTGACAGAATTCTTCAATCACTGCCACCAAGCTACAAGAGCTTCGTGATGAACTATAATATGCAAGGGATGAACAAGACAATTCCCGAGCTCTTCGCAATGCTAAAGGCTGTGGAGGTAGAAATCAAGAAGGAGCATCAAGTGTTGATGGTCAACAAGACCACCAGTTTCAAGAAAAAGGGTAAAGGGAAGAAGAAGGGGAACTTCAAAAAGAATGGCAAACAAGTTTCTGCTCAAGAGAAGAAACCCAAGTCTGGACCTAAGCCTGAGACTGAGTGCTTCTACTGCAAGCAGACTGGTCACTAGAAGCAGAACTGCCCCAAGTATTTGGCGGATAAGAAGGATGGCAAGGTGAACAAAGGTATATGTGATATAAATGTTATTGATGTGTACCTTACCAGAGCTCGCAGTAGCACCTAGGTATTTGATACTGGTTCTGTTGCTAATATTTGCAACTCGAAACAGGGACTACTGATTAAGCGAAGACTGGCTAAGGACAAGGTGACGATGCGCGTGGGAAATGGTTCCAAAGTCGATGTGATCGCCGTCGGCACGCTACCTCTAAATCTACCTTCGGGATTAGTTTTAGACCTGAATAATTGTTATTTGGTGCCGGCGTTGACCATGAACATTATATCTGGATCTTGTTTAATGCGAGATGGTTATTCATTTAAATCTGAGAATGTTGTTCTATTTATATGAGTAATATCTTTTATGGTCATGCACCCTTGAAGAGTGGTCTATTTTTATTGAATCTCGATAGTAGTGATACACATATTCATAATGTAGAAGCCAAAAGATGCTGAGTTGATAATGATAGTGCAACTTATTTGTGGCACTGCCATTTGGGTCATATTGGTGTAAAGCGCATGAAGAAACTCCATACTGATGGACTTTTGGAATCACTTGATTATGAATCACTTGGTACTTGCGAACCATGCCTCATGGGCAAGATGACTAAAACGTCGTTCTTCGGAACTATGGAGCGAGCAACAGATTTGTTGGAACTCATACATGCTGATGTATGTGGTCCGATGAATATTGAGGCTCGCGGCGGGTATCGTTATTTTCTCACCTTCACAGATGATTTCAGCAGATATGGGTATATCTACTTAATGAAACATAAGTCTGAAACATTTGAAAAGTTCAAAGAGTTTAAGAGTGAAGTGGAAAATCCTCGTAACAAGAAAATAAAGTTTCTACGATCTGATCGTGGAGGAGAATATTTGAGTTACGAGTTTGGTCTACATTTGAAACAATGCGGAATAGTTTCGCAACTCACGCCACCCGGAACACCACAACGTAATGGTGTGTCTGAACGTCGTAATCATACTTTACTAGATATGGTGCGACCTATGATGTCTCTTACTGATTTACCGCTATCATTTTGGGGTTATGCTTTAGAGACGGCTGTATTCACGTTAAATAGGGCACCATCAAAATCCGTTGAGACGGCGCCTTATGAACTATGGTTTGGCAAGAAACCAAAGTTGTTGTTTCTTAAAGTTTGGGGTTGCGATGCTTATGTGAAAAAGCTTCAACCTGATAAGCTCGAACCCAAATCGGAGAAATGTGTCTTCATAGGATACCCAAAGGAAACTATGGGGTACACCTTCTATCACAGATCCGAAGGCAAAACAATTGTTGCTAAAAATGGATCTTTTCTAGAGAAGGAGTTTCTCTCGAAAGAAGTGAGTGGGAGGAAAGTAGAACTTGATGAGGTAACTGTACCTGCTCCCTTATTGGAAAGTAGCTCATCACAGAAACTGGTTCCTGTGACGCCTACACCAATTAGTGAGGAAGCTAATGATATTGATCAAGAAACTTCAGATCAAGTTACTACCGAACCTCGTAGGTCAATCAGAGTAAGATCCGCACCAGAGTGATAAGGTAATCCTATTCTGGAGGTCATGTTACTTGACCATGGCGAACCTACGAACTATGAGGAAGCGATGATTAGCCCAGATTCCACAAAATGGCTTGAGGCCATGAAATCTGAGATGAGATCCATGTATGAGAACAAAGTGTGGACTTTGGTTGACTTTCCCGATGATCGGCAAGCCATCGAGAATAAATGGATCTTCTAGAAGAAGACTGACGCTTATGGTAATGTAACTGTCTACAAAGCTCGACCTGTTGCGAAAGGTTTTCGACAAGTTCAAGGGGTTGACTATGATGAGACTTTCTCACCCGTAGCGATGCTTAAGTCTGTCCGAATCATGTTAGCAATTGCCGCATTTTATGATTATGAAATTTGGCAAATGGATGTCAAAACTGCTTTCCTGAATGGATTTCTAGAAGAAGAGTTGTATATGATGCAACCAGAAGGTTTTGTCGATCCAAAAGGTGCTAACAAAGTGTGCAAGCTCCAGCGATCCATTTATGGACTGGTGTAAGCCTCTCGGAGTTGGAATAAACGCTTTGATAGTGTGATCAAAGCATATGGTTTTATACAGACTTTTGGAGAAGCCTGTATTTACAAGAAAGTGAGTGGGAGCTCTGTAGCATTTCTAATATTATATGTGGATGACATATTATTGATTGGAAATGATATAGAATTTCTGGATAGCATAAAAGGATACTTGAATAAAAGTTTTTCAATGAAAGACCTCAGTGAAGCTGCTTATATATTGGGCATCAAGATCTATAGAGATAGATCAAGACGCTTAATTGGACTTTCACAAAGTACATACCTTGATAAAGTTTTGAAAAAGTTCAAAATGGATCAAGCAAAGAAAGGGTTCTTGCCTGTAATACAAGGTGTGAAATTGAGTCAGACTCAATGCCCGACCACTGCAGAAGATAGAGAGAAAATGAAAGATGTTCCCTATGCTTCAGCCATGCTCTATCATGTATGCAATGTTGTGTACCAGACCTGATGTGTGCCTTTCTATTAGTTTAGCGGGGAGGTACCAAAGTAATCCAGGAGTGGATCACTGCATAGTGGTCAAGAACTTCCTGAAGTACCTAAAAAGGACTAAGGATATGTTTCTCGTTTATGGAGGTGACAAAGAGCTAGTCGTAAATGGTTACGTCGATGCAAGCTTTGACACCAATCCGGACGATTCTAAATCGCAAACCGGATACGTGTTTATATTGAACGGTGTAGTTGTCAGTTGGTGCGGTTCTAAACAAAGCGTCGTGGCAGGATCTACGTGTGAAGCAGAGTACATAGCTGCTTCGGAAGCAGCAAATGAAGGAGTCTGGATGAAGGAGTTCATATCCGATCTAGGTGTCATACCTAGTGCATCGGGTTCAATGAAAATCTTTTGTGACAATACTGGTGCAATTGCCTTGGCAAAGGAATCCAGATTTCACAAGAGAACCAAGCACATCAAGAGACGCTTCAATTCCATCTGGGACCAAGTCCAGGTGGGAGACATAGAGATTTGCAAGATACATATGGATCTGAATGTTGCAGACCCGTTGACTAAGCATCTTCCACGAGCAAAACATGATCAGCACCAAGGCTCCATGGGTGTTAGAATCATTACTGTGTAATCTAGATTATTGACTCTACTGCAAGTGGGAGACTGAAGGAAATATTCCCTAGAGGCAATAATAAAGTTATTATTTATTTCCTCATATCATGATAAATGTTTATTATTCATGCTAGAATTGTATTAACCGGAAACATAATACATGTGTGAATACATAGACAAACATAGTGTCACTAGTATGCCTCTACTTGACTAGCTCATTGATCAAAGATGGTTGAGTTTCCTAACCATATATATGAGTTATCATTTGATCAATGGGATCACATCATTAGAAGAATGATGTGATTGACTTGACCCATTCCGTTAGCTTAGCACTTTATCGTTTAGTATGTTGCTATTGCTTTCTTCATGACTTATACATGTTCCTATGACTATAAGATTATGTAACTCCCGCTTACCGGGGGAACACTTTGTGTGCTACCAAACTTCACAACGTAACTGGGTGATTATAAAGGTACTCTACAGGTGTCTCCGTAGGTACTTGTTGAGCTGACGTATTTCGAGATTAGGATTTGTCACTCCGATTGTCGAGAGGTATCTCTAGGCCCTCTCAGTAATGCACATCACTATAAGCCTTGCAAGCAATGTGGCTAATGAGTTAGTTGCGAGATGATGCATTAAGTAACGCGTAAAGAGACTTTCCGGTAATGAGATTGAACTAGGTATTGAGATACCAACGATTGAATCTCGGGCAAGTAACATACTGATGACAAAGGGAACAACGTATGTTGTTATGCGGTTTGACCGATAAAGATCTTCGTAGAATATGTAGGAGCCAATATGAGCATCCAGGTTCCGCTGTTGGTTATTGATCGGAGACGTGTCTCGGTCATGTCTACATAGTTCTCGAACCCGTAGGGTCCGCACGCTTAAAGTTTGGTGACGATCGGTATTATGAGTTTTTGTGTTTTGATGTACCGAAGGTAGTTCGGAGTCCCGGATATGATCATGTACATGACGATGAGTCTCGAAATGGTCAAGACGTAAAGATCGATATATTGGATGACTATGTTCGGACACCAGAAGTGTTTCGGAAGGTTTCGGACATATACCGGAGTACCGGGGGGTTACCGGAACCCCCCGGGGAGTTTAATGGGCCTCATGGGCCCTAGTGGAGAAGAGGAGAGGCGGCCAGGGCACACCACACGCCCCCTCCCCCTCTAGACCTAATAGGACAAGGAGGGGGTGCGGCGCCCCCCCTTTCCTTCCTCTCCTCTCTCCCTTCCTTCCCCCTCCTACTCCAACTAGGAAAAGAGGGAGTCCTACTCCCGGTGGGAGTAGGACTTCTCCCTGGCGGGCCTCCTCCTGGCCGGCTGCCCCCTCCCCCTTGATCCTTTATATACGGGGGCAGGGGGGCACCTCTAGACACAACAATTGATCTCTTGATCTCTTAGCCGTGTGGGGTGCCCCCCTCCACCAGATTCCACCTTGGTAATATCGTAGCGGTGCTTAGGCAAAGCCCTGCGTCGGTAGCATCATCAACACCGTCATCACGCCGTCGTGCTGACGGAACTCTCCCGCAAAGCTCTGCTGGATCGAAGTTCGTGGGACGTCATCGAGCTGAACGTGTGCTGAACTCGGAGGTGCCGTACGTTCTGATCGGTCGGATCGTGAAGACGTACGACTACATCAACTGTGTTGTGCTAACGCTTCCGCTTTCAGTCTACGAGGGTACATGGACAACACTCTCCCCTCTCGTTGCTATGCATCATGATGATCTTGCGTGTGCATAGGATTTTTTTTGAAATTACTACATTCCCCAACACGGTTAAGTCGTCGACAGTGGCTATTAAGTGGGTGGCGGGTGGGTAATGAATTCCTTCGTCGTCTGCTTCCCACTCAAGCCAGACATAGTTCGGCCAAGAGTCTCCTGACAGGGAGAGAGATTTTAATGAGTTTAGCATGTCACCCAAGGTCGAGTGCTGAAAGATATCCGCGGAGCTAAACTCCATGATCGCTGCCCAGTTAGATCCGATGGGCACGGATGCACGCGGTTCGAAGCCTATGGCCTGAGACGAGTCCGAGGGTCCGATGACATAGACCTCCTTGGAAGTGAAACCTGTGTTAGGCTCTATCGCCGCTGAGTGTGCGACATCCGTGGCGGGGTCCATCCACCCGTCCTCGGATGGCATGATCTGCACTCGATTTAAAGCTAGGGCGACTGCAGGTGCGATCTCATAAACACCGTCCGACGGCAGATCCAGGTCATGCTCGTCGCGACTGTAGGGTGTACCTGTCATGGGCTCGAGTCCGTCGAAGATCAAGTCTCCATGGATGTCGGCTGTGTAATTGAGGCTTCCAAACCTAACCTGATGGCCAGGGGCGTAGCTATCGATCTGCTCCAGATGGCCAAGCGAGTTGGCCCGCAGTGCGAAGCCGCTAAATACGAAGATCTGTCCGGGGAGGAAAACCTCACCCTGGACCGCATCGTTGTAGATGATCGAAGGGGCCATCAAGCCTTATGGTGATGACACAGTGGAACTCTCAATGAAAGCACCAATGTTGGTGTCAAAACCGGCGGATCTCGGGTAGGGGGTCCCGAACTGTGCGTCTAAGGCTAATGGTAACAGGAGGCGGGGGACACAATGTTTACCCAGGTTCGGGCCCTCTCTATGGAGGTAATACCCTACTTCCTGCTTGATTGATCTTGATGATATGAGTATTACAAGAGTTGATCTACAACGAGATCATAGAGGCTAACCCTAGAAGCTAGCCTATGATTCTAATTGTTCTTGTCCTACGGACTAAACCCTCTGGTTTATATATACACCGGAGGGGGCTAGGGTTACACAGAGTCTGTTACAGAGAAGGGAATCTATATATCTGACTCTCCAAGCTTGCCTTCCACGCAAAGGAGAGCCCCACCCGGACACGGGACGAAGTCTTCAATCTTGTATCTTCATAGTCCAACAGTCCGGCATAAGCATATAGTCTGGCTGTCTGAGGACCCCCTAATCCAGGACTCCCTCAGCCATGATAGCCTAGCGTAAGTTGCTTGCTTATTTATTTCCTTGTTGTCTTGTTTATTTGTTTGCTTGTAGTCAGTGCAGTTCTTTTTCCGCGATTTGCTAGTGGCCGCAATAACCTATTTTTTAAAACTAGGCCACAATAACCATAGGCTACATATTTACTGTAGTGACATTGGGCCTCCTACCGGCCATAAAAACAATGGGCCTTCTACGTGACGTAGAAACAATGGGCCTTCTACGGGCTGTAGACACAATGGGCCTTCTACGGGCCGTATCACCAATGGGCCTTATATGGGCCGTATGATCGATTGGCCAAACATGGGCCAATAACAGACCGCATTATGGTCGTAAACGGGTTCGTTGGAATCGTCCGTTCATGGGCCGACCATAACGGGCCGTCATTAATAGGTCGTATTTGATGACGCTATGAAATGGCCCAACGTATTAACGGGCCACAAACGGGCCGACTATAACAACGGTATGAATTTGGCCCACAAGCAGAAAATGACAGTAATGGGCCATAAGTAACCGAATGCTGGAAATGAGCCCAAGAATAAATGGGCCCTGAGAAGGCTGAAAGATAACATGGGCTGGAAACGGCCCAATGGAGTAATGGGCCGTTAATGGATATAAAGTGATACACTGTTCATTACGGGCCAGTTTCACCACGGGGCATTAATGGGCCAAGAGTTACAAAGGGCCTCATATGGGCCGAAAGACGTCATGGGCCACACATGGGCCGGAAGTTAAAACGGGCTGGAATCATATTGGACGGCCCATATGACGCTACTGGGCCTAATTCGGATAGGCCATAACGAGCCCTGGGTTAGCGGGCTGTAAATGGGCTATATGCGAACAGGCCGCTAGCACGCTTTTCGTGGGCCGACCCGCCACCTTTCGACCAAGTCAAACAGGCCGACCTTTTCACAGGAATGGGCCTCTGTTGGGCCGTGCCATGTGTAGACGTATCATAGGCGCCTTCCCTCCAATGAGTGGATGACATCTGTCCCAACGGTGAGCCGACACATGTTTCCTCCAGCCAATGATGATTTTACACGTGGAAAATCCCCATTGGTCGGGGCTGTTAATGGGTTATCGGATTCGAAACCTGACCCGATAGCTTAACGCCGTTCCGTTACGGTGGACGCCACGTGTCGGTCACCCTTGATGAAAGCACTTCTGTGACGCGCAATTTATCGTCATGGAAGTGGACACTTCCGTGATGATAATTTTGGTGATGTCATGGAACACTTTACGACAGCACGGGTATGACTATCTTGATTCTGTCATAAAATCGTCATGGATGTACATGCATGACAGAAAACGTGACCTACTGTGACAAACACGTATCATCACGGAAGTTTATTTTTTTGTAGTGTATGGTAACTTAATTTTCTTTCTAGGAAAGTGTTCCATGCCCTTCCTTAACGGAAATTGAAATCTAACATTTCCTTCTTTCATATCAATAACTGCACCAATCACTCTAAGGAAAGGTCTACCAAGAATAATAGGGCATGAAGGATTGCAATCTATATCAAGCAATCTACGAGCACATAATTCCTATTTGCAACAATAAGAACATCATTAATTCTTCCCATAGGTTTCTTAATAATGGAATCCGCTAGATGCAAATTCGAAGAACAATCATCAAGTTTATGGAAACCTAGCACATCACATAAAGTTTTTGGAATAGTTGAAACGCTAGCACCCAAATCACACAAAGTATTGCACTCATAATCTTTAATCTTAATTTTAATAGTAGGTTCCCACTCATCATAAAGCTTTCTAGAGATTGAAACTTCCAACTCAAGTTTTTCTTCAAACGATTTCATCATTGCATCAACAATATGTTTAGTGAAAGCCTTGTTTTGATTATAAGCATGAGGCGAAGTAAGCATGGATTGCAACAAGGAAATACAATAAATAAAATAAAAATTATCATAATTAAAGTCCTTGAAATCCAAAAGAGTGGGTTCATCACTACTTAAAGTCTTGACCTCGCCAATCCCACTTTTAGCAAATTTTTCATTAAGATCTTCACCCTCCAAATTATTGGGACGCCTTCTAGCTAAACTTGACTCATCTCCAGTCCCTTATTTATAAAGTTTTATATTAGAAAACAAAGATTCAATAAGATTCACACAAATCACTTTAAGATCTCCATCATTATTTTTGCAAAAACTAGAAGAAGATACCTTTTCTAGCCATTCTCTCTTAGCACGCATCCTAGCGGTTGTCTCCCTACTTTCATTAATAGAAATTTTAGTAGCTTGCATATACTCCTTAATATCAAGCTTGGGTGGCATAGATCTAATCTTAAAAGACTCAATCTCATGAGAAATTATATCCACGTTTCTAGCCAAACCATCCATCTTAAGCATTTTTTCTTCTACCATAGCATTGAAAATATTTTGAGAATTAATGAAATCTTGAATATTGTTCTCAATATCAGAGGGTATATTATTATAATTTCCATAAGAATTTCTGTAGGAATTACCATAATTATTAGAGGAATTACTAGGAAATGGCCTAGGATTAAAATTGCCTCTATACGCGTTATTACCAAAATTGTTCCTACCAACAAAATTCACATCCATAAATTCATTGTTATTCTCAATCAAAGTAGAAAAAGGTATATCATTAGGATCAATAGGAGCACTCTTGCTAGCAATCAATTTCATAAGTTCATCCATCTTTCGACTCAAAGAATTAATTTCTTCAATCGCATGCACTTTTTATAAATATAAGATATTCCGGTATGCCATTGGGAGTAATTTTACATAATATTATCTAGGAGTTTAGTAGCTTCTCCTAATGTGATTTCCATAAAAGTACCTCCTGCGGCGGAATCTAAAAGATTTCTAGATGCAAAACTCAATCCGACATAATTTTTTGGTATGATCATCCATAAACTTAAACCATGAGTAGGGCAATTTATTATCATCAATTTCATCCTCTCCCAGGATTGTGCAACATGTTCATGATCTAATTGCTTAAAATTCATTATATCATTCCTAAGGGAGATGATCTTAGCGGGAGGAAAATACTTGGAAATAAAAGCATCTTTACACTTATTCCATGAATCAATACTATTTTTAGGCAAAGATGAAAACCAAGTTTTAGCACGATCTCGTTGTGAGAATAGAAATAACTTCAATTTAACAATAGCATTATCCACATATTTTTTATTTTGCATATCACACAACCCAATGAAAGTATTTAGATGGGATGCAACATTTTCATTAGGACTAACAGAAAATTGTTCTTTCATAACAAGATTCAACAAAGCGACATTAATTTCATAAGATTCTGCACTAGTTGCGGGAGCAATCGGAGTACTAATAAAATCATTATTATTAGTGTTGTAAAAGTCACACAACTTGGTATTTTCTTGAGACATCATGACAAAGCAAGCAATCTAGCACACAAGCAAACAAAAAGCAATCGAAAAGACGAACGAAAAGAAAGAGCAAATAAAAAGGAAAATATTTTTGTGTTTTTCTGAAAACGTTTTAGAAGCGGGATAGAGGAAAATGAGAGGCTAATGGCGAATAATGTAATGCACGAGATGAGAGTTTATGATAGGTACTTGGTAGGCTTGATCTAGACCCTCCCCGGCAAAAGCACAAAAAATTCTTCCCGCTACTTAAGCTTGCATTGGTTTTTCCCTTGAAGAGGAAAGGGTGATGCAGAAAACTAGAGATAAGTATTTCTCTCAGTTAAGAACCAAGGTATCAATCCAGTAGGAGGAACACACAAGTCTCCAATGATAGCACCTGCACAAACAAACAAATACTTGCACCTAACGCGATAAAGGGGTTGTCAATCCCTTCACAGTTATTTGCAAGGATGAGATCTGATAGAGATGGGTATAAAAGATAAATAAAATTGCAAAAGCAAATAATATGCAGCAAGGTATTTTTGGGTTATTGGTTTTATAGATCTGAAAATATAATGATAAAAATAGACCCGAGGGCCATAGGTTTCACTAGAGGCTTCTCTCTTGAAGAAAGCATACGGTGGGTAAACAAATTACTGTTGAGTAATTGATAGAAAAGCGCAAAGTTATGACGATATCTAAGGCAATGATCATGAATATAGGCATCACGTTCATGACAAGTAGACCGACTCCTGCCTGCATCTACTGTCGTGGTTCTAAGTCTGACAGTAGTGTAGGGGGGTAGAAATGGAGAGGCAAGATCCTAGCTATGGAGTAGTTGTATATGCAAGAGGTTTACGAGTTCAGGCCCTTCTCGGAGGAAGTAACAGCTCTACGTCTCGGAGCCTAGAGGCGGTCGACTGGATTATGTGCGTATGAGTTACAGGGGTGCGAACCTTTACACTGAGGAGGGGGTGGCTTATATAGAGTCCGCTAGACCCCTCCGGCCCTCAGTTATGCAGAGTTTAAGGTACATTAAGATCGGCCGTTACTGGTAACGCCACAAATAAAGTTCTATGATGACCATAAAAGCTACTTAATGACTGACCGTTTGTGTGCAGAGTAACTTTAGGTCTCCTGGCAGTTGAGTGGTTGGCTTCATGGTTGAGTGTCTTCGAATCCGTCGAGTGGAACACTTCCGAGTCGATTGAAAGGTGGTTTCTTCTAGAGATGTCCTTGGGAAGGGTATCTTGGACAGGTCCATGACCCTACCCTAGGTACATAGCTTCATCATTAGCCCCAGAATGGATCGAGGTTTGAGTGGGGAAGGAGTTGAACACACTTCCGACCCATTTTCGTGCTATGAGTATGTCTTGTTCTGGATCAATGAACTTAGGTGATGGCACCAACTTCTTTTTCAGTCGCCTTGATCCATTCTTTGTATCTGTCAAGTGAATTTCTTTACTTCGAGAACTCCGAACGACAGAGCGGAGGAAATCTTCCGTCTGACGAATTGCTCTGCAGCTCGCGGATTTAGCGGGATTCGAATTTCGGGAAGCGTGCAGGGCGGAGGAGGCCGCAGTAGTCGGATGGGATAAGGCAGGGATGCCTCGATCTCCGCACCACCTTTTTCGCCACGTATCGCGCGCGCGACTGTTGCAGGATTTGACAGGATCGCCCGGGCCTACAAGTCAGTCACTCAGAAGTAACTTCATATAAGGCCCCGGACGGGGGTTTTTGAACAGTGCGTTCTCATTTCCTCCTCTCTTCCTCAGACTTATCCGCCGCATTCGCTTCCGTCTCAGTGCCGCTGCTCTATGCGCGTCTCGCCGGTGACGATGGTGAAAGAGAAGGCGGCGGCCCTGGAGCGCGCGAAGAAAGCAACGGCGAAGGCGAAGGGAAGGGCGACCAGCCGGGGCGGATCTTCATCGAGGGCCGGCTAGCCGCGGGTCTGGATCCAGGGCGACTGGATCCGCTCGACGATTCGTCAAGAAGACCTTGACGACCTGGCCAATGGAGGACTGATCCCCCATGGATCAGCGCGGCTCCCGGGGAAGGAGTCTGAGCCGCAGCCTCAGGAGGGCGAGGTTGTTCTCTTGGCCACCCATGTCGACCGTGGGTTTTCTTTGCCGCCTCACCCTTTTTTCGGGGATTTCTGAATTTCTTTGGGGCGCAACTCCACCACTTCACACCCAACACCATCCTGTACCTTGCTGCTTTGGTGTCTTTGTGTGAGAATTTCCTGGGTTGTCGGCCTCATTGGGGTCTTTTCAAGCACATTTTCACCTGTCGCTCCCAGACGGTAAAAAAGGCCAATCCGAGTGACGAGAGAACACAAGTGATTCAGATGTGTGGGGGTCTTGGGGTTCAAATGAGGGGGAAAAGTTCTTTTCCGGCCATGATCCTACCCGACTCGGTCCGTCGATGGCAGTCGACCTGGTTCTACTGCAAAGACCAGCCGACGCCAGGGTAGTCGACCGGACTCCCTCCTTTTTCCATGGACCGAGTGAGGAAGCCCTCCTCTTTGAAGGTGATCCCGGAAGAGAAGGCGCAAGTTAAGGTGCTGGTCGAACGTGTTGTCCAGCTTATCTATGACGGGGTGACCGGCATGGATCTCTTGGAGGTCTTCCTCCGACGATGCATCCAGCCGCATCAAGCTCGAGATCATCCGATGTGGTTGTATTCTGGCACTGAGGACACCACTCGGATCCACCCGGAGGAGGTCGAGGATGCCATGCTGGAGAGGTGGCTGGCGAGCATCACAGGGAACAAAGACAACTCCCGAGGAGCCAGGAGGATTCCTCCACTCGACCAATCATACGAAGTAGACCAGGTCCAATTATGCATCTCTGACTGTGATCCTGCTTTCTTCATTCTGTTTGCTTAAAATCAGTCGACTGACTTTTGTCTTGTTTGTTGTCTTCTAGGCCACCACTGAGATGTACTCGATGCCCAACGGGGCTCAAGAACAGGCCAAGGAGGAGGAGGCGAGTGGAGGTGAAAGCGAGGAGGAGTGGCAATCTGATGGTGAGGGGGAAGAGGATGACGACGGCTCCAGTGAAGAGGAGGAGGAGGAAGTCGATCCTCCTCGCACGGAAAGGCGATCCAAGCTCACCCACGACCCTGCGAGCGAGCGTGGCAAAGCGACTGCGCCTGTTGGGCAGTCGTCCAAACGTCCTCGGGCGGCTTCTCCGGCGCCGACTGAAAAAGCGCCGAAGCATCCACGAGCGGCGTCATCAAAGCCGCTGAAGGCCTTGCCCAAGATGAGAATGACCATTCCCACCATCTCCGGGTAACATCAGAACTTGTGTTTTCTTGTTTAGCATGGACAGACTTTTGGTCGACTCATTGGCTAACCGACTGGTTTCTGAAATTGCAGTGCTGCTACCTCCGAGACCTCCGCCAAGAACAAAGACCAGGAAATGGAAGACGTTGCCACCTCCAACCTTGGTACGATCTTTGTAGTTTCACTTTTGGTCGATTGGATTTTTGATTTTAACTTTGGACTTTTCCTGAAGCTCCTCCTCATGTCATTGATCTCCCTGATGATGACGACGAGGCGCCGCTAAGGCCGAGGAGGAATAGAAAGGCGCCGGCTGGCAAGACCGCTCAGGTTGCATCAGTGCCTGAGACGCTGGTTCAGGAGGGTGGCAACATCACTCGGACTTCCGTGTCCTTCGCTGTGCCGCTGACGAGTGCTCGACCTTCGTCGTCGACTGCTGACCCGCCTTCCCTTTTCGCCACACACCACGTCCCAGAGGACCAAGCGGGTGCTGCTAAGGAGGCTATACGCCATGCGGGGATCATGATGGAGCAGGTGAAGGCGATCCGGGAAGCCAGCCAAGCGGCCTATGATGCTAGCTTATCCCTTCAGAGCAACATCCAGGTTAGTTGGTCACCGCTTGTTCTGTTAGGATATGCTATCTGAAGACTTTCTTTCCGAAGATCTTTGTATCTATACACCCACTGGTTGTGTCGATTGAATTTTTGGATTGGTGGGGGCACGCTGAGTGCACCCACTGGGTGTAGTCCCCAAGACTATGGTGGACTGCTGGCAGTCGACTGTAGTCTTTGTATTTTTGAATTTCTTCACTCTAACTTCTTCACTCGGTCTGGTCGGACCATGTCGAATGGAATCTTGGAACCAATGGGGGCACGCTGAGTGCACCCACTGGGTGTAGTCCCCGAGACCATGGTCGATTGCTGGCAGTCGACTAAGGTCTGAAGAACCTGTGTTTTTGTTGTAGATCATGATGAGACCATGGCTGACTGCTAACAGTTAGCTATAGTGCTATAGTTTTAGGATCATAACCTCTTTGTCTCTTTCTTCCGACTGTCGGACCAAGACGGAAGAACCAGTGGGGGCACGCTGAGTGCACCCACTGGGTGTAGTCCCCAAGACTACTGTTGAATATTTTGATTCGGTTGTAGTCTTAGAAATGTTACGATTTTTCTTTTAGTCACTCGGAAGCAACCTATCTTTGATGTCTGTCGACTGACCCTTCGCAGAAATCTTGCGAGCTTGTGGCTCACTATACTGAATTGGAAAACAAGCATATCTAGCTTGACCTTGACTTGAAGCTTGTCCAGGAGAACTTTAAGAAGGCGAAAGATGAAGCAAAAGGTATGGTTGGTGAGAATCTTGACCACTATCTTTATCTTTCTGCCCATTCCTGATTCTGATCTCATTGTCACTTTGCAGATAAAATGAAGGAGACTCTGAAGAAGAAGGACCATGACCTCGCCGAGGCGCAGAAGGCGGCTTTGGACAAAACGAAGCTTGCGGAAGAAAAACTGGCTTCAGTCGGTAAACTTGAAGAGGAGAACGCCAATCTAAAAGCTGCTCTCGACGCGGCCAACAAGGAGGTCAGCCGTCTGAAGAATGATAAGATAGCTCTGAGTGACAAGGCTAGCGAACTAGCGGGGAAGAAGAACGATCTGGAGGCTTATCTGGGAGGGCTAGCCAAGAAGTTATTCATCATGCTTGAAGGTAATCTCTTCTATTCGACTGACTTGTTATCGTCGACTCATCATAGAACTGTTGGCTTAACTTCGAATTGTGTTTACGGAATTCTGCCAAAACTTCGAGGAGGAGACCAGTCGAGTGGAGACAAGCTTGGACCCCATTAACTCTCCTGTGAAGGATGAAGCCACTATGAACGTGCTCCGATTGGAGTCTCGTGTTGCTATAGTTGTTGACTACCTTGCTCGACTGAAGGTTGCGGCGTCATGAATTGACACGACACTCTGGCCGGGAGAGATGCTTCAAAATGACCTCGAGTCTCTAATGACTCGACTGAATGAAGTTCCAGGTTGAGTGCAAGAATGGAAGAAGTCTTCTGCCAGGTGCGGTGCTGACGTTGCTCTATCCCTGGTCCGTGTTCACTGCAAGGATGCGCGAGAGGACAAGCTGGCGTCCATCAAAGTGGCCAATACCAAGAAGCACGACTTCCAGTCTTTCATGGAGACCTTTATTGCTGCTGCCACTCGGATTGCTGACAGAATTGACTTGGACCAGTTTGTCGCGCCCTCCAGTCCTCCACCTGAGGAGTAAAAAACTTCTATGCTTCGCCTTAAATTTGCCTCGGAATGCCGAGTGGTTTTGTAACCGATAAACTTTTACAGGCTTGACGCCTGAGCACTTCTGAATCCGTAGGATGTTATCTGAACTTGGCTTATCGTTGAATATGTTTGCATTTGCCTTCGAGCGAACTTTGTTCTTCACTCGGAATATACTTTAGTGCTTGAGACGCAGCTCTGAGGTGGAAACAGTCGACCGACGCTTCATCCCTCTTGCAGGTAGGGATGGAGCATAGATGGCAGTCGACCTATGTCCTTGCGGATCAGGATGGAGCGCATGTTGTACTTGGGACGTAGCTCCGAAGGAGAAGGTAGCAATCGACCTGCACCTCGTCGTCCTTGTAGAGCGCACATTGTATTTGTGGCGTAGCTCCGAGGGAGAAGGTAGCAGTCGACCTGCACCTCGTCGTCCTTGCAGAGCCCACGTTGTATTTGTGGCGTAGCTCCGAGGGAGAAGGTAGCAGTCGACCTGCACCTTGTCGTCCTTGCAGAGCACACGTTGTATTTGTGGCGTAGCTCTGAGGGAGAAGGTAGCAGTCGACCTGCACCTCGTCGTCCTTGTAGAGCACACATTGTATTTGTGGCGTAGCTCCGAAGGAGAAGGTAGCAGTCGACCTGCACCTCGTCGTCCTTGCAGAGCGCACATTGTATTTGTGGCGTAGCTCCGAAGGAGAAGGTAGCAGTCGACCTGCACCTCATCATCCTTGCGGTTCAGAATGGATTAAATACTTAGGTGAGTCCTGGACTGCAGCTAAGCCCCCGAGTGGGTGAGTTGCTCTCCACTTGGTAGGATTTCAAATACTTAGGCGAGTACTGGACTGCAGCTAAGCCTCCGAGTGAGAGGCTTGCTCATCACTTGGTAGGATTTTCAAATACTTAGGCGAGTACTGGACTGCAGCTAAGCCCCCGAGTGGGAGGTTTGATCTCCACTCGGTAGGATTTTCAAATACTTAGGCGAGTACTGGACTGCAGCTAAGCCCCCAAGTGGGAGGTTTGCTCTCCACTCGGTAGGATTTTTTAAATACTTAGGCGAGTACTGGACTGGAGCTAAGCCCCCGAGTGGGAGGTTTGCTCTCCACTCGCTAGGATTTTTAAACACTTAGGCGAGTACTGGACCGCAACTAAGCCCCCGAGTGGGAGGTTTGCTCTCCACTCGGTAGAATTTTCAAATACTTAGGTGAGTACTGGACTGCACCTAAGCCTCCGAGTGGGAGGTTTGCTCTCCACTCGGTAGGATTTTCAAATACTTAGGCGAGTACTGGACTGCATCTAAGCCTCCGAGTGGGAGGATTGCTCTCCACTCGGTAGGATTTTTAAATACTTAGGCGAGTACTGGACTGCAGCTAAGCCCCCGAGTGAGAGGTTTGCTCTCCACTCAGTAGGATTTTTAAATACTTAGGCGAGTACTGGACTGTAGCTAAGCCCCCGAGTGAGAGGTTTGCTCTCCACTCGGTAGGATTTTTAAATACTTAGGCGAGTACTGGACTGCAGCTAAGCCCCCGAGTGAGAGGCTTGCTCGTCACTCGGTAGGATTTTCAAATACTTAGGCGAAACGGATTCGCAGCTAAGCCCCCGAGTGAGAGGCTTGCTCGTCACTCGGTTGGATTTTTTTTTACAAACTTAGGCGAAACGGATTCGCAGCTAAGCCACCCACTGGGGGATTTCTCATGTAAACAAGAGCAAAAACAATCACTGGGAAAATTATAACACTCTTGTCTTTGATAAACAAACTACAGAGGTACTTTTTATTACATCTCATCCGAGTGAGTATTTAAGTATAAAAGGGGCGGAGCAGCTCCGCATTCCAAGCTCGTGGCTCATCAATCTGGCGATCGACATTGTACAGATGGTACGCTCCATTGTGGAGAACTTTGGTGACGTTGAATGGACCTTCCCAAGTAGGAGCGAGCTTGTGTGGCTTCTGTTGGTCCACTCGGAGGACCAAATCTCCTTCTTGGAAGGCTCGACTCTTCACATTTCTGGCATGGAATCAACGCAAGTCTTGCTGATAGATAGTCGAGCGGATCAAGGCCATCTCTCTTTCCTCTTCTAGGAGGTCGACTGCATCCTACCAGGTTTGTTCTGCTTCATCTTCAGAGTAGAGTCGACTCGGGGTGCATTGTGAAGCAAGTCACTCGGCAGAACTGCTTCAGCTCCATAGACCAGAAAGAATGGAGTTCATCCAGTTGACCGATTAGGGGTGGTCCTTAATCCCCAAAGAACCGAAGGAAGTTCGTCGACCCATGCGCCTGCTGCGTGCTTGAGATCGGGCATAAGTCGGGGTTTCAGTCCTTTGAGAATTAGACCGTTTGCTCGTTCCGCTTGTCCATTCGACTGGGGGTGAGCGACTGAAGTGTAGTCGACTTGTGTGCCTTGAGAGGCGCAAAAGGCTTTGAACTCGTCGTAATCGAAATTCGACCCATTATCAGTGATGATGCTATACGGAACTCCATATCTGAATACCAACTCTCTGACAAAACTGATAGCAGTGCAAGCATCGAGATTCTTGATAGGTTTAGCTTCAATCCATTTAGTAAACTTGTCGACTGCCACTAGAAAGTGAGTGAAGCCGCTCCTGCCAGTTCTCAGTGGTCCAACCATATCCAACCCCCAAACAGCGAAGGGCCAGACGAGTGGAATGGTCTTCAAGGCCGAGGCGGGCTTGTGTGACATATTGGAATAGAACTGATATCCTTCACACTTGTTGACTATCTCTTTCGCCATTTCATTTGCTCTTGGCCAGTAAAACCCCACTCGGTATGCTTTAGCCACAATGGTCCGAGAGGACGCATGATGACCACAGGTCCACGTGTGGATATCGTCAAGAATTATCTGACAATATTTTGGTGTTATACATTTCTGACTGACTCCAGTCGCGCTTTCCCTGTATAATTGTCCCTTTATCACGGTAAAGGCCTTGGATCGACGGACGATCTGTCGAGCCTCTTCTTCATTCTCTGGGAGCTCTTTCCTTAGGATATACGCAATGTACGGCACCGTCTAGTCGGGAGTGATGACCAAAACTTCCATGATCAGGTCGACCACAGCTGGGACCTCAACTTTAGTGGATCCGTGACACTTTTTGGCTGCGGGGCTTCTTCAGTGAAAGGATCCTCTTGAACTGATGGTGTGTGGATGTGTTCCAAAAACACATTACTGGGAATGGCTTCTCTCTTGGAACCTATTTTTGCCAAATCATCAGCCGCTTGATTTTTCAGTCGGGGTATATGATGAAGCTCTAACCCCTCGAATTTCTTCTCCAGCTTTCTCACTGCATTGCAGTAACCAGTCATGGCCGGACTTCTGACGTCCCACTCCTTCATCACTTGGTTAACCACCAAATCTGAGTCGCCATAGACCATGAGGCGACGGACGCCGAGTGAAATGGCCATACACAACCCATACAAAAGTGCTTCGTATTCTGCTTCATTATTGGAGGAATCAAAGTGAATCTGGAGCACATATCTGAGCTTATCTCCTCGGGGGGAAACCAACACTACCCCAGCACCGGAACCATTCAGCATCTTAGAGCCATCAAAGAACATGGTCCAGTGCTCCGAGTGAACTTGAGTCGACAGTTGCTGTTCAATCCACTCAGCGATGAAATCTGCTATTGCTTGAGACTTGATGGATTTCTTGCCTCAAACTTGATATCAAGGGGAAGGAGTTCAATCGCCCATTTTGCCACTAGACCAGTTGCATCTCTATTGTGCAGAATCTCTGACAATGGGGCGTCGCTGACGACTGTAATGGAATGGTCAGAGAAGTAATGAGCAACCTTCTTCGTGGTCATATAAATCCCATATACAAGCTTCTGATAATGAGGGTATCTTTGCTTTGATGGGGTCAAAACTTCAGAAAGATAATATACTGGACGCTGAACTTTAAAGGCTTTTCCTTCTTCTTCCCGCTCGACCGTAAGTACTGTACTGACAACTTGTCATGTGGTTGCAATGTAAAGCAGAAAAGGCTCTTTGCTGATTGGGGCAGCAAGCACCGGCTGGGTGGAGAGCAGGGCTTTTAGCTCTGCAAACGCTGCATCAGCTTCGGGAGTCCACTCGAACTTGTCTGACTTCTTCATCAGTCGATAAAGAGGCAATGCCTTTTCACCGAGATGAGAGATGAATCGACTTAAAGCGGCCAAGCATCCAATAAGCTTCTGGACATCGTGCACTCGCACAGGGCATTTAATTCGGAGTATAGTACCAACTTTTTCTGGGTTGGCGTCGATTCCTTGTTTGGAAATGAGAAAACCGAGTAACTTTCCGCCAGGAACTCCGAATGTGCACTTTGATGGATTAAGCTTGATATCATACCTCCTGAGGTTGGCAAATGTTTCAGTAAGGTCAGTCAGACTCAGCAGGTCGGAACCCTTCCGTGATTTGAACACAATATCATCCATGTATGCTTCCAAATTCCGACTGATTTGAGTGAGCAAACACTTCTGAATCATCCTCATGAACGTGGCTCTGGCATTCTTGAGGCCGAATGGCATGGTGACATAACAGAAGCACCCGAATGGAGTAATGAAAGCTATTTTAATCTCGTCGGGTCCATACAAACGGATCTGATGGTAACCGAAATAGGCGTCTAAAAAAGACAGGTGCTCACATCCCGCAGTTGAGTCGACTATTTGGTCGATGCGGGGGAGAGGAAAATGATCTTTCGGGCAGGCCCGATTGATATGTTTGAAGTCAATGCACATGCGAAGTGACTTGTCCTTCTTGGGGACCATGACAACATTGGCGAGCCACTCAGAGTGGTAAATCTCTCGGATAAACTCCGCTGCTAAGAGCCGAGCCACCTCCTCACCAATGGCCTTTCTCTTCTGGACGGTGGACCGTCGAAGATGTTTCTTGACAGGTTTCACTTTTGAGTTGACTCGTAGACGATGCTCAGCCAGCCCCCCGGGAACACCCGGCATGTCAGAAGGCTTCCATGCGAAGATGTCCCAGTTCTCACAGAGGAACTGGATGAGCGCTTCTTCCTATTTGGAGTCGAGCGTTGTAGAGATATGAGTCGGAGCAGCACTGGGGTCGGTCGAGTGAATGTGAATCGGTTTTGTCTCACCAGACGACTGAAACGCTGATTCCGAAGCGGGCTTCTTGGCTCGCAACAAATCACTCGGGTCTGCAGTTTTCTAGTATTCCTGCAGCTCTACCACTGCTATCTGAGCATCGGCGATCTTTGAGCCTTTCTGAAAGCACTCTTCCGCCTTCTTTCGATTGCCAGTAATAGTGATCACACCTTTGGGACCGGGCATCTTCAATTTGAGGTACACATAACATGGTCGAGCCATGAAACGTGCATAAGCTGGCCTGCCCAAAATAGCGTGATAAGCACTCTGGAAATCCACAACTTCAAACGTCAACTTTTCTTTGCAGTAATTCTTGGAATCACCGAAAACCACATCAAGAGAAATTTGGCCGAGTGACTCAGCCTTTCCAGGAATGACTCCATGGAAACTCATGTTGCTGGTACTGAGTCTGGACATCGGAATGCCCATCCCTTTCAACGTCTCTGCATACAATATATTCAGGTCACTGCCACCATCCATCAAGACTTTAGTCAGTCGAGTGCCTTCGACGACTGGGTCGACCACCAAAGCTTGCCTCCTAGGGGTGGCTATGTGTGTCGGATGATCGGACTGGTCGAATGTGATGGCAGTCTGAGACCATTTCAGATAACTGGGTGTCGCTGGAGCAACCATATTCACTTCTCGGTTGATAACTTTCAATCGACTTTTGCTTTCAACATCAGCAAAAATCATCAGGGTGGAATTGACCTGGGGATATCCATCATCACTATCTTCTTTGTTTTCAACTTTGTCCGACTCCTTTTCCTTATCTTTGGGCTGCTTCCCCTGGAATTGCTGGATCAAGAGCCGACACTGTCGAGTGGTATGTTTCGGGTAAATGAATTTACCCTCCTCATCTTTCTTCGTGTGGATGTGGCACGGCAAATCCATCACATCATGCCCTTCCTTGTCCTTCACCTTCTTAGGGTTCCAAGACCCTTTGGGCTTTCCTTTAAACTTTCCTTAAGTCATGGCCAAGGCTTCTCTAGGAGAAGCTGGCTCGGCTTTCCGTTTTTGCTTCCGACTGGAGTTCCCTCCTCCGGTTTCGTGGGCGACTGACTTGTGCTTGCCACTCCGGAGCCGATCCTCTTCTTCACCATTGGCATACTTGGTGGCAATCTCCATCATTCGACTCAGAGACATGTCTCCGGTTCGACCGAATTTTAGGTTTAGCTCTCTGTACTTAACGCCTTCCTTGAAGGCACACACTGCCTGGTGATCAAATACATTCTCTACCATGTGATGCAACGTGATCCATCTCTGGACGTAATCCCTTAGAGTTTCATTCGACTTCTGCACACAATATTGCAGCTCTGTCAGCCCTGCTGGTCGCTTGCAAGTTCCCTCAAATGTTCTGACAAACACTCGGGCAAGATCTTCCCAAGTGTAAATGCTGTTGGGTGCTAACTGATTCAACCATGCTCTGACCGAGCCCTCCAACATAAGAGGCAGGTGTTTCATGGCCACCTCATCGTTGTCGCCGCCAATCTGAACAACCACTCGGTAGTCTTCAAGCCAAGTATCAGGCTTGGACTCACCGGTGAACTTACTGACTCCAGTCGCCAACTTGAAGCTGGGAGGAATCACCACGGCCCTGATGGCTCTGCTGAAACACTCTGGTCCTGAGATGTGTACTCACTGCTGGTGGGTATATCTCTGTCATGACCTTCTCGGTGAGCTCTATTCCTGTCGACCAGACCTTGAACGATAATGGATCTCGCATCAAAGCCTGGTTCCCTGGGGTCGACTGGAATCCTTCGCCCAACACTGTGATGGCATCTGTCATCCTGCTGTCGAGGCGCGTATGATCCACCCCTTGGGGGAGGGGTGGGAACTCGACGTCGATCATCACGATCGAATCGGTAATCATACTGCTCATGGTTCTTGTACTGATCATGTCGGTCTCCATGTTCCTCACGCCTCGGGGGTGATCTTGGACTATGGGTCGACTGGACTGTATTTGCAGCAACGGATCTGTTGTGGATCCTATTCCATGACTGTGATACAACTGAATTTTGATCTCCTGCTGCCCAGAGTAACGCTCTGATCTATAACAAGCCTCTGCCAGCCTCTGACTGGGAAGGCTGAATCGACTCTGCTATACGGGCTGCAGCTACTAGATTCTAAATCGGAGTTCGATATACCTGAGTCAGTGGTGGAAAGAGTTGACGTCGACTGGTTTCTGGAACCCGCTGCCGCGCACGCTCGTCGAGTGCTCTCTGGAGGTTCTCCAGTCGAGTGCGCTCAGCCAAGTTGGCCAAGCGCGCGTCCTCTAAGGCACGAGCCTCGGGGGTTTCTCCAACGATAGGAGTGTGCAGCGCATCCGTGTTACGGCGGCGAAGTTCTTCCCTCTGCAGCGAAGTGAGGGGCTCAGGGAGATACTCTTCGTGGACCTGCGCCGGATCGCCTCCCGTCGCCTCCGTCCGTGCGGGGAAAGCCGGGAGGACTGCGTGGTCCATTGACCATTAGAACCTCCGCCGCTGGATCACTGCTGTCGCACTCGGATGCAGTCTCTACGGAGCCAGTCGATAGGTTGAACAGGCCGTAGAGAGATTCGTCGGGCTCAATCGCCGCGACTTGGGGGGTGGCCGACTGGCGAGCCACCGCGTGTCTCACCCACCGCTGAAGCCTCGACCGACCGGAGCGCTTGCGCCGGCAGGAGGCAGGGAGGGAGGACGACACAGGGGCCGACCGATACTGGGTCGACGGTTGCCGCAGAAGGACACTGCGGACGCACGCGTGAAAGTGCGTCGCCCCGCGGACAGGGAGTGCGTCGATGTCGAGCGGAGCCTCCTGAAGCCAAGCGGAGTCGTCGGCGATGAACGTGAGCGCGCCGAGACGGATCTCGCGGCCCTCAACCAAAACTCCGCCTGAAACCATGATGAAGGAGATCGGAACAATCGCAACTTCTCCAATAAGTCACTAAGACACCTGCCCCACGGTGGGCGCCAACTGTCGTGGTTCTAAGTCTGACAGTAGTGTAGGGGGGTAGAAATGGAGAGGCAAGATCCTAGCTATGGAGTAGTTGTATACGCAAGAGGTTTACGAGTTCAGGCCCTTCTCGGAGGAAGTAACAGCCCTACGTCTCGGAGCCCGGAGGCGGTCGACTGGATTATGTGCGTATGAGTTACAAGGGTGCGAACCCTTTACACTGAGGAGGGGGGTGGCTTATATAGAGTCCGCCAGACCCCTCCGACCCTCAGTTATGCAGGGTTTAAGGTACATTAAGATCGGCCGTTACTGGTAACGCCACAAATAAAGTGCTATGATGACCATAAAAGCTACTTAATGACCGACCGTTTGCGTGCAGAGTAACTTTAGGTCTCCTGGCAGTCGAGTGGTTGGCTTCATGGTCGAGTATCTTCGAGTCCGTCGAGTGGAACACTTCCGAGTCGATTGAAAGGTGGTTTCTTCTAGAGATGTCCTTGGGGAGGGTATCTTGGATAGGTCCATGACCCTACCCTAGGTACATAGCTACTACTATTACTCCACACATCGACCGCTATCCAGCATGCATCTAGTGTATTAAGTTAACAAGAACGAAGTAACGCCTTAAGCAAGATGACATGATGTAGAAGGATAGATCCAATCAATATGGTAAAACCCCATCTTTTTATTCTTAATGGCAAGAATACAATACGTGCCTCGCTACCCCTTCTATCATTGAGGACACCGCAAGATAGAACCCATCACAAAGTACCTCTCCCATTGCAAGAAAAATCAATCTAGTTGCCCATACCAAATCAATAAATCGGATAGAAATACAAAGCTATCTTAATCATGCATAAAAGAGTTCAGAGAAGACTCAAATAATATTCATAGATAATCTGATCATAAATCCACAATTCATCATATCTCAACAAACGCATCGCAAAAGAAGATTACATCAAATAAATCCCCAAGAACATCAAGGAGAACATTGTATTGAAGATCAAAGAGAGAGAAGAAGCCATCTAGCTACTAGCTATGGACCCTTAGGTCCATGGTAAATTACTCACACATCATCGGAAGGGCAACAAGGTTGGTGTAGAGGCCCTCCGTGATCGAATCCCCATCCAGCAGAGTGCCGAAAAAGGCCCTAATGGGATCTCACGAGAATAGAAGCTTGCGGTGGCAGAAAAGTATTTTTGGTGTGCCCTCTGGTATACAAGGAATATTTGGGCATTTATAGAGCTAGAATTAGGGTTAGGGGAGTCCCGAGGGACCCACAAGCCCGGGGGGCGCCCCCCTAGGGCGCACCTCTAGGGCTTGTGGCCCTCTCGTGGCTCCTCTTGCCTCATCCCGAAGCTTCGTGGTTGTCTTCTGGTCTAAGAAAAATCCTCAAAAAGTTTCGTTCCGTTTGGACTCCATTTGGCAATGATTTTCTGTAAAAGACAAAAACCAGGAAAAGCAGTAACTGGCACTAGGCTCTAGGTTAATAAGTTAGTCCTGAAAAATGATATAAAATAGCACAATAATGCATATAAAACATCCAAGATGGATAATATAATAGCATGGAACAATAAAAAATTATAGATACATTGGAGACATATCATTTTCTTACTGCTATTTAATTTTTAGGTCAATATTTCACTTCATGATGCAATTCTAATGCATTTTATCTCTTATCATGCAAGATTTATATGAAGAGGGAAATTGCCGATAGTTGGAATTCTAGACCTTGAAAGAGCTATAGCAGAGATAGCTATTGTCCGGAGCTCCAAATGACCTGAAATTTATGGAGGCTTATTTTGGAATTAATAATATATACAAGAAGAAGAATCACCAGGAGGGGCCCCACAAGTGAGCCACAAGTTTAGGTGGCGCCCCCTCTAAGCGTGCCATGTGAGCTTGTGGGCCCACCAGCAGGCCTCTGTGGCCCTCCTCCTATATGAAGCCATTTTCCCTAGAAAAAACGAGATAAGACTTTCGGGACAAAGCGCCGCCGTCTCGAGGCGGGACCTGGGGAGGAGCACTTTTGCTCTCCGGTGGAGCGACTTCGTCGGGGATACTTCCCTCTAGGAGGGGGAAATCCAAGCCATCGTCATCACCAACGATCCTCCCATCTTGGGAGGACTCACCTCCATCAACGTCTTCACCAACACCATCTCATCTCAAACCCTAATTCATCTCACTTTTACTCTCCGGTGGAGCGACTTCGTCGGGGATACTTCCCTCTAGGAGGGAGAAATCCAAGCCATCGTCATCACCAACGATCCTCCCATCTTGGGAGGACTCATCTCCGTCAACGTCTTCACCAACACCATCTCATCTCAAACCCTAATTCATCTCTTGTATTCAATCTTTATCTCAAAACCTCATATTGGTACTTGTGGGTTGCTAATAGTGTTGATTACATCTTGTAGTTGATGCTAGTTGGTTTAGTTGGTGGAAGATCATATGTTCTGATTGTTAATCATATATTATTCTCTCTGATCATGAACATGAATATGATTTGTGAGTAGTACCATTTGTTCTTGAGGACACTGCAGAAGTCTTGTTATAAGTAATCATGTAAAGCTGGTATTCGTTCAATATTTTGATGATGTGCATGTTGTTCTTTCTCTAGTGGTGTCATGTGAACGTTGACTACATGACACTTCACCCTGTTTGGGCCTAGGGGAAGCATTGAGGAGTAGTTAGTAGATGATGGGGTTGCGAGAGTGACAGAAGCTTAAACCCTAGTTTATAAATTATTCCGTAAGAGGCTGATCTGGATACATATGTTTCATGCTATGGTTAGATTTATCTTGATTCTTCTTTCGTAGGTGAGGATGCTTGCGAGAGGAGGTAATCATAAGTGGGTTGTTTGTTCAGTAAGAACAACACCCTAGCATCGGTCGGCCCACATATTAAATTATCAAAGTAGTGAATGCAAATCAACCAAGCATGGTGAATGCAACTAGATGAAATTCCCATGTGTCCTCGAGAACATTTTGCTCTCTATAAGAAGTACTTTCGACTAGTCCTTTGCTACGAAAAAGATTGGGCCACCTTGATGCACCATTGTTACTATTGTTACTATTGTTACTTGCTACTTGTTACGAATTATCTTGATGCCAAACTATCTGTTACTACTACTTAGAGCACTTGAAGAGAACACTAGGCTGAAAATCGCTTATAAATTATTTCTGCTCCTCGTTGGGTTTGGAACTCTTACTTATCGAAAGGACTATGATTGATCTCCTATACTTGTGGGTCATCAATGGTGTAGGCGTGCTCTTATGCTTGGACTCCTCCTCGACAAGTGTGAAGCTTAGCTCAAACCTATGAACGCGCGAGGGAGCAGGGTCAAGTAATATACCATCATTTGAGAACCAAGTAGACACATGTAAAGGATAGAGTTCACCCTAGGATATGTGTTGCGCGTGTTCATTGGCGATGGAGCCATGTCCATGGTGATGATGGTAGTGTGCTCTGCACCACGTGTGCTCAACTATATCAAGTTGATGCTGACAATGAACTTGTTTGTCTCGAATATCACCATGAACTTGAATAAATTGAGTCAATGCAGCTGGCTCTTGGTGAGAATGTCTCATCAGTTCTCCCATATTCTTATAGCAGTAGTCTACACGACTTCCACACTCATCTTCTATTATCATGTTATGTAGGATGAAACAAGTTGTTGTAACTTCTCCGTGTATCTCCAGATTTCAATACCTTGTTGACCCACATACAATTGCAAAACAAGCTTGTTGAACCCCCAAAGGCACATGTGGGAGAAAAGTTTGTTCCTTTCACCTATTGGATTTGGAATTGTCTTCACGAATGTGGCCCATTGGGGATAAATGACACCTGGAAGGTAATACCCATGTTGTAGTTGTGACCATTGATGGTGTAATTCACTTTTGAAGCATGTCCTTCAACTGGATTTGCAAACATGGGTGAACAGGGAAGAACATTTATATCATTATGAGATCCTGGTAAACCAAAGAAAGAATGCCAAATCCAAAGGTTGTGTGAAGAAACAACATCAAGAATGATTATTGGTACACAATTATGGCCAACAAAAAAATCCTTTATGTATAATAGGGCTATTTCTCCACTTCCAATGCATGTAGTCAATGCGTCCGAGCATACCCGGAGACCCCCTTTGCTCTCCGACTGCAAGTAATCTAACACTATCTTTGGTATTTGGAGATCTTAGATTCTGACCACAAAAGACCTCGATCACAACACATAAATCTTCTAAGATTATGTAAGATGGAGGGCTTTGCTAGCCGATAATACTCATGAGTAAGACCACTTGATACCAAATACCGAGGGCAACTTTTGATAAGGATGTAAACCCAGGAACACCAACACTATTTCTTCTTAAGAAAAAATAGCTACCACATGCCTCTAGAGCATTTGCTATGTGCGAAAAAGAGGATGATGCATTCTATACATGTGACGGAAAACTTAAATGAGACACAAAAAGCGAGAAGTATGCCAAAAATAAATAAATGCACCGGTTGCATATGCGGAACAACCTTGGGTTGAAGGTACATTCCTGTGTAAAATAGTCCTTGTGAAGGTTCTGAAAGCGTTTGCAAAATCGTGAGAAGAGATTGACGTACTGAAAGTGAACATCCCCGGCGTGCAACCACGCTTGTTTTGCATGATTGCAACCATCATGAGTTCCTCATCTTCAGATGAGGAATCTTACCAAAATTGTTGGGTCAAGTTTCGATGACGACCAACATAAAAGCAAAATTTTACGGTCCATTTTTACATGGCAAGACCAGACTAAAAAGCGAAATCACTACATAGACTTGTCTAGACAGAACTGGAGGAAAAATCCAACCAAAACCAAACCAAAAAACACAACTCCAAAGATAGCCCATCCAACAAGCATGAAGGATTTGCGCCCCATAAGCCTCTGCAATGTGGTGTACAAGGTGATTTCTAAAGTAATCACAAATAGACTGAAAACCATACTCCCTGATATTATTTCCCTAATCAAAGTGCCTTCGTACCTGGTCGTATTATTTTTGATAATATCCTATTAGCATATGAATTAACACACTTTTTTACAAAGGAGGAGAAGAGGAAGGATAGGATATGCAGCTGTGAAGCTTGACATGAGCAAATCCTATGACCGCATCGAATGGAAGTTCCTAGAGGATATTATGAAGAAGCTAGGATTTCGCCATGACTGGGTCAATCTGGTAATGAAGTGTATAACCACAGTTAGATATTGAGTGAAAGTAAACAGAAATACTACATATACCGTCATTCCCCAAAGAGCGTTACGCCAAGGAGACCCCCTCTCGCCATACCTCTTTCTGCTATGTGGAGAGGGTTTCTCGGCTATGCTGCATGAAGCTAAAAGAAGTGGAAGTTTGAAGGGCATCAAAATATGCAGGGAAGCACCTAGTATAAGTCATTTGCTTTTCACTGACGATTCTCTAGTGCTCATGGAGGCAAGTGGAAACAATGCACGGGTGATGAATTCCATCTTGGAATCCTATGAAGCATGTTTTGGGCAAGTAATCAATAAGGAAAAATCAGCGATTTTATTCAGCAAAAACACCAATCCTAGACGAAAGGAAGAAGTGAGGAATTCTCTGCAGATTTCCTCTGAAGACTTCAAAGGAAAATACCTGGGTTTGCCGGCTTACATTGGGAAAGCAAAAGCCAAAACTTTTCAGTTCTTAAAGGAGAAAGAGTGGAACAAGATACATGGATGAAAGGAGAAATTACTATCGAAAGCTGGAAAAGAAATATTAATGAAAACTACAACACAGGCTATCCCACTATGGCTTGCTTCGCATCACAAGAACTCTATGTGATGACCTGAGTTCTATAGTCAACAGATTTTGGTGGAGTCAAATGGATAAGGAAAATAAGATCCACTGGATGTCTTGGGAGAAATTATCAAAACCAAAGAGTGAGGGAGGACTGGGTTTTAGAGATTTTCACTCTTTCAACCTAGCCATGCTTGCAAGACAAGCATGGCGTTTGCCACAGAACCCATCCTCATTATGTGCTCAAGTACTAGCAGCAAAATACCACCCGAGGAGCTGTATTTTAGAAGCAAGACCCAAAAAGGGAATCTCCTACACATATCGGAGCATTTTAAAAGGTGTACAACTGCTTAAGAAGGGAATCATTTGGAGGGGAGGAGATGGGAGTAACATAAATATTTGGTCAGACTCTTGGATTCCTCGAGGCATCACGAGAAGAGTATCCTCACATAAAGGCAGACACCTAGTAATTAGGGTGAATGAGCTTATAAATCCAGTCACGAATTCATGGGACACCGATCTAGTATACCAAACCTTTAATGCAGACGATGCCGAGACAATCCTGAAAATCCCCATTATGGAGAACACGAATGACTTCATTAAATGGCATTTTGATAAGAAAGGTGTCTTCTCGGTGAAATCTGCATATAGAGTGGCGGCAGATTCAGCAAAAAGGGATTTAAGGCATGGTCTGGCATCTTGTTCGGAGGGTACAAGTGAAACTTCCAATTTCAACTGAAAAATATTTGGGCGTTACCATTGCCAAACAAGGTGATGCATTTTCTATGGAGGATGGCGACACACAGCTTACCCCTCAAAACAAGGTTGAAACACAAGGGGATGGAGGTAGATACCAGATGCCCTGTATGCTACCGTTTTGATGAGGATGGGGGCCACTGCTTCTTGAAATGCAAAAAAGTGAAAAAAATGGAGAATGGCCCAGATGGAACACACCAGACTGAAGCTCATTCAGTGTCCTGATCGTTTTTAGCTTGTTTGAAGAGGTGTTCCAGCTAGAAGAGGAAGAAAGAATTAAGGTGTGTACTCTATTTTGGAGATGGTGGCATGAAAAAACAAAGTGAATGCAGGAGGGGAGATGAGGGCTCCTCAAATTATTTTAGCTTCAATTGATTACTATGTGCTTGTTTTCCGGAACATCAAGGAAAGAAGAATGGCCAAGAAGAAATATGTTAATCACGGGTTGTCTCCTCCCCTAAGTGAGTATATGAAAATTAACACCGATGGATCTTTTCATGAAGTAACAAGCACAGGCGGATGGGGTTTCGTAATCAGAAATGATTCGGGCGAGCTGATTGCTGCAGGGTACTTATCAAATGCTCTCCAGCTATGCTATATGCTGTTAACGTCGCACCTAGAATTGGATGCAGCCCGATCATTCTGGAGACTGATTTAGAGGTGCTGAAGCAAACAGTTTCAACTAAATCTTATAATCTAGCTGAACTGGGAGTTCTTTTTCAGGAAATAAAGCACCAGTTAAGAGTCGATGTTGATGATGTAAAGTTGAATGTTTGTTCAAGAACATGTAACGTAGCTGCGCTAGGAACTGAATTAGGAAATGGCAATTTCAATATTTGGGTTGGCCATTTTCCTGAATTTGTAACAAGCATTGTAGCTGGTGACACTGCCGGCAAGTAGCAGGTTATGGAATACATGCTGTTCCTTTCAAAAAAGAAAAGAAAAGAAAAACACACGAAAAACTAGACACTCCCAGAAAAAGGAAAAGAAGAAGAAAGGGAGAAGCCAAGTGGCCCTTCCCGGTGCCTATCGTTTCCGGGGCCCTCTTCCCCCCTCCTGGCTCGCCTCGCCTGGAAGCCTTGCTTCGGTTGAGTTCTTTCCCACCGCAGCTTCCCTCCAGATATAAACCCTATCCCTCTCGTCCTCGCTTGTTGTGAAGCTCGTGAATCCCGCGCCGATCTCGTCGTCGGCCTCGAGGAGTAGCAGCCCCTGATGGCGACCGCCGTGGCGTCGCAGCCGCGACACTTCACCCTCGGCGGCGAGCCGAGGGCAGCCATCTGCGCAGCCAGGTCGGACTTCTCTCTCTATCTCGTTCTATGTCTTTCCGAGGCTTTGCTAGCTGTCCCATTAGTCGCTAGTTGCTACTGTTAGCTCTCTGGTGGGAGGTATTGCGCAGGAATGCGCTGATTAGGCTTGCTATTGGGAGGTGTAGGTGTGTCTGCTTGTGGTTTGTTGAATTGGTCTCTGAGTTGGGCGGGTGATTCGGGGTTGTGTGTAGGCTGGAAATTTCTGCCTGGTTGGTCTGGTAGCTTGCCGGCAAAGGTGATGCCTGTAGCATTGTGGTCTCACAGTCTCATCGTCAAAAATGACTTGCGAATCGGGTTCCAAAACTTGTTTTGGCTTCTGTTCTGTTGGTTTGATGGGTGGAACTAGTGGACAAATATTTGTGATATAATGAAGTTCATTTTACGGTTCTGTTTACTGTTTTGGATTATTAACTGATCAAATGGGTATGTTTGCAGCACATCAAAGATTTGCACCCTGGACAAAGTATATGGATTCAGGTTCGTATGCAGAAGTGTTGTTGATCTAAGGAGTAAAAAATTCCATTCTCAAATTTCCAAGAGAAAGTGCTATTTAACAAGTTCACCATCGGAATTTGAGAAGATCATTTTGAGTGCTAGATGGTTAGAATTTAGGAGACAGAGGATAGCCTTTCAGAGAACTAGAAGGCGGGTTCACAGTATTCCATTGGCTTCTCAAGATGATGGCAGTGGTGTGTCTGTTAATGGAGTACCACAAGTTGATCCAGCAAGTCAAATGAAGGAAATAAGGGTGAAATTGGATAAAGCATTGCAAAATGAAGACATAAGCACTGGCCTTGTCCAATCAATACATGATGCTGCAAGATCTATTGAATTGGCTTTCCTTGATCACAGCAAATCATCAATAGACTCTTGGTTCCCAAAGATGTGGCTTGGTGTTGATAACAATGCATGGATAAAAGCGCTGTCTTACCAGGTAGAAACTTAACAATCTTCAGATGTAAATTTTGCCTTTGTGCTTTGCGTGAAGAGAGTGATGAATCTCTGTAGTCTTAATAGGTTTTTGTTGAGTTTTCCCCCATTTCCACTCAGAGAACAGCCATGAGTATTTTGTGTAAACCGTAGTTGTTATATGCATCCTTATTTCTTTTGCTTCTTCAGCCCATTCAGGTAATTCTGTTGTTAGCCAATTTTTCTTCTTGAATTATTGAGTACAGTTCTCTTGTAGTCAGTTTATATACTTGGCGGTTATTTTGTATGTTAGGTGGCTAAAAAAAATTATGGATGGTTTATCAATTGTAACTGAATCCAGTAGTGTGTATTAAAACAGTAGTAGCTCTGTCACAACCTAGGTTGCGGAGGGGATAACCGTGGGACGTTGGAAGGAGGGGGGCGAGGATATTTGGGTTTTGGAGCCGTGGTGAGGTAGACATCCCCTCTTCTCTAATTCTTTCATCGATACCTGATTACACGCTAATTGCCTGGCTTTATAACGCAGCTTGGCAGTAGTTTAGGAAGGACTTGAACCGACTCAACTAACAAGGAAGGATCTACACAGAATCTGAACTAACCAAATTAACTTGACTTGGGAAGCAATAAAAGCAATTAGGAGTTTAGGACCTATCTGTCTGGCCCAGTATCCCATGGCGTGACATCACTCGCCCCTTTGACAAGCAGCTCGTTCTTGAGCTTGAAAGAGCAATAGTCTGCCTAAGAAGACTCCGGAACCAGTGCTTGTGTCCAGTTGGTGCCTCGTCTTCGGAAACATCCACCCAACAAGCATAAAGGCACTTGCAGCGATGGCCGGGGTTGTACTTGCCGTCACTGTTGTAGCAGAGGCCCTTGGCACGCCGCTCGTGCATCTCGGTTCGTGATAACCGCATGAGTTGCTGCTTGCTGGGTAACGCCACCATCGCCTTGGGAGGAGCTGCATGTTCTGGAGTAGATGGCTTGACACCTCCCTAGTGGTTCCCTTGGGCATGAGAGCTTTCTCTCTTGCTGTCTTCTGGCATGTCACACTCCTCTTACGCGCGTGCATGATCCATGGCATCCTCTAGTGTCGCTGGGTACATGAGCTTGATGTCGGTCTGGATCGACCTGTGAAGACTCACCATGAACGGCTCCACCTGGTGTGCCTCTGTAAGTCCTTCGCACCTGCACACGAGAGTTAAAAATTGTTCCTCATAGTCGTCGTCAAAGCCGGTTTGATGCAGGTTCTTAATCCCTGTCAGCTCGATGTTCCGGATTTTGGCTCAAAACACCGATCCAGCATTGAACTGAACTCCCTCCAGGGAGGCACGCTATTTGCACGTCTGAGGCGTCGGTACCATAGTGATGCCTGCCTCTGTGCCTCCCCAGATGGTAGGATGTGAGCCACTCCTTGCACTTTCCGGTGTGCCTTGCCCATTTGCTCAACACGAGTGAGCCATGGCAGTGCGTCTTCGGAGACGTCAAAGATTCGGAACTCCAGCTTGTGAAATTTGGGTTTGCACGCGCCGGTTTCAGTTGTGGGCAGGCTGTTATGGCGTCTGTCTTCAGGTTATCCCTGTACTGGCCCTTGCCGGAGCCACCCACTCGAGGCGCTCGATGCCCAGGCGATTGGCTGCTGCTTGCTCCCTCATTTGTCAGTGCCCTCTTTAAATTTCTTGAAGACAGTGCCTTTCAGTTCACCCAGAAGTTCTTTCTGGTGGGCGGACAACTTCTCATCCAGAAGCTTGGTGATCTTGGTAACCATGCGGGATGGTGGTGGGGATTGGAGAATCGGTTCGTCTCATGCCAAGTTGTCATGACCTAGATTGCGGAGGGGATAATCGTGGGATGTTCGACGGGGGCAATGGTAGTTTTGGCGCCGGTAAACCTCCTTTTTTCTCTATTTCTTTGATACCTGATTACACGCTAATTGCCTAGCTTTATAGCGCAGCTTGGCAGTAGTTTACAAAAGACTTGAACCGACTCAACTAACAAGGAAATATCTAAACACAATCCGTACTAACCAAACTAACTTGATTTGGAAAGCAATAAAAGCAATTAGGATTTATCCGGCTGGGCCCAGTATCCTATGGCTGCGTGACAAGCTTCCTGGTGGAAGTGATTTTGCTCTGGAAAATACGTGTGAACTTGTGAAGATGCTGCCACTATTAATCAACTTAGGTCCAAGCACCACAACTGACATCTTTATTTTAATACTCCCTCTGTTCACAAATATAAGATGTTTTAGATATTTCAAAATATGGACTATATACGGACAGAAATGAGTGAACACACTAAAACGTGTCTATATACATCCGATTTACAAAAAAGTTAGAACATCTTATATTTGTGAACAGAGGGAGTATTTCTTAATTCCACATGGATATCTTTACCGAAAAAGGCTCGCGCCCCGCTTTATAGATAAAGCCAATGCCAAAGCCAACATCCACAAGGTTCACACAAACACAAGGTCCACACGCACACAAAGTCCAAGCACACGAAAGCAACAAGGGTTAATGCTGAGGGCACAGCTCAACAAGCCCAACACACACAGCCAAAAAGGCACACGCGCCAGGAGGGGAACATCCACTAGTCGGGCTCCGGGGGTGGCGGCGGGAGCGGAGGTGCCAGGCGGAAGGCCAACGAACGGAGGTCGGTGAGGAGTCTGTCGATGGCGTCCCGATCCGGAGGGCGGCTAAGCGGCCGCCAGAGCTGCAAGTAACCACACATTTTAAAGATGGAGTCAGTCGCACGTCGAAGGGGCACCTTCTGAATCACGAGCCTATTGCGAACCGTCCACAAGGTCCAGGCCAGCACCCCGACGCACAGCCATCTAATATGTCTGTAGCGAGGGGGGGAGGCCTGAATTTCGGCAAGCAAGTCAGGGAAGTTGGTATTACACCACTGTCCGCCAACCGTTTCGCGGAAACAAGACCAAAGGAACTGTGCTGTGCAGCACGAGAAGAAGATGTGATTAGCATCCTCTACCGTGGCACATAGGGGGCACATTCCATCACCAGGGCCATGGCGCCTGAGGACCTCCACGCCGGTCGGGAGGCGGCCGCGGATCCACTGCCACAGAAAGATCCGGATCTTAAGTGGGAGGCGAATGTCCCAAATAAGACCGAAAGGCTCCGGAGCTGACGAGGGGGCAATAGCCGCGTAGAGGGATTTGGTGGAAAAGCGGCCGGAGGGATCTAGGCGCCAGGAGATGGCATCCGGACCGTCTGCCACGTCCATAGGCAGCAGGGCGATGTCCTGGAGGAGGTCATCCCAGGCAGCCACCTCGGCAGGTCCAAAAGGACGGCGGAACGCGAGGCGCCCTAAGTCAATAAGGGCCGCCTCGACAGAGACCCGAGGGTCAACTACAATATCGAAGAGGATGGGGAACCGGGCGGCTAGAGGGGAGTCCCCAAGCCATCTATCCAGCCAGAACAAGGTCGAGGCGCCGGAGCCCACAGAGATGGAAGTGCCTATACGCAAAACCGGAAGCAGCTGTACGACGGCCTGCCAAAACTGGGAGCCGCCCGAGCGTTGGCAGAACGCCAGAGGCTGTCCGCGAAGATACTTGTTCTGGATGATAGTTAGCCAGAGGCCTCCCTCTCCATTGGCAATGCGCCATAGCCAGCGGGTCAAGAGGGCGATGTTCATGCGCCGAGAGGATAGAATCCCAAGACCGCCCTGGTCTTTGGGTTTGCAAATATCTGGCCAGCTGACCATGTGATATTTCTGCTTGCCCTCCTCCCCTGCCCAGAAGAATCTGGACTGGTATTTGGCGATCTCCTGGTGGAGCGTCTCATGAAGGCCGTAGAAGCTCATGAGGAACCACAGGAGGCTGGCCAGCGAAGAGTTGATAAGAATCACGCGGGCCGCCTTCGATAGCCAGCGCCCTTTCCAGGGCTCTACGCGATGCTGCATACGGGTCACCGTGGGGCGGAGGTCCGCCACGGTGAGGCGCGAGTCACTAATGGGGATCCCCAGATAAGTCGTGGGGAAAGAGCCCAGCCGACAGTTAAGCCGATCGGCGATGGACTGAGCTTCCTCAGCGGGGTACCCGAGCACCATCACTTCGCTCTTGTCAAAGTTGATGGTAAGGCCCGACATTTGCTGGAAGCACAGAAGGAGGAACTTCAGATTGGAAATCTCAAGGGCGGATCCCTCGACCATAACAATGGTGTCATCCGCGTATTGGAGAAGGGAGACCCCTCCCCCTCCAACAAGGTGCGGGACCAATCCTCGAATATGTCCCGCAGCCTTGGCCTTATCTAGGATGGCAGCCAGGGCATCCACAACCATGTTGAACAAGAATGGCGAGAAGGGGTCCCCCTGCCGGACCCCACAGAGGGTAGGGAAGAAGGGCCCGATGTCGCCATTGATGTTCACTGCCGTCCGGCCACAGGAGACGAGCTGCATGACGCGCGTCACCCAACGGTCGTCAAAGTCCTTGCGAAGCAGGACTTCCCTCAGGAACGGCCAGTGGACCGTGTCGTAGGCTTTGTGGAAGTCCAACTTCAGGAAGACCGCCCTATGGCGCTTCAGACGGACCTCGTGGAGCACCTCGTGGAACACCAACACCCCATCTAGAATAAATCGGCCTTGAATGAAGGCGGATTGGTTCGGGTGGGTGATTGTATCCGCAAGGAGGGTCACCCTATTGGCGTAACCCTTCGCCAGGATCCTAAAAATCACATTAATCACAGTGATGGGGCGGAACTGGCGAATATCGGAGGCGCCCGGGACCTTGGGGATGAGGGTCACCACCCCATAGTTGAGGCGCCCCAAATCCATGGAACCTGAGTAGAATTCCTCAAAGAGCGCCATGACCTCGAGCTTGATGGTAGGCCAGAACGTCTTAAAGAAAGCTACTGGGAGACCGTCCGGTCCCGGGGCCGAGGAGGAGTTCATCCCCTTAATGGCAGCGAGGACCTCGTCCTCGCTGAAGGGGGTAACCAGAGCTGCATTGGCTGCATCCGAAACTCCTAACGCGCCCGACCAAATGTCGGGGGCGAGGCTAGCCCCACCACGCGGGGTGGGGGTAAATAAAGCCCTATAGAAGCCATCCACATGGAGGCGGATGGCCTCGGGCCGCACTAGCTGCGTGCCTCCATCCCACAGGCAGTGGATGGAGTTGCGGCGACGCCGGCCGTTCGCGACCGCCTGGAAGTAGGCGGTGTTGGCATCGCCCTGTAGCACCCACCTCTGAGTACCCCTCACGCGCCAGTAAGCCTCCTCATCCGAGTAGATGATGGAGAGCTGATCCTCCAGGTCGTATCGAAGCAGCCACTCGTCCGAGGAGAGCCCAGTCGAGTCCGCACGCGCATCCAGAGCTTGAATAGCTATCAAGATGGACTTCTTGCGCTCTCTCAGGTCCCGGCCTAAATTAGCCCCCCAACCCTTCATGAACTGGCGGGCTAGCTTGGCACAAAAGTGCCATGAGTTGACCGCAGACATGGAGCGGTGGGGTGCCGACCTAGCGGAGATCCAGCGGGCGACGACGGCCTCCCGGAAACCCGTCTGGTTGAGCCAGAAGAGTTCGAACCGGAACCGCGGCGGGGAGGGAGGGCGCTCGTCAGCGGTGGAGAGGAGAAGGGGGACATGGTCGGAGCCAATCCGGGTAACTGCCCGGAGCGACGCCAGAGGGCATCGCAATTCCCACTCCGGGGAAACTAGGACACGATCCAGCACGGATTGTGTCGGGACAGCTTGCCGGTTGGTCCAGGTGAATCTGGCACCAGTCCGGTCAAGCTCACGGAGCCCCAGCTCCGCAATCCAATCGTTGAATAATTGCATCCGGGGAAAATTAATCCGGGAATTATTCTTCTCCTCCGGGGATCGGATGAGATTGAAGTCACCCCCCACTAACACAGGGAGTGGGGAGTTGGAGATCTTCAGCTGCAGTTCGGCAAGGAAGGCCGGGGAGCGGCGGTGATCCGCCGGTCCGTAGACAACAATGACCTCCCACTTGAAATTCAGAGCCCGCTCGAAGATCTCCATGCTAACGAAGAAATCCCCGTGGTCCATGCCTCCCACCTCAAAAGTGGCGTCCTTAACCCCAAGGAGGATGCCACCCGAGTGGCCTGAGGTCCCACTAGAAGGGAGCCAGTGCCACGCGAAGAGGTGGGGGCTCAGATGCTCAAGCTCTTGAAGGGTGAACTCGGATCGAAGGGTTTCCTGGATGGCTACAATGTCAATATGTTCATCCCGGATGTACTCGATGAGCTGGCGGCGACGACCGTCATGGCCGAAGCCGCGGAGGTTCCAGAAAAGGGCCCTCATCTAAACCCCCATCGGGGGGCTGCTTGACCCCAGGACACGGGAGGCGCTTTGAGCGCGGAGGGCGGCCGTGCGAGACCGGGTGCGGCCACGAATAACCCCGTCGGCCACCGGAGGAGTCGGAACCTGGGGCCGGAGCAGGCGGGCTCGGGTCTCAGCCAGCCTGCCGTCGAGGATCTCTCGGGCCCTAATGGCCTCAATCTGATCTAAGGGGGGACCGACCTCCCCCCTGAAGACGATGGCCGAGTCATTGGCCACCTTAGCGAGGTGGCTGAGGGGAGCGGCCTCGAGAGCAGAGAAGGAGCAACGAGAAGAACTGGGAGGGTCGGGGTCCGCACCTGACTCGAGGTTCCGGGCCGCGGCGCGGAGCTCCGCCCGCTCGGCGACGGAAGGCGCAGGAGAGTCGCCCGGCCGCGACGCCTCCAGGCGGGCGCTGCGGCGGGAGGACGTCACCGGCGTCGAGGTGGACCGAGGCCTCCTGGCGTACGCCACCGTCGGAGGGGGGGTGCGCGGAGGCCAGGGAGGCGACATCCACCGCCACCGAGGCGGCAGGGGAAGCCGGCGAGGCGAGGGCGAGGCTGGACGGCGCCGACACGAGGTGGGGGGCAGGAGACCCCAGAGCAACCCCCACCGCAGCCCCCGAGGGCGGAGTGGACGGGAGAGCCGCGGACGGGGCAACGAGATCCCCCACGTCGCCAACCGCGGGGGACACCGGGGAGGCCGAGCCGGCGGGGGTGGGCTCAGCCCCTGGTGTCGCGGGGCGACGGGCGGAGGCGGTGCCGGGGGAGCGGGGGGACGCAGGTGGGGCGACGAGGAGGCTCACGCCGGAGATGTCCCCGGTCGACTCCGACGCCGACGGGGAGGGAGCCAGAGGGGTGGCCAGGCGGAGGGCCACCGCCAGATCGGTGGCCGACACCCGGGTACGCCCTGGCCCCGAACCGCCCCGACCCGCGGGAGGGTTGGAGGAGTCCCGAGCCGGGGAGCGAGAGTGCTTCGACTCATCCTCATCCTCGGCAGGGTCGTCGAAGCGGGAGGAGCGCGAGCGGCGGCGGTGGGAGTCGTCATCCTCAGCCCCCCCCCCCCCCCCCAAGAGACTGCCAGCGGTGGGGCGGGGGCGGCCGACGTGGGACGGAGGCTCGGGGCGGATCTTGAGGTCGTAGCCGTCATCGTTGAAGAAGACACGGATCGTGACGTGTAGCTTGGAGGAGTCCAGGCATTTCACCTTAACCCGGACCTCCTCCTCCTTGCGCAGGGAGAGCTCATCCACCACCACCACACGGCCCAGGATCTTGGACATACTGCGGATGGTCCGCTCAGAACGGGCAATATCAGGGAGGCCGGAAGTGAGGAGCCAAGCCGTGTCCAGGGTAGCGACGGCTCTGGGATCCCACTGCGGCTCAGAGATGTTCACCACGATGTCGTTGAGGGCCAGGGTGATGTTGTTGCTGCGGGTGCAGAAGCCCATGCTCATCGCGTCTGGGAACACCACAGAGAAGGAGCTGGGAGCCGTGGGGGTCACCTGCCAGTCCCACGTGCAGCGGCACAGGTGGTTGAGCTCAGCCTCAATCAGCTCCGGAGTAGCGACGGCCTCTCCCACAACCGTCACCAGAGCCAGCAGCGAGGGGGATGGTGGGGCGAGCTCGGGCACCTCGATGTGGAAGAAGGCCAAGTCCTCGATGCCGTGCCCATACATCATGAGCTCCTCCGTCACCGGGCGATCCGGACAGAGAATCGCGGGGTGCCCGGACTCCTTGCATAAGTAGCACGATGGTGGGTTGGGGCATGCCACCTGGAAGTGACCGGTAAGGCCGCAGTTGAAGCACGGCTGAGCCACGGCCACGGCGGAGGTACCCGGAGGAGGAGCCACGGTAGCGGCGGAGGTGGCGGCTTGAGGGCGCGGAGGGCCCTTCTTCTTCTTCTTCTTGGAACCCGGGCGTCCCCGGTTGCCGTTGCCGCCGTTGGGCGGCGGGAACGCAGCCTGGGAACGAGGCGGCTGGTAGCGGCGGGAGGGGGCGTCGGCGTCGAGGTTGGAGGTGGGCGGGCGGGCCGGCGAAGGGGACCGGTCGCGACGCCGGGTCGGCGAGGGAGACCGGCGCCGAGAGGGCTGCCGAGTCTCCCGCGTTGGAGACCGACCGCGGTCACGGGGGTCCCCCCGCGGAGAGGAGCGGCGGGAGGGCGACCGGGACCGGCGATCGCCGCGGGCCGGGGAGCGGCGCGAGGGGCGGGCGGGGGAGCGGGGCTCGCGCGCCGGCGAGGCCCGCGCCGGCCGGGAGGTCAGCTGTTGGCGGAGGTCCTCCTCACGCCGACGGCCATCGGGGGAGGGGCGGGGAGGGTCGCGGCGTTCGTCGGCCCGGCGCTTGGGGCGCCCCGCCTCATCCCCCCATTCCCGAGGCATGGGTGGCGTGGGGGGAGCAGAGGACGGGGGGCGGCCGGTGGCGCCGGCGAGGAGGGGGAGCGGCGGGGCGGCAGTACCCGAGGGGGCGAAGGGGACGGGGGGAGGAGCCGGCGGCGTGGGGGTGGGGAGAAGCGGTGGACGGGGAAACCCTCGCGGGGGCCATATGCCCCGGCGTGGTGGGCCGGCCGATGCCAAGGGGGGTTGGGCCGGGCGGGAGCTAGCCGGCCTGCCAAGGCGGCCCACCCGGGCCACCGAGGTCAGGCGACTCTGGGCCGCTCCAGCCGTAGACAGCCCAGGAGGGGGCCCCGCAGCCCAGCTCGTGGGCCGGCCCATCAGCAGCGCGGCCCGAAACGAGCGCCCGGGGGTGACCCGGCGGGGCGCTAGGGTTTCCCCTAGCACCGCCGCGGAGGTCGCCGGCGGGGGCGAACAGGGGCGGCGCGGGGGAGGCAGATCGGAGGAGCGACCGAGGGGAAGGGCACCGGCGGGTCGACCGGAGGGGGGGAAGGGGCGGTAGGGGTTTCTGCCAGCAGGGGCCGGAGCGCGCGCGGGCAGGGATGCCGGGGGCGGGCATGCCGGAGCGAGCGACGGCGGTGCCGAGGGAAGGCCGTCGGCGGGCGCGGACCTCCAGGAGGCGAGCGCTGGGCCCCGGTCGGCGCGGCCGGCAACACCCCAGCTGCCAGCGCGGCGCCGCCGGGGGGAGCGCCCGGCCCCAAAGGCCGCACCTTGAGGCACCCGAGCCGGGGGGAGGAGCCGTCGTCGGCCCGACCCGCGGGCGGCCGATCCCCCACCCCTGGGGGAAGGGCCACCGGCGAGGTCAGACGTCGGCCGCGGCGGAGCCTTGGGGGGAACCCGCTCCCGGCACACGACGGGGCGGCCGGCCGCCAGGTCCTCGGCCTCGGCGATGTCGGCCCAGACCAACCCCGGCGAGCCGGAGGGGGCTGGCGAGGGGGGGGGGGGGGGGGGGGGGCGGACTCCGGCGGAGGGGCGGGGCTCGCGGGCGGGGGTGGCGGCAGGGGGGGCCGGGCGGCCATGGCGCCCGCGCCGGCGGGGGCGACGCCAGTCGCCAGAGCGCAGGAGGCCATTGAATCGCCCGTATCCATGGATATCTTTCAATAAGCCAGCTGCAGATTACAATTTTTTGGTGAGATTCGAATTTTCTTCTCCCTCAATTATTACATAAATTGTTTGCAGGCTGCCGTTAGCTCGTTACTGCAAGCAGTTATCGATGTTTCGTCAAGGGGGAATGGCAGAGATAGAGATATTAATGTATTTGTTCAAAGGAGGTAGGTCCTCTAGCTTTTATCTTGATTTTCATACCGAATTGCTCAAAATTTGGCGAAAATTGCTCAGAGCTTATCCTTATTACTTACTCCCTCTGTCAACAAATGTAAGACGTTTTATATCACTAAAGTAGTGACCTAAAATGTCTTATATTTGTTTACAGAGGGAGTATATATGTGTTTCTATTACTGAGTTCAGTGTTGCGGTGGATTATGATAATCCCTTTTGCCTAACCAGCTCTTACCTATTTTATCCTTTGGTTTGGCTAGCCATCCTTTTCCTGTTTACACGGCTACTTCTATCCGCAATAGACTATAAATAAGTTGAGCACACCACAATTTAGCAACCACACACCGAGTCTACGGTTTAAATATCATGAAGCAAATCCCGTTTTTTCTACTTTACATAGTACTCATCTATGGCCCACCCATTCCAAGATTCAAGTTTGACCACATTTAGATCGATAATATGTGAATTATGTGACACAATAGCCATACCACTGGATCAGGGGCGGCACCACTTTGGTGCAAGGGTTTTCTAATGAATGCCCAAGTTTTTGTGCAAATAAGCGAGTATATATTGTTAGGAAAGCAACTTCTCTATAGAAGGCCCAAGGGGCATATATATATATATAGTAAAACTGTGTCTATCATAGCTTGCCACAGCACTAGTTAAGGCTTGCTAAACATTTAACGGTTTAAAAGTAAGTAAAAAATATGAAATAAATAGTGGAGCCTCACTCTAATTTAATAAGATGATCCAACGGTGTGACTGTGAAAATATGCATTTATGTGTCCTCAGCGAAAAAAACAAGCATTTAAGCTCACTGCAAGATCAATATATATTGAAACATTTGTTCTTTTTGTCCAGGACACATGCAGTTATATTTTTTTAATCCCTCCGTTGGATCATGTTATATTATAGGTGTGTTGGTTCAGTATTTTTTTCATGATCTTTAAGAACTTTTACACCGTCGAAAACCTTAACTAGTTCTGTGGCAAGCTATTGTAGAAAATCCTACTCCTAGACCAATACTAATACTTCCGAACACCCCCCCTCTCAAATGCAAAGCGCATGCAATAGCATTGCATTTGAAGAAGTGTAATACTAGAAAAAAAATGATAATCCAAATCCGTGTTTTGAGAGTGTCGTCGTAGCATGAAGAGTCTTCAAAACCTGTCGAGTCGCCAAAGGGGACATAGATATGGTTTTTAAATAGGTTCCCATTATCCTTGCAACAAAGGGAAATGCATATGTAAACTTCAGGAGAAGAGAAAAGATGGAAATAACATACCATCATTGCATCTCCTTCACATCTTCCGTCTATAACGAAGAGATGGCACGTCAAAGGAAGACACCACATCAATAGAAGATACAAGAGAAGTATCAAGAGAAGATGGGTTGTCAAAAGAAGATGGCACGTCAAGAGAATGAAGCATTGCTTAAAGAATCATGGCCCATGAAAACCGACGGCGAAAGAAGCTCGGCGGCAAGAGATGAGCTTAGATCAACAATGCAAAGAGAGGCCACAGAAATCCTATTGAAAAAGGCTGACGGACAAAAGTTTGGTGGACTCCTATGACGTGAGAAACACAAAATATCAATGGATTTGGTGGACGCAGCGGAAAACAAAGAAAACTATAAAGCTGGGAACACATACTAGAGTAGATGCGGTAGCAGCGGAAGAAAATCATGGCGGCGAAGCCAAAAACAGCAGAGTAGCAGAAGGGCAAGTGCCCACGTACAGAATGGGATCATCACGCTTACACGGAATCAGAGCAATTGGAAATAGCACTAGCTTGCGGCAGTATGCAGAGGAACACACAGAGAAGCAGCAGCACACTAGCAGCAACAGTAGGCCGGAGGTGCAGAAGCAGCCCGGGACACCCAAATCGGGCAAGGAAGCAGCCGGGCAGGACCGTAGCTGGTGGATTGACACAGAGTTGATCAGCGGATCGGCGACCTTGGACAGGATCCACGAGCTGCGAGGCGCACCCAGCCAGCTACAACAACAGCAGACACAGGTGGCGGCGACTCTGATGGAGGCGGGACTGATCTGGAGTACACGCGAGCGCGCAGGATTGCGTCTGCACCAGGCTTCTAGATCACGTGCGCGGACGTGGAGATGACCCAGCTTGGGTCCAATCTGAGGCATGGTTGTTGGTAGCGGCTCCATGGGCTGTGAGGCGATCGCGGAGAGGCCACGCAGGCCCGCAGCAGAGGAGAGCATCGAGCAGACGCTGCAGACAACAGGGCGAGATGCGGCAGGCCCGCAGTAGCCGACTGGAGAGAGTAGCAGCGGCGGCCCGCCCGATGGGAACGGCGGTGGAAGACAAGATCGGCCAACAGATCGATCACGAGGTTTAAAAAAAATTGGATTGTAAGGACGAGTTGCAGCGCCGGAGACCTAAACCTAGGCTCTAATACCATGTTAGGAAAGCAACTTATCTCTATTGAAGGCCCAAGGGGCATATATATCCTTATTAGTCTACTTTTACTTTCCTTATGCTCGGAGTTTGATAACCTCAAGATGATTGATGGAGAGTCCATGGATGATTTTGCGGCGAAATTCACGACACTTGTGGGGTATATTCGTGAGCTTGGAGACCCGATGGAGAAGTATGTTGTGAAGAAGCTGTTGCGAGCTGTCTCCAACAAATTCATCCTTGTTGCTTCATCGATTGCGCTGTTTAGTGGCATCAACAAGATGGCCACGGAGGAGGCCATTGGGTCACTCAAGGCGCATGAGGAGCTCCTCAAGGGGCTGGAGCCGAGTGGTGTAGAGGAGCAACTTCTCATGATGGGAGGCCATGGCCGTGGACGCAAAATAAAAGCGAGGTGCAGTGCTACAACTGTGATGACTTTGGACATTATACTTATGAGTGTCCAGAGAAGAAACACAAAGCACTTCTTGCTCCTGCGAGAGTTGAGGTTAGTGCACTCCTGGCGATGTGATGCCGTTAGGGACTCTGCACAAATGACAGTGGTGTGATGCCATTGTCATATGAAGCGTGGATGTGAGGCCAACAAAGACGGTGGTGTGAAGCTATCGTTAGGCGGGGTCGGTGTGATGCCATTGTCACAAGAAGTGTATCCGTGTGATGCCGATAGATAGTTGGTGTGAAGCCGGTGGCAGTGGTGTGATGTCATCATAAAGAAGAGTTAAGTGTGAGGCTGATAAAGCATGGTTTGGTGCCGTGACTAGTCACGAGCTTAAAGCAAGGACTGCAATGGCCAAGGTAGCACGCAAGGGTTAGGGGGAGAATGTTAGATATAATCCTTGTGTGCTGTGCTTAATTAACTAGGCATTAGTATAGGTCGGTTCAGGCCAACACTTACCTAGTACTAGTTTAATGCCCGTGCGTTGCCACGGGATAACAAGATATATACACAAAGTGATAAAAATGTTATAATTTGAAAGTGTGTTGAGCATGACGACGTATAGTTTCCTTCCATATAGCAATAACTATCTCTCGCTTATTTCCTAGGCGGTTGTCATGTCATCTTAACCACGCTCTCCTTGTAAGAAGATTAAGCAACATGTTCCTTCCTGTCCCTCCTTCCTTCATTTTCTATTCTCTTTATCTACGCCTGCTCAAGCACACTGTCGTCACTTCAAAAAAAGTTCATCTTGTTTTACCATGGTTTTGGCACCTGTTTAGAACTTTAGAAAATATATGAAATGGTCCTCGCATATTGCGAGAAAATATATGAAATGGTCCTCGCATATTGCGAGAGATGATGGGATATTATACACCTGCTCGTTTTCATTCGTGTTTGCTCAACTGCAATTGATCCGCAGGGGCTAATGAGGCATGGGGATCCTATTGAAATTGGATTTCTAAGGAAACTTGAGAATGAATATCAATGTTAATTCTGTATTCCTCATGCCAATGCGTTACAACAAAATACATAATGTCGTTATGTCCAAAGTGCATGTAAGATGAAGATGAAAAATATCCCAGTGTTGAAGAACAATAAGGATCAACATGAGAGTGCAAGAATCTGGTTCATGTATAGGAAGCGCCTTATCTGCTAGTAGTTAAAAAAGAGGAACTAATCTATTGGTCAGCGCTCAAGAGAAGGGTTTTCTATTCTGCTTCTCCCCTGGATTCAGCACTATACCAACTGGTGGGGGAGGAGAATATCTCAGCAATGCAGCTCTCAGCTTGTGCAAATCTCATTTTACAAAGTACAAGATCCACTTCGTGATTTAAAATGTTTACCAGTCTATAGGTTGCTTTAGCTCTACATCACCAAAAAAGAACCAACTACATCTTTTTTCGGGGAAAAGAACCAACTACTTTAATGCATCTATTTTATGTCATCCATCTACTACTCCCTGCTAAGGTACATGATAATGACTAATTAAGAAACATGTAGTGCAAATTTTCCAGTTACAGAATCATCTGCAGCTTTTAATAAACAATAATTCAGAATCCTTCCACAGTGCCTGAGTATGTCCTGCTCCCTGCAAGGAAAGATGCAATCAATTTTACACAACTCTCACTAAAGAACAGCAAACAAGAGACAATAGTGCCAATTTTCTCATTTTCCCAGTGGAACAAATTATGATATTGCTCCATGACAAGCAAGAAATATGCCATGGTATTCAGTGATCCAGTGAGAAAGCAAATATGGAAGAGTACATATTTATGACTGAGAGGTCTAAGTTTAACTGTAAATTTTCCCCCAAAGTCCACATTCAGTTTTACAAGTTATAGGCATGTAAAATAATGGATACATCATATAACCACAAACTGGAAATCGGGCAACAGAAAAATGCACTATTAACTACTCAGTGGGAGAAAACAAATGCAAAAATCTCAGGTGATATCTGTAGTAGTTAGAACATTTAGCATAGTGCAAATTTTCCAAGGAGAACAAACTGGTTATATCTTTACCAGGACAGACAAATGAAAATGCGGTACCTTTCGAAAGTACTGAACATGCACCATCGACCTATCTTTCTACTTTGAACTTTTTTTGAACCAAAATAACGTGCTGACTTACAATCATGAGTTTTCCCACCATACTTTGTTGTATGCGACACTGAAAGATTCAACAACAACAAACAACAACAACAACAAAGCCTTTAGTCCCAAACAAGTTGGGGTAGGCTAGAGGTGAAACCCATAAGATCTCGCAACCAACTCATGGCTCTGGCACATGGATAGCAAGCTTCCACGCACCCCTGTCCATAGCTAGCTCTTTGTCGATACTCCAATCCTTCAGGTCTCTCTTAACGGACTCCTCCCATGTCAAATTCGGTCGACCCCGCCCTCTCTTGACATTCTCCGCACGCTTTAGCCGTCCGCTATGCACTGGAGCTTCTGGAGGCCCGCGCTGAATATGCCCAAACCATCTCAGACGATGTTGGACAAGCTTCTCCTCAATTGGTGCTACCCCAACTCTATCTCGTATATCATCATTCCGGACTCAATCCTTCCTCGTGTGGCCACACATCCATCTCAACATACGCATCTCCGCCACACCTAACTGTTGAACATATCGCCTTTTAGTCGGCCAACACTCCGCGCCATACAACATTGCGGGTCGAACCGCCGTCCTGTAGAACTTGCCTTTTAGCTTTTGTGGCACTCTCTTGTCACAGAGAATGCCAGAAGCTTGGCGCCACTTCATCCATCCGGCTTTGATTCGATGGTTCACATCTTCATCAATACCCCCATCCTCCTGCAACATTGACCCCAAATACCGAAAGGTGTCCTTCCGAGGTACCACCTGGCCATCAAGGCTAACGACTGAAAGATTCAGACTGTATAATTACACTTGATACAGGAATGACATTACTCGGCAAAGGACAAATCGGAATCATGGTTATACTCGATCTTTCAGTCCAGCAGCTATCTCAAATGATAGTTTATTCCCAAGGGCCTCTGGAAGTGGACATGTTCGAGACCTTAAAAGCGTATAAGCATATATTACTAATATTAGTAATACCAATCTGCAGGAGAAAACACACATAAGTATATAAACCGTGTATCAAGCTCAAGGGTGGATACTGAATATTTAGATGCTGACACTGACCTTTTTGACTCATTAAATGTTGAAATCATATTTGATAGACGTATAATCCTACTCGGTATACATCCAGGTAAAATATTTGATCAGTTATTGCAACACAAACACCATTGAGTACACAAGGGAGCCTACTGACTTTCAATAGGATGACTGATGTGTGATGAAAGATGTGATTCAACAACACTGGTGTATCTACACTATTTAATGTAACCCAAAACACATGTGCAAACTGCCACATCAAGAAAGCTAAAAGGTGCATGCACAATAATACGGCAGCAATGTAATTGATGATATATGATATAAAACAAAAAGGAAACACCCACAAATCCTTTCAAGATGGAGGGAAATAATCAGGGTTGTTCCATGATTTTCAAGTACAATGGATATCGAAATACACCCATAATAATGCCACCTAGAACTTTGCTAATAAATCATATGCATTGTCATCTCCAATGAAAGCATGCCATCAAGAGAAATAACCTCCTTAGAGGCTTTGCAAATTTGACTGTACTTGGAGAATTAAGTGCGGCGTATATCAATCCTGCAGGTAATTACAGTGCCCCGAAAGTGAGCAATAGCTTGCATGCATCAACATGGCAAGACTGAATAGGAAGTAGCATTGCAATCATCATTTTTTATCGATCCGACATCAACAACGAGGAAGAGACCTTATATTTCTCCTTGATGTCATCCTAGACAGACTTCATGAATGATGACATCAACTACTCCCTCCTTAAAGAAATATAAGAGTGATCTAAACGCTCTTATATTTCTTTACGGAGGGAGTACTTATTTGTGGTGATGATGCCTTTGTCAAGATCAAGTAATCTCGGTCCATATTATTTCCTGAGACATCTGTTACTAAACCTCAGCTTCTAGGGAAGACCAGAAAAACAAATGTAAGAAAACATGTATCCTTTAACTGAATTTGCTGCTTCTAAAATATATAGAGAAATGTATATCACTCAAGTAATGGCACCTTCACTGTGAGCCGGATCACCATATTTTTCTTTCCTGTCTATTCTAGGTGCTTGGACACCAAGTTTATGCTCGCAGATAAACAATGAATTAGTTGCACTCTAATGAATACCTTTACAAAGAATAGAGTACTTCAGATCAAACCTCCTCTATAGAGCCAGTTAAGCCATCCACAATGTGTGCCCATTATTAGGATCCAAAGAACGAGCATAATGTTTGACGATGGTCCAAAGTACAAATACCGATATGGAATGAAAGCAGAAATAGGTGACTGAAGACTACTTAAAATCAAATGACAAGGCTAGAAAGTGGTATACCTTTTTTGTGGCGGAGAACCATCTAATGACTGTAACCACGCATGCCTCGGGCCTCTGCCACGCTAGGCCGAGGCCAACCACACGCCAAATCCGCACACACTCGAGGAGTCGCCATCGCCTTCTCTCACAGGAGGGCTCTCAGATCCATTCCTCGCATCGCAGCTCCTCCCGCAAACCCGCCGCAGCGCGTCGCAACGCCGCCACTCGTGCATCTAAAACTAAAATTGCAGACCAAAAAGAGCACACGGCGCACCCTTCAGATCGTCACGCGTAAAGAGGCAGAGCGTGGTGGCCACGGTGCTGCTCGAGTTGATGGCGGTAGCGCCCATCTGCGCGGCTTTCCGGCGAGCACCTGCCCACAGTACTGGATCACACTTCCCCTCCTCATCCTCGACCTGATCCACCGCCAGCGTACCTCTCCTCTTCCTCCTCGGCATGCGCCACACCACATACCACCCCAACCTCCCTCCCCACCCTTGCATTGGATTGCGGTCATACTACCACCCGCAGTTTTGGTGATGTGGGGGAGAGGGAGGCGCCGGGTGGTTCATTTTCTGGTGAGAGATCTTGAGAAAGTCGAGATGGAGATCGTGGAGATGGAGAACGTGTGGTTCTTTCGGTTTTTTGGGACAGTCTTACGTGGGGCTTTTTTCCAGCGTTTTTCTTCCCCGTGCGGGATCCTACGATCGTGGCCCTTGCGCCTGAGAGTTTTTCGGTCGATGGTTGTTGTACGTGGGAAGGATGAGGTCGAACCGTCATGACGACAACGGCAGGTTCACCTTTAATAGTAGAGAAAAGTATGCAGTCGGCTAGTAGTCAATTTGATTTGTGCTTGTTCTGTGCTAGAGCTATAAATGACAGTAGTAAATCAGCTGTTTGTACTGGTGGTGTAGTAGTATAGCTAGCTGCTTCTGAGCTGTATTGTTCAGGTCCGTTTGGAGCCTTGGAGGTCAAGATCAGGTTGATGTAGCCATAAATAGACATGTATGCCATCTTTGTAAGATAAGCTTGTAGTGCATCAACAAGAGAAAAGGCTTTGGCTGTGTGAGGCAACAAGTCACCAAAACAGCTTGTGTTGTGCATGTGATAAACAACACGGAGACAGTGAGAGAGGATCTGAGTGATTCTAGAGGGAGGGGGAGAGAGAGAGAGAGAGCGCTAAGCTTCAGTGTTAGGTGTACGAGATACTATCAATAAAGGCTCACTACTAGTAGTTCTGTGTGTCTCTGAGAGTGTGTGAAGCATATCTCAGGAAGAGGGGGGGGGGGGGGGGGGGGTTGAGTGATTCAATTCCTACATATGTTTCATACGTGTGTGAGCATTAAATATCTTGTAGCAAAAAACTGCTTTTCTATCTTTAGATAGTACTCGTGGAAGGACCTGCTACTGACATAACTGTAATTACTGAAAAGTAGATAAAAGTAAATGGCAATATTCTTATTTTCTTTATTGAGAGGGGTTGGCCCTTTTGTATAGTAGACAAGAATTGGCCAACAAGTTGGTAAATCTATTCAAGCTCAATACGATCTCTAAACTGACTGGACTCTTTCCTAACAAAGTTGCTTCATCAATTGATCTATCATGATTCATGAAGAAATAAACTGCCAAGGTTTACCATGTGAGGCTGTATTTGTATTTTGTTTAGAAAGGCTGTATTTGTGCTTTGTTAGCTCAGGGTTAATTTGACAATGGATTCGATAATAAATTCGCGTAACCGATGTATATTTGGTTGCAGTTTATCCCGCCTTCTCAGCTCTCTAGATGGTGTTATACAGAATGAATTGGCTAAAAGGGAACCTTCACTATATCAGTGGTATTCATCTAATCAAAATCCATTGGTGGTGAGGACATTTGTGAACACTTTTGAAAATGATCGACGATTTAATTCTGCAACAGCAATGTATGTTTTATCAATTTCTTTTCATGTAATATGTTTACTGTACAATGCGTAATATGTGGCTCACATATATGTTTGTTTTGTATGTTCTTAGATGCAGCGAAGGCAAGCCAATGGATACTAGTGAAAGTGACCTTTCTTTGCTTGTGCTTGGTCTGTTCTGTCTTGCTGCTATTACGAAGCTAGGATCAGCAAAAGTTTCTTGTCAGCAGTTTTTCTCCATGGTCCCTGATATTATTGGCCGATTCATGGATATGCTTCTTGAATTCGTTCCTATAAGTAAAGCGTATACCTTGACGAAAGATATTGGTCTTCAGAGAGAATTCTTGTGCAATTTTGGTCCTCGTGCTGCTGTTCCTAAGTTTGCTAATGATCATGGACTTGAGATATCATTTTGGATTGATCTGGTTCAGAAACAATTACTAAGGGCTCTTGATCGTGAAAAGATATGGTCAAGACTGACTACAAGTGAAACTATTGAGGTTGGAACCCAACAATATTTCATTTCTAGTTTTAAAATCCTCTCTGATTTGATCTAACCCAATTTGTTTATTTCTTGCTGCAGGTTTTGGAAAAAGACCTAGCGGTATTTGGTTTTTTCATTGCTTTAGGCAGAAGTACACAAGTATACCTGTCTTCCAAAAGTCATACAGATTCAAATGATTCTATCAATAGTATTGTAAGGTGCGATAGATGTGAATTTTAGATAATCTTCTCTCAGTGAAATTGAGTTTTACTCCCTCTGTAAGGTGCGATAGACGTGAATTTTACAGAGGGAATACTACATAAGCTGTAGTCTTGACCAAAATCAGGTAGGAAGTGAACCGCTCTAGCGAATTCCACTGCCGCTAAATGGCCTCTCCAGCACCTCCCTCCTTGTTGCCGCCGGTCAGCCGGTGGCGTGGCGGGGCTCCTCGGTCTACTCCTCCCTCCCTCCCTGCCCCTTCTCTCGCGGCCCCTCATCCTTGGAGGTTGACATGCTGCAGCCTGAGTGCAGTCCATGGAGCTCCGTTTCCGGTGATCCAAATTCAGTTTGAGGTGGCTATCAGTCGTCGGGGCAGCGGTTCGTGGCTGGCATAGCTAGCTGTGTTAGGTGGCTCGACGACCGGCAGCTCCTGTCCTCCTCTCTTGCACTTGTATCGCCTTGGATCTGGGCTGAGCACACGGTGGTTGCGCTGTGGTGTTCGGCAACGACGCCCTCGTGGCGGTCTACCAGTGCAAGGCACCTTGAACTGCTTCTGATGGCTGGCATGTGGTGGCCTGTTGGGCTGGCGCGCTGCTGCCAGATCTGTCCATCCCTTTGTGCTGGCCGGTGCGCCCTAGATGCTGGTATGGCCACTCATCTTTCCTAGGGGTTGCAAGACCGCTTCTTGCGGTAGTGTTGCTCCCTGCCATGTCTGCGCAGAAACCGGATGGTGGTGCCACTTTGACGCCTGGGTATGCTTTATGGGTCGTTCGTTGAGGGTCATTTGCGGCCATTGGGGCGAGCAGTGCTGGCTGGTCTGGTTGGCTGCGCTGGTTTGTTCGGCAGCAGACGAGACAATGGCGTTGGTGGTATCAGAGGTGTGCTTGGCGTGCTGGCTGGCTTGGCTTGCTGTGTGTGGGTGGCCCGGCATCCGTCGGGAGGCTGGCGTCGGCTGGTGCCCTGACGCGGTGGTTGGCGGCATGGCGTCGGTTGGTACCTTGTCCAGCAGTGCCTGGATTCGTGCAACTAGCTTTCCGCCTCCCTTGCAGTCGGCGTGGAGCTTGGCTTGATGCGGCTGTGGGTGTTGCTAGGTGCGTTGGCTTCATATCGCAGATCTGAGCATCTTGCTGCAGATCTCGGTCGGCTGATGCACGGGCCCTCTGGGCCACAGGCTGGCTCCTTTTGTAGGCGGAATCATGGTTGGTCCATGCTGATCCTGATGCATAACGTGTGCTGGCCTCTGTTGGCGGGGTGGTGGGCCATCCATGCTAACAAATTGGCATGGTTGTAGGTGGTGCTAGGTTCTTGCTGTTGTGTCTTCGTTTGGTTGTAGCGCGAGGCGTGAGTTGTGGTTTGGTGCTTCGAGCGAAAGCCCTACAAGACCTTTGTCGGTGCTGCCGCTGTGGGCGTTCTCAGGGGCCGTCACCTCCTTGTTGGCATCGTCGAGGAGCCCAAGTCCATGTCCGTCCCTCTTGGTCCAGTGTCCGGGTGAAAACCTAGATCGGGCTTGTCGGGTTGACGACGCGGCATTGAAGATGTCACCATTTTCATGGAGGCATTGTTCTTGGAGGTCTGACCCTAGGTTGGCTTGCGCGGTGGAGTACACTTTGGCTCTATCTGGTAGATCCAGGTACGCTCGCAACATGCCAATGCGGCTACCGTGGGTGGCATGGGTAGTGGACCGTGGAGGATCCCATGCTGTGGCGTTTTGGTCGCATGGGGGCACTCGACGGGTTTCGATTTACGGATGCTGGCATATGCTGCAACAGATGGGGGATGTGGTGATGTGTGGTGGTGCAGCTTTGAAAACTGGCGGTGCCGGCGGCCGTGTGAGGCTGGCGGTCTGCGGCGCCATCTGTCTGCTCCAGAGCGGGAGCGACCCAACTTTGTGTCTCCTCAGAGTTGGAATCTCGCTTCCTGTCATGGAGTTTGCGTCGTGTTTGCTTGTGTGGATGGCATCTAGGCCGGGATTTGTTTGGTGGTGTAATGTTTTTTGTTTTAGTCTTGTCTTATGTGCTCAATTGTTTCGGTCTACTTTTAGACTTGTATGATTGTAAATCTTTCTTTCTATCGATGCATCGAGAGGCAAGCTTTGCATTTTCTCCAAAAAAAAATTAGTGTTTAACTTATCAGCTTATGGTCATCCAGGTACCTTATTGGTGGGAGCGTCCTATATTATCCACAGTTGTCCTCGATTAGTTCTTATCAGTTGTATGTGGAGGTAAGTATGCATGCAACAGAGTGAGCTCTGATGCTAATTCGCTTTTCAAATGGTTAATATGACTTTCTTGTCTTCAGGTTGTTTGTGAAGAGCTTGAGTGGCTTCCATTTTACTATGAAGATGTGCCAACGCCAATAGTTGATACTGAAGGCAGAGAAGAAATGCCTAAAAGAGAACTGATATCAAGGGTGCTAAATGTCTGCACTTATTGGTTGACTAGTTTTATAAAGTATAGCTCATGGCTTGAGAACCCCTTAAATGTAAAGGCAGCACGATTCCTATCTAAGGGGTATGTCAACCTTCAGTTTTGGTGATAATTCTCTCACCTTATGTTACAGATATGGATTTGCAACTAACATTAATACATGTCAACAAATTTGGCAGGCATGCCATGTTGAGCGACTGCATGACTGAGCTTGACATAGCAAAGTAAGCAGGAATGTCCAGTCGTATCTGCTACTCTCTCCGTTCGGAAATAAGTGACGTGGTCACTTATTTCTAGAATACCTGATATATGCTTATTTCCACATGGAGGGAATACTTGATATATGCTTATTTTACATATTGTGTAGAATGTCCATATGTTATATGATATATTTACTCGCTACATGGCAGAAATAATATGCCTAAAGACCGAAGTTTTCAAGAAACTGGAGTATTGGTTGATGCGCCTGAGCTAGCTTCCATTGACAAGGTGTTTGTTATAGAATGCACTTCTGGATTGCTATTATGTTTTTCATTGTTTTGCAAACCCCAACTAAAGCAATGTTCTTCAGTATTGATGAAGTTCTTTTCCTTTTATATGTTCTGAGATGTTACTGGAAATACATTACTGATTATATTAAATATCAATGTCCTTGGGATTTCGAAGTTATAAGTCCGATTATCAAATTTCTACAATAAACTGTTGTGCAGATAATTAGATGCCCTGGTCTGTACATGAGATTCCTTTTAGCATATAAACTACATGTCTCATTAGATGTATTTTAAGATCTAGTGGAGAAAGAGAGGATGGATCCAGTTTACACATATATGCTTCTCTTCGTGAGCTTTCTTCCAATGGACAGTAATCATATGTTAGATGTGGTATATGGTATGTTTCTTGTACAGACTTAGGTTGAGGTAATTTTCTGTTTCCTTTGGAGAACTCATTAAAAAACATAAGCAATTGATTTCTATGAGCTCTTTTGTACTTACTTTACCATTGAAATCATTTTTAATTTATAATGGTGATTCCCTGGAGAGTATAAATTGCACTCTACTGGTAGATTGTCACTTGTCTCACACTGCACCTGTTTTGTAGCAATAAACATCAAGTACCAGGGTAGAGGGAATAAAATTGCACTTCATACTGTTATGGATGCACCTTATCTCTATTAAGTATGTACCCCCACGTACAAATATACATCTTAAACAAATATTATACCTCTTTATCATTCTCAATATACCTTATTAATTATTCTAATGTACCTCAATACAAGTTTCATGAATAAATATCATCGAAGCCCTCAATATGTACTGTATACATTTTTTACGTACAAAAATGCAATTTACTTGTAAATAAAATAAAATATATGGTCTCAAATGTAACTTTTCATCAAACCCATTCTGGGGTATCTAGTAATTGTTAATGAAGTACCCCCTCCGTCCCAAAATTCTTGTCTTAGATTTGCCTAGATACGGATGTATCTAATACTAAAACGTGACTTGATACATCCGTATTTAGACAAATCTAAGACAAGAATTTTGGGACGGAGGGAGTATATTAAAAACGATAAAGAGGTATAACCAATTCATCTATGTGGTATATGAGGAGCGGGGGTATGTACTCCCAGGAGTATATACCTAAATTCGTCTATGCATCATACTTTTTGCATACTCCTTTTTACGTACAAATGTGTACATATTTCACAAATATAGTAAAGACTATGGGCTCACTTGCAAATTTTTCATGTACCTCATTTTGGAGTAATTTAGATTGTACATTAACATACTAAAAATGATAAAGTAGTATATATACTACCACGTAGAAGCAGCCAGATAGATTTGATATATGATTTTGTTTTAAATTTCCTCATCTAATGTTCCTCATCATTCTCCTCTGGTTGTTTGGAACTCGACCTCGAGTTATCTTCATAGGGCGCTTCTTCTGGGTTGTAGAGAGTCAAGCCCGCAACATTGAAAGTGTTAGATATACCCATGTCGCTTGGAAGATCTATCACATAAGCATTATCATTTATCTTCCTCGTAATAGAGAAGGGCCCATACTTTCGCTGCCTAAGCTTCCCTTTAACACCTAAAGGCAGCCTCTCTTTTTGGAGGTAGACCATCACCTCCCCAACTTGGAATGATTTTGGTCTCTTTTTACAGTCAGCAAGTTGTTTATATTTCTGATTTTGTGCTTCCAAAACACTATGAATCTCTTCAAATAACTCAGTGTAATTATCAACAAAGGACAATGCTGATTTAGAGTTTTCCCTGATGGTAGCTTCACAAGGTCCACCACATGTGTTGGAACTTTAGTGCAGACAATGGAAAAAGGACTCCTTCCTGTGGATCTATGCTTTATTGTAGGACAACTCTGCAAGAGATAAAGCCAAATCCCATTGCCCCTTTCTTTCTCCACAAATGCAACTGATCAGATTACCCAAAAATTTGTTCAACACTTAAATTTGTCCATCTGTTTGTGGATGGGCAGTGCTTGAAATTTTTAATTAGTGTTGAATTGCTTCCACGAAGTGAGCGAAAATGCAGCAAGAAACTTGCTACCACGTTCTGAGGCGATGGACCTTGGAACTCCATGAAGTTTGACCACTTCTCGAAAGAATAGGTTTGCCACATGATGAGCATCCATTGTCTCGTGACATCGGATGAAATGAGCCATCTCGTGACAAACACAAACATCGCTCCCTCGTCTTGTTCTTGGCAAGCCCAAGATGAAGTCCATAGAGATATCCTCCCATGGAGCAACAGGAACAGGCAAAGGCATGTGTAACCCTGTGTTCTGAACTTGTCCTTTGCAGGTTTGACATATGGGGCACCGCTGAATAAACTTTCCAGCACCTCTCTTTAGTTGTGGCCAAAAGTAACAAGCCTCCATGTTAGCGATAGTCTTGTCGCGTCCAACATGGCCACTAAGATATCACTTGAATGGAGCTCTCTAACGTAGAGAACTTGTTGGCATGCACAAATGATCATTTTTGAAGAGATAGCCATCTTGCGCCAAATAGTCATCACCTAACAGCTAGGCCCTTGTGTGCTTCACCCAAACATGGCCATAGTCTTCGTCACCCTCAAACAGCCCCTTTATTTGATCCATGCCTAGAAGTTCAGACTCAAAAGAAATCAAGAGGCATGCATGCCGACTCAAAGCATCTGCCACTCCATTAGTTGTTCCAGATTTACGCATGATGAGATAATTAAAGCTCTCCAGATATGTTGCCCATCTTGCCAGCATGCGATCAACATGCTTTTGATTTCTAAAATGCTTCAAGGATTGATGGTCACTGTTTTGTTTGGTAGAATAATGATCTTTCTCTTGTTCCAAATGAAAGACTAAGAATTTTCCTTGCCCTTGTGTGTAGTATCCACATCAAATTGCCAAGGTCTTCCTAGAAGGACATGACTGGTATCCATATCAACTACATCAGACAACACATTTGAGAGATAATGCTTGACCAAAGAAAGTGGCAGGTTGCATTGTTTGGTGATCCTCGTATTCACTCCTTTCTTGATCCACCCAATAGTGTAGGGGTTTGGATGATCATGAGTCTCAAGCTTTAAATGATTCACCAACTTCTGGGAGATAAGATTCTCGCAGCTACAACTATCAATCACTAATTTGCATACCTTGCCATTCACCGTGCATTTGCTCTCAAATATTTTCTTCCGTTGTGTGTCATCAGGTTGTGATGTGGAACATAGGAGACGCTGAATCACACATACCACCTCTCCACCTTCTTGACAGATGTCCTATCCATCTATATCCTCAGATTTGTATTCTTCCTCATTTCCTTCACCATCATGGATAGTTGTGTAACAAATTTCCTCAATGGCGGACGTTTTGTAACTGAACTTCTCACTTTTCAATGCAAAGAAACGCAAAGCTTTTGCGTTTTCTTGAATTTTTTTCCTCAATGGGCAACCGCTGGATATGTGTCCCTCTTCACCGCATTTATAGCATTTTGGGCCTTCATTCGCCTTAACCTTGCCTCTAGTTTGCTTCGGGATGGGCTGTTTTGACTTTGGTGGAGTAGTCTTTTCACCGAAAAAGGCTTTCTCCCCGCTTTATAAATAAAGCAAACCACCACAGCCACAAAGTCATCCAGAGGTCCCCCCCCCCCCACACACACACAGAGAGCAAGTTGCACGACATAGAGTACAGGAGGGTTTTGCCGAGGGCACAACTCAACAAGCCCTAAAAACGAAAACAAAGGCGGTTACACCGCAGCTAATAAGCTAATCTGGCTCAGGTGGTGGAGGAGGAAGCGGCGGCGCCAAGCAAAGAGCCATCGCGCGAAGGTTTGCAATGATGATGTTGATGGCGTCCCGGTCCTGGAGGCAGCTAAGCGGCCGCCAGAGCTGCAAATAACCACACATTTTGAATATTGCGTCAGTGGCACGTCGAAGAGGCACTCGCTGGATGACAAGCTTATTACGCACAGTCCAGAGCGTCCAAGCAAGGACCCCAATGAGCAGCCCCCTAATGTGGCGGTCCAACGGGGTAGAAGCCTGGATCTCAGTGAGGAGGTTCAGGAAGTTGGTGTTGCACCAACTACCCCTGGCGACCTCACGGAGACAGCTCCAAAGGAACTGGGCGGAGACGCACGAGAAGAAAATGTGATTCGAGGTCTCTGGAGTCCCACAAAGGGGACACATCCCATTGCCCGGGCCATTCTGTTTTAACACTCCACGCCGGAGGGAAGCCGGCCGTGGATCCATTGCCACAAGAAGATCTTGATCTTGAGGGGCACGCGGATAGCCCAGATCATCTCGAAGACCGCCGGGCCCGGGGAGGGGGCTATGGCCTGGTATAGGGACTTTGTGGAGAATCTGCCCGAGGGCTCAAGGCGCCAGGATAGGCGGTAATGAGGATGCGCTAGATCCGGCTCGTGAAGCGCAACGGCCTCCAGGAGCCCAAGCGGCGATTTCCGGGGGCCCAAATGGCCGCCGGAACACGAAACGCCCTAAATCAATAAGGGCCTCTCAACGGAGATCCTAGGTTCCACCGCAATGTAGAAGAGATTCGGGAACCGGGCAGCGAAGGGGGAGTCCCCCGCCCACCAGTCGAACCAAAACAGAGTGGCTGTCCTAGAGCCTACCGTGATGGAGGTCCCGATGCGGAGAACCGGGAGGAGCTGGATGATTGACTGCCAGAACTGGGAGCCCCCTGTCCTGAGGCAGAAGGCAATAGGTTGGCCGCGCAAGTATTTGTTCCGGATGATTTGCAACCAGAGGCCACCCTCGCCATTCGCCAACCGTGCAAGTGTTTGTGATGGAGCAGTCTTTTCTTCCACTCTATTAGTGTGACTCCTAGATGAGCCTTCAACATGAGGACATGTAGTCTTAGTTGTCTTTCTTGTCCTCACAAACCTGTCGGCCTTTAAGGCTAGAGCATGTGCTTGATCAATGGACCAGATTTGTTGCACCATCAATCGACCTTGAATAGCATCGTTGAGACCATCAATGTACCTCCGCTTCGGCCCAAGCCTACCGGCGACGGGCCTCGCTCCGCTCGCTCGTCAGAAGTTAGCCTTTCTCTTTATACTTGAATTTGGAGCATAACATAACACTATATATTACACATGACTTGGGGTACAAGGATGAACAGATAGCCGAATACAGACTCCTAGGCCAATAGCAATACTCCTTAACACTCCCCTCAAATGCAAAGCGGACGGAATAGCATTGCATTTGATGAAGTGTGACACTAGAAGAAAATAATAATCCAAAATCCACGGCTTGAGAGTCGTTGTAGCATGGAGAGTCTTCAAAACCTGTCGAGTCAAGCCAATAGGAATACTAATACACACTACCCTTAAATGCAAAGCATATGCAATTGCATTTCATTTGAAGAAGTGTAACACTAGAAGAAAATAATAATCCAAAATCCGCGTCAGCATGGAGAGTCTTTAAAACCTGTCAAGTCAAGCCAATAGGAATAACGAGAAGATGGTGCACCAGAGGAAGACACCACATCAGTAGAAGATACAAGATAAGTATCAAAAAGAAGATGTGCTGTCGAAAGAAGATGGCACATCAAAGGAATGAAGCATTGCGCATAAAATCATAGCCCAAGAAAACCGGCGGTGAAAGAAGCTCGACGGCAAGAGAATGGGGCGCAGATTTTCAATGCAAAAAGAGGCCAAGGCGGTGGCGATGAGGATGGTCTCCACCATTGGTAACACGAGAGATTGAAACATATCCCGATGATGACGACATTGTGCCTATTTCTTTTTACAGCCAACGGATCTGGATAGGGGGAGCCTTTTGGCGGCTAAAGGACCACAGAGTGCAGATTTAGCGAACGGTGGAGAAAGGCCCAGTGCTAGCTAGCAGGTCCAGTGGTCAGAGGAAACAGTGGCGAGCAGGTCCAGCAGGGAGCAGGAGCGGCGCACTGGGCCGTCTCCTGGTGAACAGCAGTGGCAGCCGGGAGCTTGAAGTTGACATCAGCAGCCGTCCTGGGGAGAGGAGGGAACATCAATCTGGGGACTACAAGCTCCTCGTTACGAGCACTAGTACAGGAAAAGGAAGTAGCAGCCCAGTCCAAGGAGGAGATGGGCGATCCAAATCGGGATGGCTACCTGGCGTGACCGGTGTGCGAGAATATGCGCAGCATAATGTATACTCCCTCCGTCCCAAAATAAGTGTCTTAACTTTGTATTAACTTTAGTACAAAGTTGTACTAAGATTGAGACAGTTATTTTGGGACGGAGGGAATATTACACAAGACTTGGGGTACAGGGAAGGACACATAGCCTAATACGGACTCCTAGACCAATACTAATACTCCTTAACATGTACCACCTCCCTGCTACTTCTCATCGCCCAAGGGAATCTACATATGTGAACCACTTGTGAGTCAGTAGCCAAGGCCCCACATGTAAGGCTTGCCTTCTAGTTCTGCCCCATCCTATTTTTCATGTAGTAGCCTTAGCAGGGCAAGGTCTCAACGGGAGGGAAGAAAGGCTCTATGGAATCTTATCTTGTTAGAAGTGATATGATCTGTGCAGCGGTGTTCCAGAGGTGGTGCAAAGTGCAATATTACTCCCTCTACCATGGTGTTTTGTGTTTATTGTTGCAAAAAGTGGTGATGTGTGCCACACGTGGCAATCTACTTGGTGCAAAGTGGGAGTTACGCTTCCCTGAATAATGCTATCTCTTGGTAAAGCTTGATGATCATAGTTTCAATTATTGCAGTCACTTGAAAGTGTTGAGGAAGCTTTGGTTAAGTTAGAAAATTTGCTTCAAGAATTGCATCTTTCCAGTTCCAACTCTGGTAAGGAGGATCTAAAGGCTGCATGTTCCGATCTGGAAATGATCAGAAGACTGAAGAAGGAAGCAGAATTTCTTGAGGCTTCCTTTCGAGCAAAAGCAGAATATCTGGAGGTGAGCTTAGTGTTTTTACTATTTTTCTTCTACTGCAATTATCTGCAGTAGACATGTACTTTCCTATTTGAAAATAGTCAGTCTTGCATACAAGTAACGTGATCACAGTGATTTCTTGAGGTATTTCACTGCATAAGGGTTGAGGAGCATTCCACCAACTATGGTGGCTATGAAGGACTCATTGTTCCTTGCACTTTTTGAAGAGAACACTAGATCTCATTTCTTTTGGTTTTCCAATAGAAGTAGTTTAGGCTCCTGAGCTCCTTTCTGACTGGTTCTGGGGATGATTTATTTGTTTGGAAACGTTGTCCATCCTTCCACATGCTGCAATTGTACATGGTTTATATCATGAACATGAAGTTATTTAGTTGATTCCAGTAATACTACCATGACTCTAAAGTTTTTGATGGTTGACTACCATTCCAGTAAGGCACGCAAACATGAACCCCAATTGTATAGTCAATAATATCATAGGGTGACACAATAACGATTTTAGACAACCATGATACATGTGCTAAAGTTTTTGATGGTTAACTAGGCTGATACTATTAGCAGAGTGTTACCTCCTGCTGACGAGGGAGAACACGGAAAGACGGGCAGCATGGTTAATGAGGTTTTAACACCACAAAAACCAGTAAATAGGTGATATTCTCTTGTAATTAATTCCATTATGGTTGTGATAGGTGATTTGACGGTGAAAATAAATGATTTTCGGTTTTTATTATTTTTATTATGTTAGGATGGAGAACAATCGTCGTCCGTTTTGGGACATTTTTGGTACGACTTCTGGAAGGAAAATTGTGCCAGCACAACAAGCTGTGGATCAGGATGTATGAATTTGTGCATTATATCTTCTCTACATAATTTTTTGCATTCGGGGCAGCGTGATTCTCCTCTATGGTTTGTGGGGTTGGGTCATTGAGCTGCCGCAATGGGGGTGTGTGACACAGCTTTGCTGGGGACGAGCATGCAGTCACCACGCAGCCCCACACACGTTACACCTCTGACTACATTCCCCGCCCCATATCAGTGCCCATGTTTAATTATTCGTAGGAAAGCGCCCACATTTTGGCCACCAATCAGTCTCCAACTCATGTTGACCGCCCACACACGTAAAAGAAGAGAAAAAATAGGCAGCACACATACACAGGCCTTACCCATCAATGACATTACGTGGGGCTGGCCCAACTAAAATCAGCAGCAAACTATGCGCCTATTGCTGAGCGCGGCGGAGCGCGCCATTGCTTTCAGTCATCATCACCTATTATGCAAATGAGTTTTTGTAAGAAGTACATATTACTGGAAAATAGTATCTATCTTCAACAATTTTATCTCAAAAGATGTTTTCTTGCACCATGTTAAACTTTCTTATAGGATTTCCCTGTTTTTTTCATTTGTGGAAGGCTTCTGCTGCCAAGGTGGATCAAATAGACATGGAGTCAAATGGCATCCGCCGCTTCGAACAGTTGAGACGTGAGTTGATTGAGTTAGAAAGGAGAGTGCAGAAGAGTACAGATGGTGCTAAAAAAGAGGAGGTATGCTTGTTTAAGATATATTTTTAGATAGCAAATGAGAATGCAGTTGGTATTTGAGCCAACACTTGAACCTGAGACTCTGCAACCTCCATGGAAACGACATGACGATCAATCAGTCATGTTCTATTTGCAGTTCTGTTACATACCATGACCATACCATAATGGCTGGCTTTGTTATTGTAGAAGTTTCTTCAGCTTTGACGAGTTATTCATCCAGCCATGTCCTGTTTTCAGTTCCAGGAAACGGAGGTTCCAGATGAAACAATGAGCCCTTCTGAGTCAGCACCCCCTCTGTCAGGGCCTTCTGGTTCAGTAATCAAGAAAGAAAATGTTATTACAAAATCGGTAGAGAAAGTTAAGGAGAGTACAACGGTATGACAATTTGAATATTATTCATCCTGCTTAAGAAAATCCTGTAACGTAGTTACTTCCACAAACATTCAAAACAACGTGTGCATTTGGCCATTTCTTACCTGATTTTGTGTTGTTTTCTGACATTAACGGTGCTTGATGGCATCACAGGGTGTTAATATTTTCTATGGTGATAAATTTTGACAACACACAACAGTATTAATTGAGTGATTATTTTGGTAGGGAATCTAATAGTCTAAGTAGCTGTTGCCTCTTTTCATTCCTTGCATTAAACTAATAATAGTATTAAAGGGTTAAAGTCTATTTCATCTTCTTTGTGCTGCACAGATTGTGTTGCAAGGGACACAGCTCTTAGCAATTGATACAGGAGCTGCTATGGGTTTACTGAAAAGATCTCTTATTGGGGAGGAACTAACTCAGAAGGAGAAGCAGGCTCTTCAGAGAACCCTGACAGATTTGGCATCTGTCGTTCCAATAGGAATACTCATGCTTCTACCAGTGAGTATTTCTTTCGCATTTGTACCTTCTGAACATGTTACATGGGGGCAGACATATAAGCGTCGTGGTTGCCACCCGGCGCCTCCACAGTCTAGTTCAGAGATAACACCAATACAAGATGGAACCGCTCTTGGTAATCCTCCAGATTAGGGGAACGCATCATCAGGAAGAATTCCTATTGATGGGGGGATTGCTACTGCAAGCAGAGTCCTTAGGTGGAATTACTATTGATAGGAAAGCTACAGGTTAGTCCGTATAGAATAGACCATAGTTTCGTTCGTATTAGACATGGAGTCAGAGCTCAGAGTCGGTTTGTAAGGCAGATCCTCTGATGTAGAGTGGAACCCTATAGCGTCGATCTTTCACGTTTGGAGTGGGATCCTACGGAGGAATCACGAAGAACACGCGGAAGCACAAGGGGAAACACGGGGAAAAACGAGAGAGAATCACTCAACCAACAAGGAATCGATCACACAAGTGCTAGATCACCACACACATAAGAGATCCACAAGATACATAGTCAACAAGGGTAAGGATACAAAGGAACCGTTCATCTCCAAGAGGAGGCCTTGATGTTCTTCCCTAAAGAGGGGTCTTGAATCCGCTAGGGGATCTTCTCCGAAGAGGTCCTGATCTCCGTGGAGAAGTAACCGAGTGGATGAGCAAAGGCTCTCACACAAATATGAGCTAATCCAATGCTAACCCTAGCTAGGAGGAGGAGGAGTCCTATTTATAGTCTTAGTGCAAAAGGGGACGAAATAAAGGGGTACATGGGCTTTGGCCCGAAACTGTGCGCAGACAAGTACCGGACGTCCGCTGGAGGCTGGTCGTCCGGTGGCTCATGAGGGACCGGTCGTCCGGTGACGCCGGACGTCCGCTGGAAGCTCTCTGGAATGGGTGCGCCGGACGTCCGGAAGTTTCATACTTCCGTTAATTTCCCTTCTGTTGACAGATGCCGGACGTCCGGTGGCTCCGGTCTTCCGCTCGCTGGAGTGTGGCCGGCCGTCCGGTCTGGCCCGGACGTCCGCTCGCTGGGGCCTGGCTGGTGCTTCAGGCGCCGTCGTCCGGTCCGGGCCGGACTTCCGCTCGCTGGGGCCTGATCTGGCTGGGACTTGGCGGTTGGGGCTTCAGGCGCCGGTCGTCCGGTTCGGGCCGGATGTCCGGTGGCTGGAGCTTTCTCCGGTGGACCTTCTTCTTGATCTTCGTGGTTGGTAGCTTCGCCTTCATGTCCAATGGATGTAGATGCACCTTGGCTCTCCTCCAGGTACCTGATCACACACAAAGTGTCCGTATGAGGTAGTAGCCAAGTCTCATGAGTAGAGAGGAAGTTCGGAAAGGAGCGAGTTCACCTTATCTTCGATAGCCTTGGCTCTAGCTCTTGTCATGGGTCCAAGTGGTTTTGAGGAAGATGTAGACACGTCCATGGGGATGAGCGAGGGATGCTCCGCATCATCTCCCCCCCCCCCCCCCCCCCCCTTGGGAAGGATCCGACCACGGATCGAGATCTTCATCTCCATGGTATGGCACAAGGTCTTTGACGTTGAAGATGTCGCTCACATTGTACTTGCCTCGTGGTAGGTCTATCTTGTAGGCGTTGTCGTTGTAGCGTGCGAGCACCTTGAAAGGTCCATCCGCTCGAGGGAGAAGTTTGGACTTGTGTTCGTTGGGGAAGCGGTCCTTTCGAAGGTGTATCCACACAAGATCGCCAATGTTGAAGATCATGGGTTGTTTGTTGACGTTGAGCTTGGTCGCTAGTCGTTGTACTTGGCGCTCGATGGTGTGCCTTGTATCTCCATGCGTCTTCTTGGTGTAGCTTGCTCGTGCACTCGCATGCATGTTGGTGCGCTCTTGTAGAGGTAGAGGTAGAATGTCCAATGGGGACAATGGGTTGAAGCCGTAGACGACCTCGAAGGGAGACTTGCCGGTAGTCGAATGTCTTGCGCGGTTGTAGGCGTACTCGGCGATGGGTAGACACGCCTCCCACTCCTTGATGTTCTTCTTGATCAACACGCGAAGTAGAGTGGAGAGCGTCCGGTTCGTCACCTCCGTTTGGCCGTCGGTTTGAGGATGGTATGCGGACGAGAACAAAAGCTTGATTCCGAGCTTGGCGCATAGGGTCTTCCAAAAGTAACTCAAGAACTTGACGTCGCGGTCGGAGACGATAGTCTTTGGTACTCCATGAAGGCGCAAGATTTCTCTACAAAAGAGATGTGCAATATGTGAAGCATCGTCTACCTTGTTGCAAGGAATGAAATGTGCCATCTTAGAAAATCGGTCCACGACAACAAACACGGAATCCTTTCCATTTGGAGTTCGAGGCAAACCGAGTACAAAATCCATGCTAATGTCTTCCCAAGGTTGATAAGGAATAGGAAGAGGCATGTAAAGACCATGAGATTGAGCTTTTGACTTAGCTTTGCGGCATGTAGAGCATCGAGTAGTGAAGCGTGAGACGTCGCGGAACATCTTGGGCCAAAAGTAGTTCTTGGAGAGCGTGGCGAAAGTCTTGTCGCGTCCAAAGTGTCCCATGAGTCCGCCTCCATGAGCCTCTTGCAAAAGTAGCAAACGAAGAGAAGACTCGGGAATGCATAGTTTGTTAGCTCTCATAAGATAACCATCCTTGATGTAGTATTGTTCCCAAGAAGTATGCGTCAAACACTTAGCATATGGAATAGCAAAAGATGGATCATTAGCATACAAGTCTTTGATGTGCTCAAAACCAATAACATTCAACTCAAGTTTAGTGACAAGCGTACATATGCGTGAAAGTGCATCGGCAACTACATTTTCCTTACCCTTAATGTACTTGATCACATATGGGAAAGATTCAATAAATTCACTCCATTTGGCATGACGCTTGTTCAACTTAGTTTGACCTTTTAAGTACTTTAGCGTTTCATGATCGGTATGGATGACAAACTCATGAGGTCTAACATAATGTTCCCAAACATGTAGTACACGCACTAAAGCATACAATTCTTTGTCATATATGGGGTAGTTAAGTTGAGCACCGGAGAGTTTTTCACTAAAATATGCAATGGCTCGTTTTTCTTGTATCAAAACGCCGCCAATTCCGGTACCACTTGCATCACAATGAACCTCAAAAGTTTTGTCAAAATTGGGCAAAGCAAGAATCGGAGCATGAGTAAGCAAAGACTTGAGCTCGTCAAAAGCGGTGGATTGCAAAGATCCCCAAACAAAAGGAGCATTCTTCTTACTCAAAGCATGCAAAGGAGCGGCTATTGTGCTAAAATCTTTCACAAAGCGGCGATAAAAACCTGCAAGACCAAGGAAACTTCGCACTTGTTGCAAATTGGTGGGTTGGGGCCAAGTTTTAATTGCTTCAATTTTAGTTTCATCAACATGGACACCCTTGGAAGAGACAACGAAACCCAAGAAAACCACTTTGTCAACACCAAACGTGCATTTTTTCAAGTTGGCATAAAGACTTTCCTTTCTAAGAGTTTGCAAAACAAGCTTAACATTATCAAGATGCTCTTTCATGGTTTTGCTAAACACAAGAATATCATCGAAATAAACCACAACAAAGACTCCAATATAAGATCGAAGGACATGATGCATGAGACGCACAAAAATTCCGGGTGCTTCCGACAAACCCATAGGCATAACCAACCACTCATATAAGCCAAATTTGGTTTTAAAAGCAGTTTTCCATTCATCACCCTCATGAATGCGGATTTGATAATAGCCACTTTTAAGATCAATTTTTGAGAAAAAGTTGGCTCCACTTAGTTCATCAAGCATATCATCTAAGCGAGGAATGGGATGCCTATAGCGAACGGTGATAGCATTTATAGGTCTACAATCGGAACACAAGCGGAAACTTCCGTCGGGTTTAGGCACAAGTATGACGGGAACGGCACAAGGGCTTAAGCTTTCACGTACATGACCGTTGTCGATTAGTTGTTGTACTTGCCGTTGAATCTCCTTGGTTTCTTCGGGATTGACACGGTAGGGAGCTTTGTTTGGAAGTGGTGCTCCGGGGATGAGGTCGATTCGATGCTCAATGCCTCGTAGAGGAGGTAGACCCGGAGGTAGCTCATCGGAGAAAACATCTTGAAATTCCTGCAAAAGAGATTGAAACACCAAAGGTAGCTCGTGAATGGTGTTAGTTTTTGTTTCTCCATCCTTGCACACAAGGACAAAGTGCATCACACTCGATGGGTTCTCACACACTTCTCTCATCTCACTTTTGGTGGCAAATAGTATGAGGTTTTTCTCTCTAGGCGAAGAGGCGCTCAAGTTCGGCTTGTGGCTCTCACTCACTTTATGGTGGCTCACTTTCTCACTCTTCTCTCTTTGGTTGGTGGCTTGTTTGTCGGTTATCACTTGACTAGGAGACATGGGTCGTAGCACATATTCTTTTCCTTTCATCTTGAAGCTATAGTGGTTTGTACGCCCATTGTGAAAGACACCACGGTCAAATTGCCATGGCCGACCAAGGAGGAGGTGGCAAACGGTCATTGTGACCACATCACACTCTAAAGTGTCCTCATATGCACCGATTTTGAAGGATACTTGGACCGTATGCTCAACTCGTATAGTGCCGGAGTCACTTAGCCATTGAACCTTGTAGGGTTGGGGATGCTTCTTCTTGACCAATTGAAGCTTGGAGCATAGTTCTTCGCTTGCCAAGTTGTGGCAACTACCTCCATCGATGATGACCTTAACGGATCGTCCATTGATGCCGGCCTTTGTGTGGAAGATGTGGCATCGTTGGTCTTCTTCTTGTTGATGTTGAAGTGTCAAGACCTTGGAAACAACAAGAGCGGGGCTCGTATCTTCATCGCAAAATACTTGATCATCTTCATCCTCGTTCACGCGCCTGTGCATGGCCACTTGCTCAATAGCTTCCATTTCATCTTCACTCATTGAGTCGTAGGTGCCATCGTCGTTGAGGATCATGGTGCGCTTGTTGGTGCATTCATAGGACTTGTGGCCTCGCCCGCCGCAAGTGAAACACTTGAAGGAGCTTGTCTTGATGGTCTCATCGGTCGGAGTAGATGATGAAGCACGCGGCTTGAAGTTGCTTGTAGTAGGAGGAAGACGACTTGAACTTGTGGAAGTTTTCTTGTAACTTGACTTGTCGTCGTTGCTTGGAGAAGGCTTGGTTGGTGTCGAAGTTGGAGTAGTTGTTGAAGCGTGGTTGTTGGAGAAGCCGTATGTCTTGGAGGAGTACTTGGCGTACTTGAAGTCATCTTGCACTTGGCGTTCCGCCTTTGTAGCTTGATGCACGAGCTCAATGAGGTTGGAGTAGGGTTGGAAGTCGGCGATCTTCTTGATGGGGTGATTGAGTCCATTCAAGAATCTTGCCATTGTTTGCTCATCATCTTCCGTGACATTGGCTCGAATCATGGCAATCTCCATTTCCTTGTAGTATTCTTCAACACTCTTTGTTCCTTGCTTGAGGAGTTGTAGCTTCTTGAAGAGATCACGGTTGTAGTAGGTGGGCACAAAGCGTGCTCGCATGACATCCTTCATTTGAGCCCAAGTGGTGATTGGAGGTTCACCTCTTGCTTGTCGGCGCTCAAGGACTTGTTCCCACCATATGAGCACATAGTCTTGGAACTCAAGTGATGCCATAGCGATCTTCTTCTCTTCCTCATAGATGTGCAAACGAAAAATTTTGTCGACCTTCAATGCCCATGAGAGGTACTCTTCGGGATCATTGGTTCCATTGAACTTGGGCATTGTGAACTTGAGCTTGCCATAGCGTTGTTCTTCATTGTGTTGAGGTCGATGTTGATGATGACGTTCTTGACGTGGAGGGTAATCATCCTCATGTTGCTCTTGGCGAGGAGGAGGTCCATTATCAACTTGCTCTTGTTGACCTTGAGGTTGGGGATGAGCTTGAGGAACTTGCGGAGGAGCTTGTGGGGCTTGACGTTGCGCACACGGATGGTAGTTCCTCTCTTGGATTTCTTCTCGAAGGGCTTCCTCTTGATTTCGCCTTTCACGATTGCGGTTGGCGATAGCTCGGGTTGATGCTTGAAGGGCACGTTCCGCCTCAAGAGCTTGTGCTTCTCGTTGTTGTTGTTGAACACGTTGAGCCTCGGCATCTTGTTGCTCTTCATGTAGGCGCGCTCGTTCTTGTTCTTGTTGGCGACGAAGACGTTGTCGTTCTTGAGCTTGAGCAAACGCCACTTGGTTCGATTGAGGACGAGGAACTTGTTCATCAACTTGCTCTTGGGGATGCTTGTCGTGTAGCGGGTTGCGAGATGCCTGACGGTCTTGACGCGCTGCTCGTCGAAGAGTGTTCGATGACTGTGTACTTGTGTCGGAGAAGGAGTCGTCGGAGTGGCGACTTGAGTGGCTCCGTCTTGAGTGTGAGGAAATAGAAGGACGCCGGTTCACCAACAAGGCGCGGAGCTCGTCCATTCTTGCATCGTTCTCTTTCTTGTGCGCGTCGAGCTTGTTGTCGATGCGGTCGCTCATTGCTTGTTGCTCTTGATGGAGAGCTCGTTGTGCGGCAAAGAGGTGGTTCTTGGTGACGTATGATGACATGTCGTCGTCTTGTTTGATGAAGAGTGGATTTGTAGAAGAACTTGGCCTATCCATCATGTCAAGCAAATTGTGAGTGGTAGAAGGAGAAGAACTAATACCAATGTACCTTTGACCAAAGTTGAAGATGAATCAAGTTCACTCAAATGTGGACAATGAAATAGCACTATTGGTACCGATCCTTGTCGATTCTCACACCTACACAAGTAAAAGCTTTTGGTGGAGCTTGGTTAGGATGGTGGCACAAAATTGATTGCAATAGTAAGTGAGCTTCAATAATTTTGGAAAAGATTCACAAATTTGCAAATGCAACAAGTAGACCCAGCAAAAATGGTTACACGGAAACACACACGCAAATAGATAGATGGGATTGTGCAAACCAAAAGTGAGCCAAAATGTGGAAACCACGAAAATGCTCTTGTTGCACAATACTAGAGAGACGCTAGCACGATTGCACGATAGGCGGATACGCAAACTTGTGCACAACCTACTAGGCAAAAATGCAACTATCTCTATCCCAAGTATACTATATGTATGGTATTCCGGTGCAATGATCCAAGATGATCTTATATGACAATGTGTATGATGCTATGGTTCTTGCTCATAAGCTCTTTGCTTATCTTTCCTCTTTGCTTAAAAGCTTGGGTGGCTCTTTCACTTTTGAGCTCTTTTCTCATGCAAAACTTGACGAACCAAGATAGCAATTGTGTATGCGATGACAACTTTGTGACACACAAGTGGATCTCAAGATATGCACCACGATGGTATGGTATGTATTCTATGTAGTATGATCACGAATGTGCACAAGTCACGTTGCCGGCAATACTCAATGGCTAGTCTCGATGGGTAAGCTACGCAAAAGTAGGGCCATGTGGGGTATCAATGCAATTGCAAGGTATGACAAAGATGTCGTCGAGGTTACCGTCCTTGGCGATGATGAGACCCTTGCGAAGATGAGCCGTGGTGGTGATGAAGTCGAACCGTACCTAAATAGCCGAAACACAATAGGACACGGCAACCACAACTCAAAATCTCAAGTACCAAGATATGTTAAGAATCGTCATCGGAGGTATTGGGGAAGATGGTGGTGTATGTGGGTTTGGAAGATGTGGTGGGAGGTGGGGTTGTGGTGGTGGCTGAACTGAAAACTTTCAGTTTCGTCAGGGTTGCATGGACGTCCGGTTTTTGCGGTCGTCCGGTGGTCGGATGTCCGGTAGCTTCCGGTCGTCCGGTGCCTGGGCGATTTTCGGGCACGGGAAGAACTGCTCGGTTTCGGGGAAGAAGAAGATGGTGAGGTCGAAATCGAGTGATTTAGTGGATGGAAAAGGGTGGGGATGGTGGGTTAAGCTAGATCCACACGCAGCAACTCAAATCCATGGACCAAATCCAACAAAATCTCAACTCACGAACAAATCACAAAAAAATTTGGGGCTATTTTTGGTGGGGATTTTCGGATTTAGGACGAAAAACAACAAAATCAAGCTAGAAAACATGAGGTAGGGGCTCCAAAAACGTGATCAACGTGGCTCATGATACCATATGATGTAGAGTGGAACCCTATACCGTCGATCTTTCACGTTTGGAGTGGGATCCTACGGAGGAATCACGAAGAACACGCGGAAGCACAAGGGGAAACACGGGGAAAAACGAGAGAGAATCACTCAACCAACAAGGAATCGATCACACAAGTGCTAGATCACCACACACATAAGAGATCCACAAGATACATAGTCAACAAGGGTAAGGATACAAAGGAACCGTTCATCTCCAAGAGGAGGCCTTGATGTTCTTCCCTAAAGAGGGGTCTTGAATCCGCTAGGGGATCTTCTCCGAAGAGGTCCTGATCTCCGTGGAGAAGTAACCGAGTGGATGAGCAATGGCTCTCACACAAATATGAGCTAATCCAATGCTAACCCTAGCTAGGAGGAGGAGGAGTCCTATTTATAGTCTTAGTGCAAAAGGGGACGAAATAAAGGGGTACATGGGCTTTGGCCCGAAACTGTGCGCAGACAAGTACCGGACGTCCGCTGGAGGCCGGTCGTCCGGTGGCTCATGAGGGACCGGTCGTCCGGTGACGCCGGACGTCCGCTGGAAGCTCTCTGGAATGGGTGCGCCGGACGTCCGGAAGTTTCATACTTCCGTTAATTTCCCTTCTGTTGACAGATGCTGGACGTCCGGTGGCTCCGATCTTCCGCTCGCTGGAGTGTGGCCGGCCGTCCGGTCTGGCCCGGACGTCTGCTCGCTGGGGCCTGGCTGGGGCTTCAGGCGCCGGTCGTCCGGTCCGGGCCGGACGTCCGCTCGCTGGGGCCTTATCTGGCTGGGACTTGGCGGTTGGGGCTTCAGGCGCCGGTCGTCCGGTTCGGGCCGGATGTCCGGTGGCTGGAGCTTTCTCCGGTGGACCTTCTTCTTGATCTTCGTGGTTGGTAGCTTCGCCTTCATGTCCAATGGATGTAGATGCACCTTGGCTCTCCTCCAGGTACCTGATCACACACAAAGTGTCCGTATGAGGTAGTAGCCAAGTCTCATGAGTAGAGAGAGGAAGTTCGGAAAGGAGCGAGTTCACCTTATCTTCGATAGCCTTGGCTCTAGCTCTTGTCATGGGTCCAAGTGGTTTTGAGGAAGATGTAGACACGTCCATGGGGATGAGCGAGGGATGCTCCGCATCATCCTCTCTCTATATGAGGTAGCCACGCACAACATCTGCACCTAGGGCCTCCAGCCCTAGCTGCATCTTCCCTTCCACGGCTCCAAAGTGTTCCCGTATTGGTCCTAATCTAATCCTCTACAGATTGCGTTCCCACAAATCAAGTTGTGACATTTTGGTTTCAGAGCCAGCCGTTCCTTCTTCCACGGGGACCAACGACAAACGACAGTGACGATGCTTGGAAACAAGAGCTCATGCAGCTCATGAAGGACACCAAGGCAAACACGGAGACCACCAAGCAGTTGATGGCTTCGACGAACCAACGTCTTGATGACACCATTGCTCGTTTGGACAGCCATGATGGCCTGCTTGACTCCCTCGCCAAGCGTCTAGACTGCCATGGTATTCGTCTGGCACGTATTGAAGACGCCAGCCAATCGGCACGGATGCCGACAAGGTAGACGCGGAGAGTGCAGCAGCTGGAGACAAGCTGGTGGGCCCCGGCGATCTGCCCACCTTGTACGATTGAGGAGAGCAAGGCCACCAGCATTTTGGCGTCTTCAAGATGTCGTTCGCATCCTTTGGCAGAACTGAGGATGCCTTAAGAGCATCTACAGCCGGGCTCCTCAAACGCGTCCGCGGACGGCCTGGTCAGTGATCGATCACAAAATCGTTCCTGACCGGCACACCTCATATCCAACCCATATCTAGGATGGATATGGGGAGGCCCGGGCGCGTCTGTTACGTCGGATCTGACAGAAAGGACCCACCACAAATTCACCATATCCAACACCCCCCCCCCCGACCTTGCTGGATTAATCCTTTTCCTCTTCTCTCTTCTCCCTCGTCCGCGCCGGCCCTCCCCTAGCCCCGCCGCCGTCCTGACCCCTCGGCGCCGCCCCAGATATTGTCAGCACCAGTGGTACGTCTGGCTAACCATGCCCTCCATGTGTTCGACAAATTGTCCGAGCAGTCTTTTTTGTTCTTTTGTAGGCAAAATGATAGATTCGGAGGGTTAACAAGGAGCTTGATAAATTAATGCAAAAGGAGTTCTTCGATTCGTCGGAGTCGGACGGAGATGCCGAGATGATGATGATCATGAGCATCCAAGAGGAAATGGACAGGGAGGTGGGCCGCATTCTGAACTTCAAGGGTATGATCAAAGGGAGAAGAGTTTTCAACCGGGATAGGGTCGATGGAGGACGGCTGCTCTATAAGGACTATTTAAGCCCGGACCAACAGTCCCTGATAATTTTTTTGTCGACGCTTTTGTTTGCGCAAACCCTTGTTCTTGCGCGTGGTGGAGGGAGTGGAGGCACATGATTTGTACTTCAGGCTCAACAGGGATTGTTGCAGACAACTCTCGTTCTCTCCTAAGCAGAAATGCACGGTTGCTCTGAGGATGCTTGCATTAGGTACTGCCACCTATGCCGTTGGTGAAATGGTCCGGATGGGAGAGAGCACATGCCTGAAGGCCACTGTGAGATTTACCCGAATAATGGTGAAGGTGTTTGGAGTAGAGTATCTGATAGAACCAAATGTGCAAGACACAGCAAGGTTGATGGCTTCTCAGCAGGTGTCTTGGCGGCGGTGATGGTTGCATCCTTTGGCCGTGTGGGTGGCAGAGGATGTTGCGTTCAGTGATCCTGGTATTAGCGTGCTCTGGACATCTTGTTTGGTGGCGGCATGTCTTTCTTCTGGGTAGACAGGTGCACGGAGTTCCTCGGGTGGCGTGGGTGAGAGGTTCTAGGTGAAAACCTTGTGCTTCAGTGCCAACGACGGTGATGCTCGTGGGTGTCATTTCCCTCTTGAGGGCGTCGTTGCGGTCCCTCTCGCTGAGCCAGGGCTTCGGGTGAAAACCCTTGACTGACTACTTGGTCTCGACGGCGATGACGCGCGGTTTCGTCTTCCTCCTGAGGGCGTCGTCGTGGAGCCCAGATTTCCTCCAGCGCACCATGTTGTCATCGGCAGACTTATTCGGATCCTGACTTGAGGTCTCCTCGACTCTGGCGTGGGTGGTTGCACTCGCCTCCGTATCTTCTACACAGGTCCTCGTTGGCGCCACCCATGGTCCTCGCTATTCGCTTGCAGGTTCGGGCTCCACGATCTGGAGCGGGAGGGCAGGGGGCCCTCTCCGACGACAGCTTGGTGAGTGTGGCGGACTGAGGTCCGGTGATTTCCCCTGGTGGCTAGTCATCTTCTTTGTCGGTAGTCTAGGGTGCTTTGTGGTAGGGTGTGGATTCTCCTGTATTTCTTGCTTTCTTTCGATCTGCTTTGTAAGAGGTTCTCCTCATTACCATGAGTTTGGCTGTGTTGCTTTATATATAAAGCGGGGCGAAAGCCTTTTTCCATATATCTGAGCAATGCTTTCAACAAGGTAATGACGTAAAAACATCGCCATTACGAGGTATAACTAACTCATGTCAGACCTAGGGTGCTCGAGTAGCACTACCATCGACGTCACCTTTTTTCCATATATTTGAGCAATGCCTTCAACAAGGTAATGATGTAAAAACATCGCCATTACGAGGTATAACTAACTCATGCCAGACCTAGGGTGCCCGAGTAGCACTACCAACGTCACTTATGTGTTGTTGCCATCACTTTTCCGCGATCCCAGCAGCTACATGCGATGTGCGACCGCGGCTGCTGCACAACCATCCCTCTGCGTCAAGCCGTCGTCCATAGTTTACAACTCCCCACTGAAGTCAACCGCCGAATCTAGAGAGAGGACCCTCGACGTCACATGTGTTGTTGCCATCACTTTTCCGCGATCCCAGCAGCTACATGCGATGTGCGACCGCGGGTGCTGCACAACCATCCCTCTGCGTCAAGCCGTCGTCCATAGTTTACAACTCCCCACTGAAGTCAACCGCCGAATCTAGAGAGAGGACCCTCGGGAAGACCTTTCGGTGGCCACCGCAAACCATGGTAGTGTGGTTCCTTCGCTAGCCAAAGTCTTTCGAGCCAAGCTGTTCAAAGGTGTGTGGCAAGTGCTTATTCAGTGGGAAGGCCTTCCAGCTTCAGATGCTTCATGGGAAGATGTTGAAGCTTTCAAGCGTCTTTATATTGCGTCCCAGCTTGAGGACGAGCTGTTCGTCGACGGAAGGAGAGATGTTATGTAGAGGCAGACATATACGGGTCATGGTCATGGTTGCCACTCGGTGCCTCTGCAGTCTAGTTCAGAGATAACACCAATACAAGATGGAGCCTCTCCTGGTAATCCTCCAGATTAGGGGAACACATCATCAGGAGGAATTCCTATTAGAGTCCTTAGGTAGACTTATTACTATTGATAGGAAAGCTATAGTTTAGTCCGTATGAATAGACCATAGGTTTGTTCATTAGTCACAGACTCATAGTCGGTTTGTAAGGCAGACCCTCTATATATTATATATAAAAATGAGGTAGCCACCGTGAGATTTAATGAAGCAGAGAATTATAAGATACCCCTTCTTTCTCTGCCCCTCGGCTCCTCATGCGTAACATCTGCACCTAGGGCCTCCAGCCCTTGCTGCATCTTCCCTTCAATGGCTCCCAAGTGCTCCCATATTGATCCTAATCTAATCCTCCCCTACTGATTGCGTTCCCACAAATCAAGCTGTAGGAGAACGAGTCTCCGGAGGTCCATATTGTTTCTTTCTTCCAGTTTTGTGCCATAATCCTGTAATCTCTTTGCTTCATCCACTGTTACCCATACTGACTAGACAATCCAATCTCGTTTAACACCAAGTTGTGATGGTCAAGGATTTTGTTTTGTGCGCCTAAGAGTTTAAATCATATTTCTTAGCTTGTGAACCTCGTCTTTAGTGCAGTTGTCTCCATGTCAGAGCATTATAAACAGGTGCCTTTGTTTCCAGGTTACTGCTGTTGGGCATGCTGCTATTTTGGCTTTCATCCAGAGATATGTGCCTTCCATGGTTTGTAACTCTGTACGAACCCTTATTACTCCCTTCGTTGCAACATGTAAATGTAAGTGTATGTTTGTGTATTGTAGATCCCATCCACATATGGCCCCGAGAGGTTAGATCTCCTCAGGCAGCTTGAGGAAGTGAAGGAAATGAAATTGTCTGAAGGCAGCAGTGAAGATATTTCTGACGCAATAGGTTTCAGAGTTGACCAAGTGAAATAAGCTGACCATGTACAGACGGACACACGTATATTTCTGATTGTCTTTTCTGTAAAGAGTAAGTAACAATTTGACTTGTGCATGCTTGTTGCATTTCTTCATTTCCTTGTTTTTAATAACTGCCTGCATTCTGGCTTCCTTAGAACTAAAACTGCTCCACTTAGATAACCACACTATCTGCTTACAAATGTTTGTCCTTTGCCTGCGATGAATTTCTCTAAGTATGACTACTAATTGTAGGTTCACAACACAACACAGCCTCTCGTAATGCGCATTAACAGAAGTTCTAGATTGTACATGTATTTACTCCCTATGATCCATATTAATTGACACTGGGTTAGGTCAAAGTTAGTACTACAACTTTGTACTAAACCAGTGTCAGTTAATATGGATTGGAGGGAGGATTTATTTTTGCAAACAGTGCATGTGAAAAAAATTGATAAATTTACTTCTGAAAAATACATTCAAAGCATCATAATTTTTCTGAGTTACACTTATAGATAAGTACATGTTAAAGTCTGCAACATACATAATACAAACCATGCTTCAACTAAGAGGGACCAGAGTATATGATTTTTACAAAGAGATACAACTCATATAGGTCCTCTTCTTCGGAGACTTCAAATTCAAAAAGGCTCTTTGTTTCACTTAAAAATGCTGTTCCTTTGTAGCGCTTTTGCCTGTAATTATCTCACGGATGATGCTCTGAACCATTTTCTCAACATTTGTGTAGTGTTTTTGAACAAGAGGCGGGAGGGTTCGTTTCCTTATACTCTACTCCTGGAAGACCTCTCAGTGCATGCTGATGGGAGTACAGCTACACATGTTACAACCATACGATGCATGGGCATAGTTGAGGGGCTATTCTTCCTAAAATTATATGCCTTGGTAGATCTTTGTCCATACTTAACAGTTACAACTTAAAAGAGTATTTGGTGCCCACTTAGCATATACTCCCTCCGTCCCAAAATTCTTGTCCTAGATTTGTCTAAATACAGATGTATTTAGTTACGTTTTAGTGTTAGATATATCCATATCTAGACAAATCTAAGACAAGAATTTTGGGACAGAGGGAGTATGATCAACGTCGAAGTTCCTTTTGCATAATGGCTTTGTAGAGTAGGCATTTTGATAAGTGGATCGAATACCTAGCTAGATATTTGTGTATCACATGTTGTCATGTAACCCTATGTATTTATATTTGAGATAATTAGCATACATGAACTTGCCTAAGACCTGCAATTTCGTACATGTCGCAAAATCGTTTTAGTTTTTTTAAACACAGTAGACGGCTTTCATACATACACACATACACTCACCTCTATGGACGCATGCATGCACAATGTACCCCTATGAGCTCTTTTGAGAGACTCAGCTGATACATCATCTTAGATTGATGAAAATACTATAGGAGCCTCTGTAGTCGATGAGAACGTCTACTCACACAGAATAAACATCGTCGGAAAGCCTAAACTAAAATGCGAGCAGCAGTACCAAGTCTAGGATTTGAACGTTGATCCGTTGGTTTCACCACAAGTAACCTAACCATGTGAGCTAGACATAGTTCTCCAAAATTGCATTAGTTGATCAATTAACTTTGCAGTGGGTGTGATTTCATATAAAAGTAGCCGACCTGAGCCCACCTTGCTGACTAACTCTACTTGCGATCAAGCATCTCTTATGAGTTTTCTGGTGGGACTTCTATTTCTACACAGCTTCTTTTCCCCCGCACCCCTCGATCGCACTGCCAAGGGCGACCCGAGGGCAGCTTCCCCACCCGCAACCGCCCGCGCCAATCCTTTCCCCCCACCTGCCGTCGTCGGAAGACGTCGCCGGGCGAAGCCCGTGTGGTTGATGGCGGCGGCAGGGCTCATCTCTCGCGGCCTTCCTTTGCTCTGTGGGTGACAGGACCTCGTGGCGGCCAACGATGTCCTGGTCCAATGCGCATCTCGGCGTACGGCGGCGGGATTCGACGACTGGTGGTTGATGGTGGAGGTCAAGGTTCGTCTTGTGGCGTCACTCTCGGGCTAGCTTGGGGAGATTCAGTGCTTACGACCATGACCAGGATGGGGTTGCTGGATTTTGCCAGATCTGGCCGTGGTTGGTGGTTGGGCATGTTCGTGATGTTCGATGGCTGTCACCGGGTTGCCGACGATGCAGTGGCGGGTGCGGCATGTCGGCAACTGGGCGGATCTTGACGGGTTCTTCTTATCACGTCGGGATTCAACCGTTGTCTGGGTCCTTGACACCGCAGGCAACTCTGGGGGAAACCCTCGATCTCATTGGGATCGAGCGATGGCGGTGCTTTCGCGTCGTAGTCCATCTTGAGGGCATTGTTTCTGGTGTTTGCTCCGGTTGAAGGGACCAGCGACGCCAACGGTGCACAGCCTGGTGGCGCGACTGTCGATGAAAATCGTGCCGACTATGGTCATGGCAGACGGTGGCGGTGTCTTCGATGTCGTTCCATTGCTGAGGCATCATCGTTACAGTTTGCGTCATCATGCTTGGGATGCTCTGGCGGAAACCCTAGATCTGGGTCTCTTGAATGAGACGATGACACGCCTTTTGGTGTCGTTCTCTCTCCTGGGGGCATCATTTTGGAGCAAGTGCTGGTTGAAGGGGACTAGAGGAGCGGTGTTACATCTACCGCAAGGCCGACGACGGATCTCGGTGGCATGGCGCTACGGAGTTACGGCGACGGGTGTGTGTGTGTGGATACGTGCAGGATGGCGGTGTCATCTGGCGCCGTGGTGGCGTCGACAGCAGGCCTGATAAGGTCGATGCGTCAGTGTCTACTCTGCAGATGGATCGGTGGAAGACGAGGGTGACAACCTCTGTGAGTGCCGGAGCTGTGTGTGCTCCAGCAACGCGGCTTGGTTGTGGCCTCTAGGTTTAGATGTTAAGCTTTGGTGCGATGTCTGTTTGGTATTAGGCTCGGACTATTGGCACCCCTTCATCAAGTGGATATGAGTAGCGATAAATGTTGCCAAGATGATGGCTTCAGACTACCTAATGTATCAATTGTAAGGTCTTTATGAATAATTAATAAAATGACTGCATGTACCACTCAAATGCGGCCGGGGTCATCCTCCTTTTCTAGAAAAAGCATCTCTTATAAGTGTTGTTGCCGACGTGTGCGTGCGTGGCATGGATGATGTGAATGGCTGCGTGCATGCTGTGTTCTGCCAACGACATCCAGAGTTAGAGCATCTCCACTCGTTCGTCCCCCAGCGCACCCGACGGTTGTGTTTTGGCCTATGCATTGGCGGTTTTTTCGCCCTGGGGGCGATCCAATTCCCAGCCGCGCCCCCAGGTTTCGGCCCCAAGACGCACATAAATTCAAACTTGTCTTTTTCGCTGCCAAAAAACGCCACAAGTTCGGCGATCACCATGCCACAGTTTGACGATCACCATGCCACAGTTCGACGATCAAACATACACGAAAGTTCAACGTTCAAAAGGAAGGACGCGTAGGCAAAGGAATGCATCAAAGGACGGGCTCCTTCGGCGTGGGACTGGTCGGGGTCGGCGTGGTTTCTGTGCTCGGGCTGCTCGGCGTCGGCGTGGCTTCATCGCTCGGGCTGGGCGTCGACGTTGGGGTCGGCGTGGGCATAGGCGCGGCGGTCGAAGGCATTTGGTTCAAGATGAGGCCGCGCTTCGCCAGGTACCACGCCTTGACCTGCTCGTCCATCGTCAACATGTCCGCCCCCATCAAGAACGCCATGTCAGTGTTCCTTTGCTTCGTGGCGACATTGGTCCGAAGTAGGTCGAGCTTCACGTCCTGCTTCGTCATCAACGCTGACCACTGGGCGTCGGATTTCTCCTTCCTCTTTGCGACGTTGTTCTTGGCGTCGGTGATGCACTACTCAATCGATGATTGCAGCCGCTAGGCAGCCGGTGCCGCGTCCTTCGCCGCCTTGGCTCTTTTGTTGCCATCAGGGCGCCCATCCAACACCCCCGGGGAGGGCGTGTCCGGCTTGTACGTCTCCTTGGCCTTGGCGAGGGTGAGCCGGACATCCCTCCACTTCTCGCACGACTCAATTCGGGAGAACACGTGAAGGAACTTGAACTCTTGATCGCTGCTGTCCTGGCGGTACATGTTGAACATCTGAACCATCTGCGCAGACGAAGAGCTAGTGCGAGAGATGTACACGGCGAAAGAACTGAGCCGTCGGCTGGACATACCTGACCCTCGGCGTTGGCGTCGCGATCTCCTCGACGATCCCATGCCATTTATTGCATACTGCCTGGATGATCGCCCAATGATTGGACATGGCCTTTTCGCCGCGCTGCATGTGGATGGTGGCAAAGTAGGAGTCGACCACCTTGCGCTCATCGAACGCCGACTTGATCCATCTCTAGTATGTGTTGGCGTTCTGGTTCGCGCCGGTGATCGGGTCGATGCTGACGATCTTCCATGCTTCGGCGAGGCACTCGTCTTCTTTGCACGTCCACTTGACGCGCGGCTCGCCCGGCCTGGCATTAGTCCCCCACTTCTTCTTTCTCCCTTTCCTCGCCGGCGTCGGTTCCATCTCCTCCTCCTCTTCGTCCTGGCGTCGTCGAGCTCGTTGTCCATGTCGACGCCGGTGTCCATTGTGTTGTCTTGCGCGTGGAACCCGGGGTAGGAGGCGGTGGCGGCCGAGCCACTCATGATGATCTCGTCCATGTCGGTGTCGGTCGTGTCGGGGTTGCCGAAATGTGGCGCCGAGGCTTGTGAGAAGGGTAGGGCACCCAGGCGCAGCGGCGGCGTCGACAAGGCTGAATACGCCTGCGACGAGTAGTTGTACTAGGTGTGGAGGCCGGCGAACGCGGGCGAGGGAGTGCGCTGGTCGGGGTTCAGACCGAAGGGTGAGGCACGTGGCAACGCGCCATGTGGGAAGGTGATGTTGGGGTTCAATCCACCATGCGCATCCCCGTCGTTGTAGCCAGGCGTGGGTGCGTACCCCCAGGGCAGCGACGGCGAGAAGTTGGCCGGCGACGCGACGCTCTATTGGCTCCACCTAGCTTGCGGGCAGTGGCCGGGTGGATTCATCATCCCCGCGCGAGTTTCTGCCTGCTCCGCCGCGGCCGCAGCCGCGTCCCTGGCCTTCTTGGCGTTGAGCCTGTTTCGCCAGTCGGTGGTGATCGCCTCCCGGCGCTGAACCTCCGCCCTTCACTCGGCGTTGGACATGCCTGGTGGTTTTGCCATCGGCGCCCTCGGCTTCCTCTGCTTGGGCTGGGTGGAATTGGCAACGACAGCGGAGTGAGGGGTCGAATACTTCTTCGACGGCGTGGTGGCCGGATGGCGGGATGGCGGCCGGATGGCACGGAGCGGGAGGAGAATGGCGGGAGTGGTGGGGCAGAAGGGGGAAGCAATGAGGAAATGGAGGGAAAGAGGGGAAAACGGCGGGAAAAGGCCTATCTGTTGCCGACAGAGCGGGCCCACACGACTTTTCGCTTCGGCCGGCGTACCCAGGCGCTCCCCGGGGGCTGGGTTTAGCTTGGGTTCGCCGGCTATTATTTTGGCCCAAACTGGCGATAAACAAGGACCTGGGGGCACGACTGAGCCGATTTTTGGCCGCCGATGCTAAAATGAAGCCCTGGGGGCCTGTTGGGGGGGGGGGGTTGGAGATGGTCTTAGCACCGAAGTACAAGGGCATGTGTGAGGCGATCCGGGGGCGGCGACTGACTCTGGCACCCCAGAAGGCCGCTTTTGGGCTGGCAACGTCGCCGGCGGCCGATGGCTCATCCGGATCGAGATTCACATGCCCGGGATCGGACTCCGAGGAGAGGAGACATCAACGGTAGGCGTTCAACTGGTTGTTGAGGTGCCGGGAATCAACGGTGGAGGTGAGGAGTGGAATACGGTGACTCATCGGCGGAAGAAAAATGAGGCAGAATGGTCCAAGATTTCTAGAACGATGCTGGCTTTCCAACACCGGAGTTGTGCTTCTGGGAACGTTGGTCGCCGTCGCAATCGGGAGAGCCGCCCATTTGCAGGTAGCAGGAGAGCATGGCTGAAGCGGAGGGATTAGAGTTGGATGTTTCAGATACGCCACCGAGTCCGACGACTGTGGAGCTCCCCGGTCACAGGTCCACGTCATCGCCGTCTGGGCTGAGGCTGGGATGCCCACCGCGTGTGGGATCTTGGCGTGGGCCCCTGCCGCTGCGCAGGGTGACACCACCGCCGGTCCTTGGGCAGTTCCTTCATGGGAAGATCCTTCAAGGATTCAAGACCTCGGCCGATCGTGCATGCTCGCTGGCGAAGTATACCTCATGGGGATTTGGCGTCGTTCGAGTGCCGATTTCAGTGGCGTCGTCCTAGGAAGTTCAAGTCACGCTGACCTCGGGAATCGGGCTCATGCATGCAGACAGGCAACCAACCAGAAATCTTTCTCGTGGGCTTTCCTGCGAAGGCATATCAGGGCTCTATGGACAGGCTATCCTACACAGACCGTAGGCAAACCGTCTTCATCATCGTCTCCTGCCGCCAAGCTCTCGATCGTCGCCCCCAAGTCCCTGCCCTACGCATGGACGTCGTCATCTACTCCATCTCCGCCTCACTACCACGTGGCTGGCCGCTCCTACGCGATGGAGCCTCTTCGTCCCATGGCGGGACTCCCTCCCAAGGTGCGTGGCGCCTACGCCACTAGAGGGCCAACCCCTCATGCTGCTCTGATCATGGGAACGCCCCCTACCTCGCATCCTCCGGCTTCGGCGCCGCGCTACTCTGGTTCGTCTTATCAGCAACAAGGTCCGGCGCCGGTGATGTAGGGCGGAACCCTAATGGATCTTTTCACACTTGGAGGGAAAATGGGAGGCAAATCAAGAGGAACACAAGATGAACACTCAAAGAGATAAGATCCAATCACACATATGCTAAATCCACATACACATAAGGAGATACATGATCCAAAGTCAACACAAGAGGATACAAAGGGTAGCTAGTTCATCCCAATCCTTGAAGGAGAGAGGTCTTGAATCCTAGGAGGATCTTCCCATGAAGGGGTCTTGAATCCACTTGGGGGATCTTCTCACATAGAGGTCTTGAACTCCATGGGAGTAGGGGTAAGTGGATGAAAAAAGCTCTATCTCAAATGAGCTCTAAGCTTTGCTAACCCTAGATGGAGAAGGGGTAGTCTATATATAGTGCCAGTACAAGTTGGCATGAGATGAGGGGATACATGGGCCTTTGGCCCGGTCGCTGTGCGGAAGTAGGTGCTGGATGTCCGGGCTGGGGGCCGGATGTCCGGCGGCTCACGAAGAGCTGGATGTCCGGGATCTCGGTCGGATGTCCGAGCCTGGAGGGGAAGAGCTCCTATTGCTCTCGGGTGTGGCGGGCCGGATATCCGGGGCGGGGCCGGATGTCCGGGTCCTGTTGCTTTGTAGCCGCGACCTTGTTGCTGTAGATGGAGTCATCAACGGCTCGATGTCCGGCCAAGGGGGCGGATGTCCAGGTCATGTAGCATTTCGGCTGCCTTCCTTGTCGAACCTCTTCATTCGTGTACTTGAGGATTTGTCCATGATCTCGAGCATCTCTGAGGGGTCTTCCTTACCTTTGATGTACTTGATCACATAAGGAAATGACTCAATGAACTCACTCCATTCGGCATGTCGCTTATTCAATTTTGTTTGACTCTTAAGATATTTAAGCATCTCATGTTTCATATGGATGACAAATTCATGAGGGCGAAGATAATGTTCCCACACATTGAAGACTCTCACTAAGGCATATAACTCGTCATAAATGGGGTAATTAAGTTGCGCTCCAGAAAGTTTCTCGTAAAGTATGTGATTGGACGTTTCTCTTGCATTGACATGCCTCCTATGCCATTACCACTAGCGTCGTAGTGCACTTAAAAAGTTTTATCAAAGTTCGGTAAGGCAAGTAATGGAGCATGCGTAAGAAAGTTTTTAAGCTCGTGGAATGCGGTGTCTTAGGAAGGTCCCCAAACAAAAGGTGCATTTGTCTTACTCAATGCGTGCAATGGTGATGCAATAGTGCTAAAGTCCTTAACAAATCGGCGATACAAACCGGCTGGGCCAAGGAAGCTATGCACTTGTTGCAAATTGGTTGGTCGTGGCCAAATTTCAATAGCTTCAATTTTAGACTCATCAACTTGAACACCCATACAGGAAACAAAAAATCCCAACAAAACAAGCTCGTCAACACCAAAGTGCATTTTTCCGTGTTAGCATAAAGTCGCTCATTTCTAAGAACTTGCAATACGTCCCTAAGATTTACGACATGATCTTCAAGAGATTCGCTGAACACAAGTATATCATCAAAGTATACCACAACACATATACCAATATATTTGCGAAGAAGATAATGCATCACATGCATAAAAGTGCTAGGTGCTTCAGATAAGCCCATTGGCATGACTAACCATTCATACAAGCCAAATTTTGTTTTGAAATCCATTTTCCATTCATCACCCTCTTGCATGCGAATTTTATAGTAGCCACTTTTAAGGTCAATTCTGGATAAATTGATGGCTCTTCTAAGTTCACCTAGCATGTCATCAAGGCGTGGAATGGGATGACATTATCTAACGGTGATGGCATTGATTGGACGGCAATCGAAACACATGTGATAATTACCATTTTTCTTAGGCACAAGAATTATCAGAATGACACATGGACTTAAGCTCTCGCGTACATACCCATTCTCCATGAGATGTTGATAGAGGTGTCCTGTCTTTCAATGAGAAGGTGATTATCGTTTTGGAGGAGTAGACTTTGATGATCTGACTACGAACGTGTGAAGACGTCGCGCCTTAGAAAGCGCTAAACCAACTCCGAGAGGTTATTGACCACGCCGGAGCACGATCAACCTGACCACGAAGATCTATTTCCTGCAAGAAAACGAAGAACAAACAAGAAAAGAAGATTGCAATCTGGATATTGCGAATATAAGATGAAAGCTTTATTGATCAAGGTGGGGTTCTGTGACGTCTTGGTCTGGTCGTTGAACACAAACGGAGTACGCGAAGTTGCAGCAATGGAGAACTTTTAATCTAAACTAAACCCAAAGAACGACACCCTAAGGGCTGTATATATGGAGGAAGAAGGGGGAAATTTCATGGCCCCTTGTAGGAGGGGTCCGAAACCAACTCTAACTCTGTTTTCCCCACACATACGGACTCTAAAAACAGCCTATATTCTGTATTTCGAAATTACATGGGCCTGGCCCAATAATAAGGTGACGCAACACCTATAATAGCCTCTGGACGAAGTTTATGAAGTGGCACCTTGTATATTTCTTCCAAGGCTTCATGCACTCATTATGGTGGCTTCAAATTCCTGAAATCAGCACTTGTAACTGCGTTCTTGTTCCCCTTGCGCATGCCATCATCTCCATGCTTGATCTTGCTTCAATGTTCATCCTTCTTGTCCAAGCTAGGCCCTTCATTTGCAAGAAAAAATGTATACAATTTAGGCAGCATCATATTGTCATGAACATTAGAATCATTACCAAGAAATGAAAGTACCTGGTCATTTAATTGGCGTGCGCGAGCTCTAGTAGTTGGTCCAGTATGTATAGCAACATGGGCTGTGGGTGTAACAATGGTATTGATGTCCTCATCATCCTTCCCTTCTTGAAAAGTCATCCTTGACGGAAGCCCATCTTCCTCACCCAAATAAGGCTTCAAATCTGCAATGTTAAAAGTGGGACTAACTCCAAAATCTGCAGGCCGCTCAAGTTTATATGCATTATCATTTATTTTCTCTAACACCTTAAAAGGACCATCAGCACGTGGCATTAGCTTTGATTTGCGCAAATCAGGAAACCTATCCTTAAGCAAATGTAACCAAACAAGATCTTCAGGTGCAAAGACAACATGTTTTCTACCTTTATCTCCAGCAAGTTTATATTTAGCATTCATACGCTCAATGTTTTCCTTAGGCAACTCATGCATTTTTAAGACCAAATCAGCACGTTGTTTAACATCAAAATTGACCTTCTTCGGAGATGGAAGAGGAAACAAATCAATAGGTGCACGAGGCAGGAAACCATACACAATTTTCAAAGTGGCACATCTTAGCAGTAGAATGCAGTGAACGATTATAAGCAAATTCAATATGAGGCAAGCATTCTTCCCACATTTTCTTATTATTCTTCAAAACAACCCTAAGCATAGGTGACAATGTTCTATTGACTACTTCAGTTTGTCCATCAGTTTGGGGGTGACATGTAGTATTAAAAAGCAGTTTAGTCCCCAACTTAGCCCATAGACATTTCCAAAAGTGGCTAAGAAACTTAGTATCACGATCTGAAACAATTGTATTTGACACACCATGCAAGCGAATAATTTCACAATAGAAGAAGTCAGCAACATTAGCAACATTATCGCTTTTATGACATGGTATAAAGTGTGCCATTTTCTAAAATCTATCCACGACCAAAAATATACTATCCCTCCCCTTCTTTGTTCGAGGTAAACCTAAAACAAAGTCCATAGATATATCCTCCCATGGAACACTAGGTACAGGCAAAGGCATATATAAACCATGAGGATTTAGTCATGACTTAGCTTTTTGACATGTAGTGCAGTGAGCAACAAAACGCTCAACATCCCGTCTCATCTTTGGCCAAAAGAAATGTGTAGCAAGTACGTCCTCGGTCTTCTTCACGCCAAAGTGTCCCTTTAATCCTCCTCCCACAACAACCAAAGACAAACAGAGCTACCTGGAATGCATAGCTTATTAGCACAAAACACAAATCCATCGTTAACGACAAACTTGTTCCATGTTCTCCCTTCTTTACAATTCTGCAATGCATATTTAAATTTAGCATCATGCATATATTGATCTTTGATGGTCTCCAAACCAAAAATTTTAACAGTCAAGTTGTGAAAGTATAACGACGAGACAATGCATCAGCACTAACATTTTCTTTACCCTTCTTGTGTTTAATGACATAAGGGAAAGTCTCAATGAATTCAACCCATTTGGCATGTCTACGGTTCAATTTTGCTTGACTTCTAATGTGTTTCAAAGATTCATGATCAGAATGTATAACAAATTCTTTGGGCCATAAATAATGTTGCCATGTTTCTAAGGTCCGAGCAAGAGCATATAATTCTTTATCATAGGTAGAATAGTTCAAACTCGGCCCACTCAATTTTTTAGATGCAATAGGTTTGCCATCTTGTAATAACACACCTCCTAACCCAATTCTACTAGCATCATATTCAAGCTCAAAAGTCTTATTAAAATAAGGAAGTTGGAGTAAAGGAGCATGTGTCAACTTATCTTTCAATATCGTGAAGGCTTCTTCCTGGATCGTGACATGGAGGTGGTTGTTGATGTTGTTGCAATGGTGCAGCAGATGCGGGTGGTGGTTGTGGTAGACGCGCGCGTCCTTCATCGAACTTGGTGTCCAACTTGGTGTCAATTGTCTTCTAAATGTCATCAATCCTTGCTAGTGCCTTTCCAAAGCTGGCCATCACGTCTTCCACCTGTTGACCCTACATTTGTTGAAACTTATCATGAAACCCCTTCTTCGTCAAGTTCTCACAATCAATCTCGTCGGCTTGTGGTCCTTCCATGGTTAGCAGCAATAGAAACACACAAGAATATGATCCTACAGACTACTAGAAAGTGGTGGTGGTGGGGTGTCACAACTCCGTCAAGCAAATCTCAAATTCTTACCAGTTCTTACCCAACAGAAGGTGGTGATCGGCAACCGTTGCAGTCAAAACTCTCAAAGCTTGGACAGAGCGATTGCCAGGTCGTGTCAAACGCACGATGTAGATGTATGTGGAGCTGGGAAGGCTTATGATATGGTAGAAAAAATGTCAGCAATAATCAATTCAGAGATACAAAGTTGAACAAACACTCAACGACAGTACTGTGCTGGTCCTAGGTTAAACCGTACTAGAGACGCGAGCCTAGAACACTTACAAAATCACGGCGCGGCACGTAAACAAGGGAAAAGCACACTCTAAAAAAATCTCGCTCTTTTTGTTTGCGCACTTTTTGGGCTCTTTCTTTGCGAAAAGTCACTATAATGGCGAGTGTCTCAAAACTCTTCCCAAGTCAACATAACAGGATAGGGATGATTTTTTCCCCAGAAATCAGGGCAGCGACGACCGAAAAGTGCGATAAAAAATCACTATGATGGCGAGTGTCTCAGAACGCTCCCTGGGACCTAAAAACAGGATAGGGAAAAAATATTTTCACCTGCTGAAATTTTGGCCTAAAAACTGTCCGGGGGTCTCCAGACTTTTTTTCGAAACCTACTTAGGCAAGGAACACGAATGTAAAAATAGATGGATCTCGAAAACAAACCTAATATGAAAAGACTCGTATTGGTGGTGGACATGAAGATGTATATGTGGACTCGGATTGGTGGTGGACAGGCGGTATATATGGACTCGGATTGGTGGTGGACACACGGATGTATATGTGGACTTGGATTGGTGTTGGAGGCGGATGTATATGTGGACTCGGATTGGTGGTGGACAAGCGGATTTATATGGCAGTGGTAAGGAAGATGGTGGTGGTGGTATATGGCAACAACGATGAAGATGGTGCGGCGGCAACGTGACAAAACTGTGACAGAAGTCGAAACTCTGAAGGACTAGACGCTAAAACCAACAACTAGACACGACGATGCAACCGCAAATTCAATAATGCAAAACCCTAAAAAGATTATGCGAAGGCTCAGATTGGCTCGGATATGAGGAACTAACCCTATTTTTTGGCTTTTTCATGGACTGTAGGTATGAAGAACATACTTGATCTAAACTATGAAAAACTGGAAAATCTCACTGAACAACCTGGAAGTCTGATACCACTTGATAGAGGCAAAGGTGTCCCGTCTTTCGATGAGAAGGTGATTATTGTTTTGGAGGAGTAGACTTTGACGATCTGACTACGAACGTGCGAAGATGTCGCGCCTTAGCAATCGCTAAACCAACTTCGAGAGGTTATTGACCACACCGAAGCACGATCAACCTGACCATGAAGGTCTATTTCCTGCAAGCAAACAAAGAACAAGCAAGAAACTAAGATTGCAATCTGGATATTACGAATATAAGATGAAAGCTTTATTGATCAAGGTGGGGTTCTGTGACGTCTTGGTCTGGTCCTTGAACACAAACGGAGTACACGAAGTTGCAGCTATGGCGAACTTTTAATCTAAACAAAACCCAAAGTCTAAACGACGCCCTAAGGGCTGTATATATGGAGGAAGAAGGGGGTATTTCGTGGCCCCTTGTAGGACGGGTCCGAAACCAACCCTAACTCTGTTTTCCCCACACATACGGACTCTATAAACAGAATATATTATGTATTTCAAAATTACATGGGCCTGACCCAATGATAAGGTGATGCAACACCTATAATAGCCTCTGGACGAAATTTATGAAGTGGCATCTTGTATTTTTGGTCCACGGTTCCATGCACTCATTATGGTGGCTTCAAAGTCCTAAAATCATCACTTGTAACTTTGTTCTTGTTCCCTTGCGCATGCCATCATCTCCATGCTTGATCCTGCTCCAATGTTCATCCTTCTTGTCCAAGCTAGGCCCTTTACTTGTAAGCAAGACAAATGTATCCAATTTAGGCAGCATCATATTCTCATGAACATTAGAATCATTACCAAGAAACGGAAGTACGTAGTAAGTTAATTGGTGTGCGCGAGCTCTAGTAATTGGTCTAGTATGTATAGTAACAGGGGCTGTGGGTGTAACAATGGTTTGATGTCCTCATCAGATGTTGGATTTGTCTTCTGATCTCTATTGTCTCGTTGGGGTTGACGAGGTATGATGGCTTGTCCGGTAAAGGTGCATTGGGAATGAGGTCGATGCGGTGTTTGATTCCGCAAGATGGAGGAAGTCTGGGAGGTAGCTCATTGGGAAATATGTCCTCGAATTCCTGCAATAAATGAGACAACACAAAAGGTAGATGTCGTGAAGTATTAGTCCTCACCGCTTCATCTTTGCACACAAGTACAAAGTGAAGAACACTCTATGGGCTCTCACTCACATACCTCATGTCTCTTTTGGTGGCTAAAAGCACTAAGTTTTCTTTGTCACTCATCGTGGATTCACTCAATTTTGGCTTGTGGTGCTCGCTCTCTTTTTGGTGGTTCACTCAGTCACTATTCTCTCCATGATGGGTAGATGTTTGCTTGTCGGCGATGACTTGACTTGGCGGCATGGATCGAAGCACGTACTCCTTGCCATTCATCTTGAAGCTATAGTGGTTGGTCCATCCGTTGTGGATGACATCACGGTCAAATTGCCAAGGTCTTCCTAGGAGAAGGTGGCATACAAACATGGGAACCACATCACACTCCAATGTGTCTTCATACGCGCCAATCTGGAACGACACTTGAACGGCGTGCTCCACTTGAATGGTGCCAGAGTCGCTTAACCATTTGACCTTGTATGGGCAGGGTGCTTCTTCTTGACCAAGTGTAGCTTGGAACATAGCTCGTCACTTGCCAAGTTGTGGCAACTCCGTCGTCGATGATGACCTTGACAGAGCGTCCATTGATGCCCGCTTTGGTATGGAAGAAATGGCATCGTTGATTTTCATCTTGTTCATGTTGAAGTGTCAAATCCTTGGAGACAACTAGAGCGGGGCTTGAATCATTGTCACAAAAGACTTGAGCATCTTCATCTTCATTCACTTGATGGTGCATGGCCACGTGCTCAAGAGCTTCCGTTTCTTCTTCGCTCATAGAGTCGTAGGTGCCGTCGTCGTTGGCGATCATGGTGCGCCTTGTTGGACATTGGTATGTCTTGTGACCTCGTCCTTCGCAAGTGAAACGTTGGATGGAACTTGTCATGGTGGACTCATCTGTTGGAGTAGTTGATGATGAAGCCTTTTGCTTATAGTTTCTTGTAGTAGAAGGACGACTCGAAGGTGCCGAAGATGTTGAAGGTTTCTTGTAACTTTACTTGTCGCCCCGTTGCTTGGAGAAGCTTTTGTTGAGGTAGAAGGTGTTGTAGTTGTTGAAGCTTGAGTGTATGAGCCATAGGTCTTAGAAGAGTACTTGGCATACTTGAGTTCATCTTGCACTTGTCACTCCGCCTTGGTGGCTTGGTGCACTAGCTCGAGGAGGTTGGAGTACGGTTGGAAATCCACGATTTTCTTGACGGGATGGTTGAGTCCATCAAAGAGGCGTGCCATAGTTTGCTCCTCATCTTCCGGGACATTGGCTCATATAATTGCTATCTCCATTTCTGTGTAGTATTCTTCAACGGACTTGGTGCCTTGCTTGAGAAGTTGCAATTTCTTGGAGAGAACTTGGGTATAGTATGTAGGCACAAAACACGCTCTCATGACCTCCTTCATTTGATTCCATGTTGTGATGGGTGGGTCGCATTTAGCTTGGCGCCACTCTTTGACTTGATCCCACCAAATAAGGACATAGTCTTGGAACTCAAGTGAGGCCATGGCAATCTTCTTTTCCTCTTCATAATTGTGAAGATGAAACATCTTGTCGACCTTCAATGCACATGAGAGGTAGTCTTCGGGATCGTTGCTTCAAGAGAACTTAGGCATGTTGAACATGAGCTTGTTGTAGCATTGATCTTCATTATATTGGGGGTGATGGCGATGACACTCTTGCCGTGGTTGAGGGTCTTCAATCGTGTGCTCCTTGTGCTCTGCTTGATTAACTTGACATTGAGGGCGTGTAACTCTTGCACGATTCCTCATTTCTTGGCGCTCCTCAAGGCATGCGGCTTCTTTTTGTCGCTATCGTCGGAGGGCCTCTTCTTGTTCACACACACGTCGGTTGTGCTTGTTGACGGCGTGGGTTGCTGCACATAGAGCACGTTGGGCTTCAAGCGCTTGTTCCTCACGGTGTTGTTGCTCTTGTCAGAGGGTGTTGTCATCTTGGTTTTCTTATTGTTGTTGGCGCCGTGGAGCTTGTTCTTGTTCCATAGGATCATTTTCTTGGCGAGTATGTTGTTCATGTTCCCAAAGGCGGTATTGTAAACCATTGCCATGAAATGGGTTTTGTGGAGCTTGATGATCTTCATGATCTCGACGATGATGCGGATGAGCTCGGGGAAGACTTGCATCCGAAGAAGTGTCCGAAGAGCGCCATCTTGATGATGACGATGTTAGAGAAGAGCAGTTGACTACCAGGGCACGAAACTCTTACATTTGGGATGATAGCATATCATTAAGGTACTCCTTTGTACGTTGTTCGGATTGTCGCAAGTCGGTGGTGAGTTGGTTGATGCGGTCGCCCAAAGCTTCATTCTCTTGATGCAAAGCTCTATGTGCTCCAAATAGTTAATTCTTGGTGACATAGTTGCTCGGCTCCTCTTCTTGCTCGATGAAGAGTGGGTTGGTAGAAGTGCTTGGCCTATCCATCATCTCAAGCAAATATGTGAGTGGAAGAAAGGAAAGAACTAGACCAAAAGTACCTTATCCGATGTTGAAGATGGATCAATGATAACTCAATATGGTATTATGGAAGTAGCACAATTGGTACCGGATCTTGTCAATATCACACCTACACAAGTAAATCTTTTGGAGTAGCTTGGTGAGGATGGTGGCACAAAATTTATGCAGTTGTTAGCAAGAGTCAATAAAGTTGAAAGAGATTCACAATTTTGCAAGTGAAACTAGTAGACCAATAGCCAATATGTGGCACACTAAAACACACACACACACACGAATAGATAAATGGGGTTGTGCAACCAAGAAATGAGCTCAAAATGTGGATACCACAGAAAATGCTCTTGTTGCACAACTCTAGAGAGATGCTAGCATGATTGCTCAATAGGCGAGATACACAACTTGTGCACAAAACCTATGAGAAACGAAACTTATCGACTTCTATCCCGATTATGGTATGTATGATTCCTTGTGGTTCTATCATGATGATCCAAGATGATCGAGTATGGAAATTTGATATGCAATGTGGTGATGCTATGGCTATTCCTTACAAGCTGTTTGTTGTTCTCTTTGCTTAAAAGCTTTCCTTCTCTATCTTTTTTTATATGGCCACAATATGAAATGCTCAAACCAAGATAGCAATGTATATGCGGGAACAAATTATGACACAAGAGATGATACGATGATAAATTCACGCTATGATTGCTATGCGGAACGGTATCACTAAAGTGCACAAGTAACTTCGCCCGACAATACTCCGTGGCTTGTCTCGATAGGAAAGTGATGCAAAATTGTCTATGGGTTAACAATGCAATGGTAATGGAGACGTACAAGTGTTGTTGTCGATGTTACTGTCCTTGCTTATGGTTGGGGTGTCAAAATGGTGAAGTGGTCATTGTCGATGACGAATACGTGGCGGAGATGAGTGGCGCTGGTGTTGATGACGAACCGTTCCTAAGTAGCCGAAACACGTTGGGAAAAGGAAACCCGCAAACTCAAATTCTCAAATGGCAAATGTGACAAAATTGTGGCTGGTTGTGGAAGTCAGTGGTGGTATGCGGAAGAGATGGCGGAAACCGGTCAAAATTCGAGAAAAAAATGACGAAGGTGGAGATGTTGGCTACGATGTGCTGAATGTCCGGGCGACGGGCCGGATGTCTGGTTGTGGGATACGTTGATGAACTCGAAGATTAACTTTATTTCTCTATTGCTAAGTTCAACTTGACCACTAGACTAAGGATGATAGGGTGATGTAATTCTATGGTTAACATCATATTTAGCAAGCATTTTGCGGAAAGCACCATGAATAAAGTGTGAACCACCATCAGTCGTTAAATATCTAGGGACTCCAAACCCTGGGAAAATGACTCCCTTAAGCATTTTAATAGAGGTGTTGTGATCAACACTACTAGTTGGAATAGCTTCTACCCACTTAGTAACATAATCAACAACAACCAAAATATGTGTATACCCATTAGAGGAAGGAAAAGGTCCTATGTAATCAAATCCCCAAACATCAAATGGTTCAACAACAAGTGAATAATTCATCGGAATTTCTTGATGCTTACTGATGTTTCCAATCACTACAAAAAATACACTTCCATGATGATACGTGTTTGTCACAGTAGGTCGCGTTTTTTGTCATGCATGTACATCCTTGACAAATTTATGACAGAATCAAGATAGTCATACCTGTGCTGTCGGAGAAGTGTTCCATGACATTACCAAAATTATCATCACGGAAGTGTCCACTTCCATGACGATAAATCGCGCGCAGAAGTGCTTTCGTCAAGGGTGACCGACACGTGGCATCCACCGTAACGGAACGCCGTTAAGCTATCGGGTCGGGTTTTGGATCCGATAACCCGTTAACAGCCCCGACCAATGGGGATTTTCCACGTGTAAAATCATCATTGGCTGGAGGAAACACGTGTCTGCTCATCGTTGGGACAGATGCCATCCACTCATTGGACGGAAGGCGCCTATGATACATCGACACATGGCACGGCCCAACAGAGGCCCATTCCTATGAAAAGGCCGGCCCATTTGACTTGGTCAAAATGTGGCGGGCCGGCCCATGGAAAGCCTGTTAACGGCCTGTTCGCATATAGCCCATTTACAGCCCGCTAACCCAAGGCCCGTTATGCCTATCCGAATTAGGCCCAGTAGCGTCATCTGGGCCACCCAATATGATTCCAGCCTGTTTTCGCTTCTGGCCCATGTATGGCCCATGACGTCTTTCGACCCATATGAGGCCCAATGTAACTCTTGGCCTATTAACGGCCCGTGGTGAAACTGGCCCATAATGAACAGTGTATCACTTTACACCCATTAACGGCCCGTGGTGAAACTGGCCCGTAATGAACAGTGTATCACTTTATACCCATTAACGGCCCGTTATTCCGTTGGGCCATTTCCAGCCCATGTTATCTTTCGGCCTTCTCGGAGCCCATTTATTCTTGGGCTCATTTCCAACATTCGTTTACTTACGGCTTGTTACTGTCATTTTCTTCTTGTGGGCCAAATTCAGTCGTGGTTACAGTCGGCCCGTTTGTGGTCCGTTAATACGTTGGGCCGTTTTCATAGTGTCATGAAATACGGCCTATTAACGATGGCCCTTTATGGTCGGCCCATGGACGGACGATTCCAACTCTAGCCCGTTTACGGCCATAATGCGGCCTGTTATTGGCCCATGTTATCATACTGCCCGTATAAGGCCCATTTATGATACGACCCGTAGAAAGCCCATTGTTTCTACGGCCCTTAGAAGGCCCATTGTTTCTACGGCCCGTAGAAGGCCCACTATTTCTACGGCCCGTAGGAGGCCTAGTGTCACTACAGTAAATATTAGCCCATGGTTATTGTAGCCTAGTTTTAAAAAATAGGTTATTGCAGCCACTAGCAAACCGCGGAAAAAGAACTGCAATGACTACAAGCAAAAAAATAAACAAGACAACAAGGAAATAAATAAGCAAGCAACTTACGCTAGGCTATCACGGCTATCACATATTACATCCACTGGGCATCAAAGTTCGCCACCAGTGCAAATAAACACGCCGACAAAAGAATATACAAAACTGAGAGCACTTCAGAAGGCACTAGGCCTGGCAAGGAAGGGCCCCCAAACAGCTGAAGAAGCTGAGTAGACCTCAGTTGTGTCAACGATAGATGCATCAACACTAGATTTAAGGCTTGATGGTGCGCATGGCAGTCCTCTGACATCTTCATTGCATCTTTGACTTCAAGTCGGAGCTGAGCTGAAGCAAGCCTTTCCGCTTTAAGTTGAGACTGAAGAAGTCGAACTGATTGAGGCAGCGACTGCACAGAGGTTGTCTCACACCTTCTTGTGAGTAGCTTCAACTCACTGTCTTCATCAAGACAGGACCTTGGGGTCATCTCGCTGTCCACAAGATGGTTTGGCTCACTATCTTCCCTGAAGTTCTGCCTGGCGTAAGAGATACGACTCTGAAAGAGAAACAAGGAGACACGTAACAGGTTCACAATTATATAAGCAATAAATGGATCTGTACTGCATAAGGAACATGTTTTTACAACTACAATTTGAAACTAGTAGTTGTTGCAAACATCCAATCAGATGTAAACAACAAAGCAAACAATAGTGGAGGAAATGATGCGTATCCAAATCTATACTAGAACAAAGTTTGAAGGCTTGAGAAGGATGAACTTACATTACATGTTAACACGGGCTGGACAAAGCCCTTCTCCATGTTGATGGAAGGATAATTCAATAAATTCCCCAAAGAAAATTCTGTATAAGCGTTGCCATTATTCTACATTTTGCAAAGAGTAAATATAGATAAAATAATATTGGAAGAAACAGAGGATAATGAAGCTCAGGTGCAGACTGATGATACATAATCAAATAGCAATTAATTAAGTACAGCGTTACAAGGCAAAAGGGAGAGAGGTACTGACGAGAGCAATGCAGAGCCCATTATTGTTTTGAGATCGTATGATCCTTTGAGCAAGGAGATTCATCTGAAATTAGTTTTCATACAAGAGAGAAGGTAAGGCACAAGCAGAAATTTAGGAGTTCAAATTTTGAATTGATATCATAGGCAGTACCTGACGCTGGGCTCCCAGCAGTTCTAATAGGGGTTTGGCCACTGGAGTAGGGGTAAAGTGTGGTACAGTTGGGCCTGTGTTTTCTGTGGCTGCTGATCTATCTGATTTAACAGATATCACTACCTTTTCCAAATACCTAGTTTGTACTCCTTGAGGATCTGCACTCACCCTCTTCCTTTTGGACATCTATTACGAAAGAACAACATTTGACTGGAAAAACATAGTGTGACGACACATGGAATAGGTACAGAAAATGGATAGGTATCGCATATAATCATATATGATGCTTAAACTAAGCAGATGGTGTAACAAAGTAGAAGTAATGCAAGAGGTCAGATGCAAAATATGTGCGACCAATACAACTTTGCAAAGCTAGAGCAAGCACCTTGATGGGTGAATAAGATAGGCCATCCTCCACCATGCCAAGTTTGTTAGCCAGTGGATTGTTCCGCAATATTCCTCTCGTGCGCCCATTCTCATATTCATTTTGATAATGTTCAATATCTGACATGCATGAAAACATAAAAACAAGTGAGATTTTCTTTGTAATGCAGAAGTGATTCTAATCCAATACCGCCTCCTTGTAAACCCCTTTGTGCTATCTCTGTAATTCTTTTAAAAGATGCCATGCATGCTGTAATTTGTTGTGTGCATTAATATAATGTGGCCTACTACTCAAAATATGAGAGCTCCAGAAGTGATGACACTTCGCAGATGATAGCTTCAACAAATAGTAAAGAAGAACAAGTCGACCTGACCTGACAGATTCAAAATATACTAAGGGAGAACAACTCGACCTGACCAGTCGATCGCAAGAGAAGAGTATCATCTTAAAGAAGAGCAGAAGAGCAAGCAGATTGAAGATATTACAAGTTTTTCAATACAATGTCGGTTGTCCACCCATGATGAACCAGAGCGCATAGAGAAATACTATTCTTTAAGGTCTCTCCATATGTGGCTCACATGCATTTCGAAACTAAAGTAGGAACATTTAGCTCACCAATTAAACATCTCTCAGTTTTACTAATATTAGCAATAATATCAGATATGAATTTGTACAACTAAGCTTGTTTAGCTCGATGGGTGGAGTAGTGCTATTACGACACAAACCACGTAGGCTGATTGTGGTCATCATAAAATGGGGGAAACATAAGCATGAGTACAGTGTTGACCGTGGCAGTGGGATGGCAGATCTGAAGCTGCAAACTGCGCAAAGGGTAGTTAGCAACCGATGTTTGCTTTGAAATAACAACTAAGATTTGGTATGGACAAGAAAGTATGGTCAACAATTGACAAAGAAATGCAATTATGCTGTCTCTCTATATGTCGCGACATGCATTTGGAAACTCAAGTGGGACCTTTAGCTAACCAATTAAATGTGTCGGTTAACTAATATCAGTATCATATCACAATCATATTTGAACAACTAAGCTTTCGAATTCTGAGTGTTGTGTTGTTTAGCTTGAAGGGTGGAGTAATGCCAGTACGACAGAAAGCACCTACGCAGATCATAGTAGAGTAGATAAAAGGGGAAAACCCTAAGCATCAAGAGAAAAATCAGGAAAGTGAAACTAGCTGGACCAGTGGGTGGCGCACATGCTTTTCGAAACGAATATAGGAACATTAGGTGACCAATTAAACGTTCTCTGTTTTAGTGATATGAGCATCATATCAGATTCGTATTTCAACACGTAAGCTTTGGGTTGAGGTCTTGAGGAGCAGTGCTAGCACGGCACGAAGCACCTACGATGATGGTAGTGAATATAAAGGGGGGAAACCATAAGCTTTACGAGTATAGTGCCCGTGCCATGGCGGATCTGAAGGCGCAAACCGGACAAAGCTACTTCGCAACCAATGTTTGATTTCAACTAGCCACTACGATTTGGTACGGACAAGAAAAGTACAGTAAACAAATTACGATCTATTTTCCGGGTGAGATCAATAACTTAAGCACATATGGAAGAGTACCACCTCTCTTGAGACGCCGTGTAGGCCTATGCTGATACGTTGAGGGTGCTGCAGGTGCGATGGCTGTCGGCGGCGGGGAAGAAGACTTTAGACGGCAGACGGCCGGGTCGGGGGATATATCCTGTTGCCGTGGACGAGGCGGTCGTAGGAGCGGCAACGACAAGGTGGGCGACGACGCCGATGAAGCGAGAGGAGGCGATGAAAGGATCCTGGTCCAGCGCCGTGGATGAGAGACGTCCATCTCTTGCAGTGGACGACGGGGTAGGGGTAGCGGCTCCGGCAAGGTGGAGGATGGGGTGGCGGACGGAGGAGGCTGGCCGCAGTGCGGAGGTTGTCGTGCCGCTGATGGTGTATGAATGGGGAAATGGAGGGGGGGGGGATCTCAAACTTTGGGACGCGCTTCTCTAAAATGGGGGAAAGTTACGAACTTATCCCCCGTTTAAAATTTCGGACATCGCGTTGGTTGGGGATAGGACGGTAATCTCGCATCTCCCAAATATTTGCCGGTAACTATTTCGGGCGAGGAGAGGGTGTTTTGCCGCCCACGGTTGGTGCCCACGGTGTATGAACGGGGCTGACAGGTAGGGCGGTTGTGTCACGTGTGATGGAAGTTACACATCTGCCCCTATTTAAAATATTAGCCTACATCGATTTCGGACGAGGAGAGTTTGTTTTGCCGCCCACCGTGTATGAATGGGGAAATGGAGGAAGAGACACATGTCTTTCGGACGAGCTTGAATCAAATGTGTTTTGCCGCCCACGTTTGGCGCCCACCATGTCTGAATGGGCTCAGAGGCCATCGTGTCACGTCTGATTGAAGTTACTAGTCTACCCCTATCGACAGCAGTGTAAATCCGGTCGATAAGGATGTACTCAGTGTCAGGGGCAGACAGTAGTTTCCATCTCGCAAACACTTGCTTCGGGCAGCCCACAAATTATAGTGGGTGTTTAGCCGCTTCGTTCAAAACTTGGGAGAATTAGCATTCACGTTTTCCCTGGGACCTGGCAAACTAAATTCAAATCCAATTTGTATTCGATTACGAATATCCATAGATAATTATACGTTTTGTTATTTATTTCTTCAACACCACAACAAAGATTTATTCCACCTTTATATATGATTATGATTTAGAAATGCTGTGATCTTCGAATTCAGTAGGTTGGATACACTCCGATTCAAACAATTATTTCATCCAATACAATATGCTCACACAAAAAACAGTTCACCTTATGTCAATCATACAAGTACTGAGGATTACCTCACCTAAAAAATTCGGTTCATTACAACACATGGACAACATGGAATTCCGGACAACATAGGGGGTCTTGCAACATAATCTATTCAGAGACATGACACAACATGCAAGTACAATAATCTAATGACAATTTCAACTGGTATCTAAAGAAGAACCGGGATTACCTTGGGCTTCAGATAGAAGAAACGGCAGGACCTCCTCCGTCTTCAAATGCAACATTCTTACTTCCTCCAATTCTTGGGTTGCTTGCATAATGCGTTCCGCTAATTCCGTAATTTCCAGCCTCAAGATAAAGATTACCTCATTCATGGCAGCCACACCATCTCTTTCTGCCTCTAGTAGAGCCTCAAGCACTATAATATCTGTGCTCAGACTGCTCGCCGGCGGTGTTGCCTCTGAACTGCTTCCACAAATAGATTCTGGGGTTGTACATTGTGTCCTAGTGTGAACGGCATCCTGAAAGGTTTCCGCTGGACATAAGTAAGAGATAGTTATCGTATGATCCAGGCAGTAAGCTTACATGGTAAATGACGGACGAATTATTGCCGAGCATGGCAAACTATATTTGAATGGTTCGAAGCAGCATCAGCCGAAAACAAATTAAAATGGTAAGATGAAACTAGGGATGTAAGTGGCAAATAAACGACATCCGCCAGTCCCCTCTAGTTAGTTTTTGCTACCTCCCTAGTTCATTTTCCTCAAAAAACAAAAACTCTTCTGAACTATCATACCACTAGTGGACTTTAATCGGGATTAAACAGGACCCAGTTGACATCCCTAGTTGAAAGGGAGTGTATAACCGCTATATTTAAGTTGCCAAGGCATCTAAGCAGTTGAAATAATCTGAGAAAGCACTTAACAGTGTGGCCTCATATAAACTACGAAGACAGTCTTGTGATGAAGTTGAGAGGAAAAGTTAAGGACTCAAATGAAATAGGCATGCATTTCTTTACGATAGTACAGCAGGCACCGCTGACATATTGGCCAACTCAGGTATAGCGTAACAACAAACAAGCATTCGAATCAAGCAATACAGCAAAGCAGACAACTGAACTATTTGTAATTCGGTAGGATTACACATTGAGGGCACAAGCCAAGAAAGTAGCCCACTCGCATTACATTTCACATGTACTAAAACACATTGGCTTACCATATGTTGCTGTGAAGCCTAGCTGCTGTTGCAATGTTCTTTGAAAATATCGTCAGCATCCCGTGGTTGCAAATCTAGTTGTTGTAGTTTATTCTGCACCATCTATTTAGGTAAAATTAATTTTAATCGCATGAACTGGTCCGAATTGATCATCAATGGTTCATCTAAACTAATGAAAGAAGGGTGTGTGCATACATGACAATATATCTGCTTCCCTCTATTTTTATGCTTGTTCGAGGTGCCAGCCCCAAAAGAACAAATATTTTGCTTGATGGGGTTGGCAGCTCCATAATTAATAGAAGCATCAAATTAGTCATGCAACTTGGGAAGATCAAGAACACACAAACAAGTACTCCCTCTGTCCCAAAATATAAGAACGTTTTTAACACTACACTAATGTTAAAAACGTTCTTATATTATGGGACGGAGGGAGTAATGAACAGAGGCTCGGAGCAGTGATGTAATAGCTAGCATCAGAAAATGTAGGGTAAAACGAACAAAAAGCAGCGGAACCACATGCTAGTTTGCTGATGTGTAATTAAGCATAGAGAACATTAACCATTCTAATGGAACCAACAGGTGGCATCAGAACAAAACTAAAGCATATTAACTATATGTGCACTGGTATGTAATTTAGCACATGTAACATGATCATTGCCAGAAGTATGGCCCTACAGGTGCAAGCAGAATAACACGTCTGTAGGACCTTGAAGTATGTCTAGAGGGGGGGGGGTGATTAGACTACTTGCCAATTAAAAACTTAACCTTTTCCCAATTTTAGAGTTTGGCAGATTTTAGCTATCTTAGGACAAGTCAAGCAATCATCACACAATTCAAGCAAGCATGCAAAGAGTATATAGGCAGCGGAAATTAAAGCATGCAACTTGCAAGAAAGTAAAGGGAAGGGTTTGGAGGATTCAAACGCAATTGGAGACACGGATGTTTTTGGCGTGGTTCCGATAGGTGGTGCTATCGTACATCCACGTTGATGGAGACTTCAACCCACGAAGGGTAACGGTTGCGCAAGTCCACGGAGGGCTCCACCCATGAAGGGTCCACGAAGAAGCAACCTTGTCTATCCCACCATGGCCGTCGCCCACGAAGGACTTGCCTCACTAGCGGTAGATCCTCACGAAGAAGGCGATCTCCTTGCCCTTACAAACTCCTTGGTTCAACTCCACAATCTTATCGGAGGCTCCCAAGTGACACCTAGCCAATCTAGGAGACACCACTCTCCAAGAAGTAACAAATGGTGCGTTGATGATGAACTCCTTGCTCTTGTGCTTCAAATGATAGTCTCCCCAACACTCAACTCTCTCTCATAGGTTTTGGATCTGGTGGAAAGAAGATTTGAGTGGAAAGCAACTTGGGGAAGGCTAGAGATCAAGATTCATATGGTAGGAATGGAATATCTTGGCCTCAACACATGAGTAGGTGGTTCTCTCTCAGAAATGGTAAGTTGGAAGTGTAGGTTTGTTCTGATGGCTCTCTCTACGAATGAAGAGGAGGTGGAGGGGTATATATAGCCTCCACACAAAATCTAACCGTTACACACAATTTACCAAACTCGGTGGGACCGATTTAACAGACTCGGTCGGACCGATTTAGTAAACCTAGTGACCGTTAGGATTTTTGGTGGGACTGACATGCAACTCGGTATGTCCGATTCGGTTAGGGTTAGGGCATAACGTAATCTCGGTAAGACCGATCACTCAAACTCGGTGAGACCGATTTTGGTAATAAGCTTTCCAGAGAGTTGGTCAGGTAAACTCGGTGGGACCGATTTGCTCTTTTCGGTGAGACCGAAATGTTACAAAAAGGAAACAGAGAGTTTACATTGCAATCTCGGTGGGACCAATCGCTCACTTCGGTTAGACCGAAACGTTACGAAGGGAAACAGAGAGATTACAATCCCATCTCGGTGAGACCGAGATCCCTATCGGTAGGACCGATTTGCCTAGGGTTTGTGGCAGTGGCTATGACATTTGAACTCGGTGGCGCCGGATAGAAAGAATCGGTGTGACCGATTTTGGCTTTAGGTTTAGGTCATTTGTGGATGTGAGAAAGTACTTGAGGGTTTTTGGAGCATATCACCAAGCACATGAAGCAAGAGGCTCATTAGGCAACACCTCATCCCTCCTTGATAGTATTGGCTTTTCCTATAGACTCAATGTGATCTTGGATCACTAAAATATAAAATTAGGAGTCTTGAGCTTTTGAGCTTGAGCCAATCCTTTGTCATTAGTACTTTGAGGGATCCACTTTCATCATCCATGCCATGCCATCATTGAGCTTTCCTGAAATAATAGTCTTGGAATAGCATTAGCTCAATGAGCTATATGTTGTTATGAATTACCAAAACCACCTAGGGATAGTTGCACTTTCAATCTCCCCCTTTTTGGTAATTGATGACAACATATAGATCAAAGCTTCGACAAATGATAATAAGATTAAAAACATCGTCGCTTTGAGAAGTATGTGATAAGCAAGAGCTCCCCCTAAATTTGTGCATAGTTTAGGATTTGCTTTGGACTGCAAATGCACAAGGAATTAGGCTCATGGGTTACTCTTCCATGTCACATACATCTTGGTGGAGCGCTCAAAATGGTAAAGATTCAATACATGCACTCATCACCAAGCAAAGTGAATGATCACATATGGATAGGATAAGATAATATCATCAAACATGCATAAGTGTAGCTTATGATCAAACACATGATCATCAATGTCTCACAGCATAGTATCTCAAGCAATCAAAAGCAAACAAAGTTTAACCACCAAAGCAAGAGGGAATCAAAAGCAACACACTCTCTCTCGAAGCCTATGATCTATACATTTTTCTCCCCCTTTGGCAACAAGTTACCAAAAAGTTCATAGAAAATGCATAGTGCTAGATCGACTCTCAGGCTTGATCTTCAGGTGGTGGTTTCCGGATAACTCCAAGAACGAAGGCTTCAGTTGAAGTGGATGGAGCTGGAGGAGTTGGTGCTGGAGCCGGTTGCACTGGTGTTGTAGCTGGTGCAGATGATGTGGCTCTGGTGTCTGGCACAGGCACTGCAGTTGACCTCTGAGCTCTAGGCACTCTAGCAAATACATTAGTGGTAGTCTTGCCCTGCCTCTCCTGCATGTCATCCTGTAGCTGCTCCACAACTGACTGAATCTCAGTTACTTTGACATCTAGATCATGGAGTTTTTGTTCCATGATTCTTTCGAAGCTCTCCTGATTCTGAGTGAGGGTGGACAATCCCTTCTCAATCCTCAATGTTGATGCTATCAAGTAACCAAGCTGCTCCTGCTTGTTTTTCAAAAAGTACTCAGATGCCTCCTCTTGAGTTGGCATCTTGGCAGCCTTCTCTTTCCTTGCCTTCTCCTTCTTCTCTTGAGCTTGTACTGATGATGGGTCATCCTCATTCATGACAATTTGATTGTCCTCAAAGTCTGGATAGAGAGGAAAATGTTCCTTATCCAATATATACTTCCCTGTGCCCATCTTTGAGTTAATCAACTCCTGAATCTGAGGGGCATATCCACAACTTCTCTTTTGATCTGCTGCAGTCCTCTTAATGGTTTCTACCATAAGGCTCATGACCTTGAATTTCTGTGGCACATCAAACAAATGCAACATGTTGATTGCATGCCCTCTAATCATGTTGTGGTCACCAGACTTAGGCAACAGAGTGTGCCTTAGGATCCAGTTGATTGTTGGCAGCCCTGACAGAATATAGTGGAGTGACCCAAACTTATGTGTCTCAATGGCTTTGTCTAGGATCTCCTTGTACATGTGTGCCATGGAATTGTGGTCCATCTTCTTCTTGGCATAGACATCTGTAACGCCCCGGTTTCGATGCGCCAGGTGTCCGCCAGTTATTCACCATCGTTGCCATGTCATTTGCTTGCATTTTGCATTTTGCCATGTCATCATGTGCATCTCATTTTGCATACGTGTTCATCTCTTGCATCTGAGCATTTTCCCCATTGTCGGTTTTGCAATCCGGCACTCCTATGTCCTCCGGCGTCCCCCTTTTGCCTCTTTTCATGTGCGGGTGTTAAACGTTCTCGGAATGGACCGAGGTTTGCCAAGCGGCCTGGGTACACCACCGGTAGACCGCCTGTCAAGTTTCGTGCCATTTGGAGGTCGTTTGATACTCCAACGGTTAACCGGGTAACCGTAAAGGCCTCTTTCGTGTGCAGCCCAACACCCCTTCCAAAGTGGCCCAAAACCCAGCAAACTCCTCTCCATGCTCTCGGTCGTTCGATCACGATCGCGTGGCCAAAAACCGCTCCCCATTTGGACTCTCCTAGCTCCCTCTACCTATAAATAAGTCCTCCCCTCCATTTTTCGCGGTTGATCCCCCGAAATCCTAGCCTCTTCCACCTCCGCGCGCCGGACATGTCCACTTCGCCGCCGGACACGTCTAGCCGCCACGCCGGACGAATCAGCCGCCGCCACGTGGCACCTCCGCCGCCACCCGTCGCCGCGGCCCGGCAAGCCCGCCTCGGGCCCTCCCGGCCCATCGCCGCCGACCGCGCGCCCCGCCCCCCTCCGCGGCCCCGCGCGCCCGCGGGCGCCGCCGACCTCGCCGCCGCCGGGCTCCACACACTCCGCGCCGCCGCCGTCACCCCGGATCCCTGCCGGCCCGTGCCTGCCCCGTCCCTCGCCGAGCGCCGTCCCCGCGCCTCCTCGCCGGCGCCCCCCTGCCGCCGCCCATCGCGGATCCGGTCGGGCCGGACCGGATCCGGCGACTCCGAGCCGGCCGCCGCCTTTCCCTCGCACGCCGGCCGCCTTCCCCCTCAATTCCGGCGGAGTTCCGGCCAGATCCGCCGCCATCCTCGATCCCCGCGCCGAGTTGACTTTTTCCCGAGGTTGAAAATCTACTAAGTCCCTGAGATTTGACATTATCATGCCACGTTCATCGCATCATAACTCTCTGCATACTGCTCCGTTTTGTGCGTGTAATATGTCAAATTGTTCGTCTCAACGAGTACTTCATTTCATTACATTGCACCGTTTCCATTTGAGCTCATCTTGATGCCCGAAATGCTGTTGGAAGAGTGCATTTTGATGTTAACCTGCTGAAACTGTTATAACTTGCTGTTTTGTCATTATTGCCATGTTTGATGTGTGCATCCTATGAGCATGAGCCCTACATGTGTTTTGATCTACATCTTTCCAGGGGTGCCATCCATGTATTTTTTTGAGTTGTGTGTTGAGTGCATCAAGCTTGCTAAGTAGGATACTTGCTGTTGCTGTTTTCGTGACAGATTCTGTTATATTTTGTTGCTATGTTAACCTGCTGCTACAAGTCATTTCGTGCATTATTCTGGAGATGTTCACTAAGGATGTTTTGTTACACATGTCTTGCTCTATCCATTCATGCCCCTGGTTGCATTTATAGCCTGCTGTATCATGTTGTAATCTTGCTCCAAAGTTGCTAAATAATGTTGCTGTCAGCATGTTAACATGAAGTTCAGTTTTGGCCATGTGCTTTTCTAGTGATCCATGCAACCTATGAACTTGTTCTTGCCATGCTTAGCTTCATAAACATGCCTTCTTATTGTTGGTTGCCTTGCCATGCCATGTATTGCTCTGTGGTGAGTGATTCAAGCTCACCAACATGCCTACTTATTGTTGTTCCTGCCATGTTTGAATCTGTCATATAACTTGCCATGTTTACATGGGTGCCATCATATTTTCTGTGCCCTTTTGGCTTATGGTCAGTAAGGGACATTTGATCTATGCTTTCAGTAGATTCATGCCATGCCTTTGTTTGCCATGATAAGTTCCTGTAACATGTTGTTTGATAGCTCTAAACATTGCAACCTGATGTTATTTCTGCTAAGCCTGAAACTGTTATTATTTGCAATCTTTCCATGTCTTTTTGAGCATGTTCTAGTTGTTTCTGGAGATAGCTTAGTGTTGATGTCTTGTCATGCTTTACCTGTACTTCATGCTCATGCCTTTTGTTCTTATGTTGGGGTGCTGTAGCTTGTTGTTTTGATGCTTGTAAGATGCCTAGTTGCTGTTTTGGACAGATCGTTGCTATAACTTGTATAGTGTATGTGTTACACCGTTGCTCCGTTTTGAGTGTGCTCTATATGAAACTTGCTTGATTTTGCATGTAGCTTCATATTATCATGTTGCATCCTTGTTTTGAGGTGTTTGTTTGATGTTTGAATGCATTTAGCATCAATGCCATGCTTAACTTGTTTTGCTCATATCTTCTAGGCCGTAGCTCCGAATCTAATGAACTTTATATGTAACTTGAATAGAATTTCGTGTAGATCCTCTTGGTGCTCTTTAACTTGCTGTTTAACAACTTGAACATAAGGTTTATTCAGATCTGGACCAATTTCGAAATTTGCATATGAGGACTTACCGGAATTGTTATATGTTGTTTCCGGCCTCATTTAAACTTGCCTTGATATGTTGTTCTTGTTTGCATCATCTCTTGCCATGGGTAGCCTCATGTAGCTTTGTCATGCATCATGCTTGTTGTGCATCATGTCTTGTCTATGTGTGGTGTGTTTACCATGTTGTGTGCTTCTTCTCGATAGTTCCCGTTTCGTTGCGATCGTGAGGATTCGTTCGTCTACACTTGGTTCGTCTTCGTGGCTTCATCTTCTTCATGGACTCGTTCTTCTTCCTTGCGGGATTTCAGGCAAGATGACCGTTACCCTGGATCTCACTACTATCATTGCTATGCTAGTTGCTTCGTTCTATCGCTATGCTGCGCTACCTATCTTTTGCTCTTCAAGCCTCCCAAAATGCCATGAATCTCTAACCTTTGACACCCTTCCTAGCAAACCGTTGTTTGGCTATGTTACCGCTTTGCTCAGCCCCTCTTATAGCGTTGCTAGTTGCAGGTGAAGTTGAAGATTGCTCCATGGTGGACAGGGTTATGTTGGGATATCACAATATCTCTTATATTATTAATGCATCTATATATTTGGTAAAGGGTGGAAGGCTCAGCCTTATGCCTGGTGTTTTGTTCCACTCTTGCCGCCCTAGTTTCCGTCATACTGGTGTTATGTTCCCGGATTTTGCGTTCCTTATGCGGTCGGGTGATTTATGGGACCCCCCTGACAGTTCACTTTGAATAAAACTCCTCCAGCAAGGCCCAACCTTGGTTTTACCATTTGCCTCACCACCACCTATACCTTTCCCTTGGGTCGGCCAACCCGAGGGTCATCTTTATTTTAGCCCCCCCGGGCCAGTGCTTGTCTAAGTGTTGGTCCGAACCGGGCAGACTGCGGGGCCACCTCGGGGCAACTCGAGGGCTGGTTTTACTCGTAGGCTGACCTATCCGGTGTTGCCCTGAGAACGATATATGTGCAGCTCCTATCGGGATGTCGGTGCATCGGGCGGCTTTGCTGGTCTTGTTTACCATTGTCGAAATGTCTTGTAAACCGGGATTCCGAGACTGATCGGGTCTTCCTGGGAGAAGGTATATCCTTCATTGATCGCGAGAGCTTATCATGGGCTAAGTTGGGACACTCCTGCAGGGTATCAACTTTCGAGAGTCGTGCCCGCGGTTATGTGGCAGATGGGAATTTGTTAATGTCCGGTTGTAGATAACTTGACACCAGATCCGAATTAAAACGCATCAACCGTGTGTGTAGCCGTGATGGTCTCTTCTCGGCGGAGTCCGGGAAGTGAACACGGCCTTTGGGTTATGTTTGACTTAAGTAGGAGTTCAGGATCACCTCTTGATCATTACTAGTTGACGAACGTTCCGTTTGCTCTCTTCTCGCTCTTATTTGCGTTTGTTAGTCACCATATTTGCTTAGCCGCTGCTGCAACCTCACCACTTTACCCCTTCCTTTCCCATTAAGCTTTGCCAGTCTTGATACCCATGGTAATGGGATTGCTGAGTCCTCGTGGCTCACAGATTACTACAACAACAGTTGCAGGTACAGGTTATGCGATGATCATGACGCGAGAGCGATGTTGCTTGTTTTGAAGTTTCTTCTTCTGCTTCTTCGATCAGGGGATAGGTTCCAGGTCGGCAGCCTGGGCTAGCAGGGTGGATGTCGTTTGAGCTTCTGTTTGTGTTTCATCCGTAGTCGGATGGTGCTCTCTTGTATGATGTTGTATTCGTGTGGCATTGTATGCCTCTTGTATGTATCCCTTTCTATTATGTAATGTTGATGTAATGATATCCACCTTGCAAAAGCGTCTTCAAGATGCGCTTCTATCCTTGGTGGGACCTTCGAGTTCCTTTAGGATAGGGTCGCATCTTGGGCGTGACAACATCCAAGTCATCTTCATTCTCCTTTGGGGCATTGATCAGATTTGCCCACTCCTCAACAGTTGACTGGTACCTTGTACCTTCAGACATCCAAGCTATCCTCCCATCTGGATAGAAGTGTGCTGTGGAGTAGAATTGCATAATGAGTTCATCATTCCAGTTGGTGAGCTTTTTCCCAACAAAATATGCAACTCCACAAGCAACAAAACTGTCTTGCACTCCAGGATAGTGTTCTTTGCTGAGCCATACTCCTTTTGAGCACTACTTTCTTGGAAGTAGCCTCATCTTCAGCTGCCACATAGTCCTCATCCTCAGAGTCTGAGGTTCTCTTCCTTCTGGCTCTTGTGGTTGCTTTAGGCAAATTGCTAGGAGTACTTCTGCTGCCATCATCTGAAGAACTTGAGGGACTAGTGCCCTCACTCATGTGAATCTGCTCTTCTGACCTGTTCTGACTGTCACTTTGGTCTGACATGCTGCAAATCACTGACCGCTGACCCTGTGAAGAGTTATAGATGAGATAGAAAGGATGAGCATCACAAAATGCAGAGATTTTTGCAAAAGAATGATTCAAAAATTCAGTTTTAGTTTTCCACAGAAAGCATTTCGGATCAACCGATTTTCAAACTCGGTGATACCGAAGCAGTTTTGGAACCTAAACTGATGAACTCGGTTGGACCGAGTCACAGTTTGGTGGCACCGAGACTGCTAGGGTTTCACAAAGTCCTAAAATCGGTCTCACCGATTAGCAATTCTTGGTCAGACCAAGAGTTACTAGTGCAATGACATTAGCCAAATCGGTGGGACCGAGTTTTTCAACTCGGTGGGTCCGAGATGGTTTCGGCGGAAACCTAACCCTAAATTTTCGAATCTCATCTAATCTAAGGATTGCATTGACTGGATAGGAGTGTTTCAATCGTGGCAAGAATCAATAAGAACACAATGTGCTAGGAATCGGACGAGGATAACACTGTGATCGAGTCCATACCCTAGCTTGGCGATGAACTCGCTACGGCGGCAACGACGGGGTTGAAATCCGTTAACGGTGGCGGAGACCAGCAACAGGAGGCGGCTGGCAACGAGGAGACGATCCAGAGACCCTGATGGCAGAGCGAGCTATTGCGCGGGTGAAGAGGTTCGGAGAAATTTCCAAATTTTTGCCCGTTACTATATATAGCCCGACTTGTCGGTGTGACCGAGTGGAACAACTCGGTGGCACCGAGATGCATAACTGTGTACAGTTACAGCAACTCGGTGTGACCGAAAAGTTCAAATCGGTTGCACTGAGATTGAAAACCTAGATCGACTTAGTGATCTCGGTAGGACCGAAATGGAGGAATCAGTCAGACCGAGAATCACAAAGAAGTTTTGGAAGTTTAAGTCTATGACGAATCGGGGACTCCGAGTGCTCCTCGCACAGAGTGGTTCGAATCTGACTTGATCAAATTTTGTGATGTAGCATGAATAGAGTTTGAGACGTAAAAGCATAGATAGCTAAAGAAGGTTCTTAGGCATTCTTGTCCATCCACTTGGCAAAAGGAAAAGGAAGCCAATCACTCAAAACAACAAGTGGATGTCCTTGAATGAGTAAAATATGCACCAACATGCTCACACAATAAGATGGCAAATGAAATATGTGGCAAAACATGCACAACCAATTCTAGCATCTATCAAACAATTGGCGATGACTAGGTCATCTATATATGAGTATATTGACTTAGGAGTCAAATGAAAACATTTGATCATAGGTCATACTCATCGTTTAAGCTCAAGTGGGGTTACCACTTTTACATAATGCATTGATGTGTTCATACCATTAGAGTTGCTTTGACTCAATTCTTAGAGTTAAGCTCCCCCTAGATGTGAGATCCCCTTTTAGAGGGATGAACTAACCTTGGGTTTTGTCGATGATGACTTCATGTAGGTGTTGAAGATGTGGATGCTCAATGTTGATGTAGCTCATTTGGAGCAATCCTTTGGAGTGAGTTGCACTTTCAACTTACCTACATGGGCTAGTCCCACAAGGAACAAACAAGAATATCCAGAGACATAGAGTGATGCACACACAAGATGATGTCCATGAAACCATTAGGTTACCTTGTCCCTTGCCTTACCAACATGAGGGTTTGTGACTCCTTGAACTAGTGCAAGATGTGAAAGTTGATTGCACTTGTTCTAGCCATAATGATATGAGTTAAGAATGTTGGCGGAGTCACCCTCAAGAACTCTCTAGTTCTTCTTCTTCGGGATCCACATCATCTTGATGGGAATCCTAGGAGTTGTAGTTGTACTTGATGAAGTAGAACTTGACGTAGTCTTGGGAACCCACTTGACCGAGGCCTTAGGTGCTTCTTCAAATGCATCAATCTCTTCTTGAGGCTTGTCCTTGCCTTTGTTCTTGTGGTCTTGTGATGGAAGATCATCTTATGCTTGTGTTCCCTTGAAGGAAGTAGGATCATACTTCTCTTGTTGAGGAACAAACTTTGTCTTGGGGTATTGATCTTCTTCCCACTCAACTCCATTGGCATTGAACTTTCGTTCAAAACCAACACCTTGATTCTTCCGGTGCCTTCCTTGCTTGCGTACAATTTCCTCGAATTGCTTACTCCCGGCAAGGCTCTTGTAGACACCTTTCTCTATAATTCCCTTCAATAAGCTATTTTCTTGCTCAAGTGTAACTTGGCTAAGAGAATCATTAGTGGAATCAAGAGAACTACTAGAAGCAACAATATTGGATTTGGCATTATTATTGTTACTACTAGTGGAAGAATCTTTCTTGTACTTGTTACTAGACTTGACTTGAGGCATGTAAGTAGATAAGAGTAAACGCTTGTCAATGTAAGAAGAACTTTTCTTATGGAGATCATCATTGATTCTTTTAAGAACTCATGCTCTTGCTCAAGATTGAGCTTTTCAAAGCGTAACTTCTCATGAGCCCTTAAAAGTTCTCGATGATCTTCGAAGATAGTTTCATGAGCCAACTTAAGAGTGTTTAGTTCTTTAGTTAGAAGCTCAATCTTCTCCTTATCATTGTCATTTTTTTTATCTTGATTAGCATGATTAATTGGCGTTCCATCATAGTATTCATCACTAGAGTTGTCAACAAGTAAATCATCATCCACAAGTAAGTCATCTTCATCACTATCGAAATCAACATACTCAGGATGTGTTACCTTTGGACCTATGGCCATGAAGCATCTTCCAATTCCTTCATTTGGTGAATCAAATATGTCATAGGAGTTGGTTGACACAAGTGCTATACCGGCAACACCTTCATCTTGAGTATATTCGGAGTCGGAGTGATAGCTTCTCTCGGAGTGATTGTCGGAGTCGGAGCCGGATACCCATTCACCAACATGAGCTTGATGTCTTCGTTTTGTGTAGCTCCTTGATGACTTGTCTTTCCTTTCCGAATCCTTGCTTCTCCGTGAGGGTCTTCATTCATAACGATCATCTCTACTCCTCCTCTCTCTCGGTGGTGATTCTTCTCTTTTGCTTCTTCTTTTTGGAGAATCTTCTCTTCTTTTGTAGGGTGCTGTACACTCATTGGAATAGTGTCCGGGTCTCCCACTGTCAGGACCCCGACTCAATGCCACATCGATCTAGCATGTAACACCTCATATCACTTTGTGGCCTCACTCACGGTATTCCCAAGGGTGTCGCCTTACCTTTGCCCGGGACCGTTTGCACCTTTTGGCACACGTATATGATAGTGTCGCTAGCATCCATATGATAAGGAGCCCGGGCTGACATGGCTAGTCATAAACCCAAAGTGGCACTAACTTATAGGGACAGGCATACATGACCCAACAACGAACGTGTCGGTCATCAGCGAGTGAATCCAGGCTATAGCACTAGGCTAGCAGGACTCCGGTGAACCGGGCTGTAGCGGGCTAACAGGACTCCAGTATTCATCGCATGATATTTCCCCGAAGGGACAGACACAGGAACGAAGAAGGACACATGCCGGCCAGCCTAAGTGTTCCGGAGCAGTAGCAAGCTACCATGGCTCAGTGGAAGCACTAGGAGACATTTCCCGGTAAGAGAGGCTACTAAAGATAAACAACTAGATAGTCAGATCCCACACATACCAAGCATTTCAATAACATACACACAATATGCTCGATATGTGCAAATACAACATGGCATCACAACATGACTCTACAACTCAAGTATTTTATTCAGTATGCTCCGAGGAGCGAGATATTACAAACATGGGTCTCATGACCCAACATTCAGAGCACACAAATCAAGGCACAGGCGGAAGCTTAACATGTCTGAGTACAGACAACTATAAATGAAAAGGGCTGAGAAGCCTGACTATCTACTAGATCCTGCCGAGGGCACAAGATCGTAGCTGAGGTAACAAGCTAAACGTCGAAGTCCAAGCAGAACTACTAGCGAGACTGAAGTCTCTCTGCAAAAACATAAAATAGGCAAACGTGAGTACAAATGTACCCAGCAAGACTTACATCAGAACTAACTACATATGCATCATTATCAACAAGGGGATGGTGGGGTTTAACTGCAGCAAGCCAGCTTTGACTCGGTGGCTATCCTGAACTACGACTGCAAGTAACTCTTTTGAGGTGGCGCACACGAGTCCACATATTCACCATATCAATACACCACTATGGATCCGCTCCCGTCTCCCTACGAGAAGGCCATCCATAGCACTCGCGCTTATCTTGCGTATTTTAGAGTATCCACTTTCACTTGTCTATGAACTGTACAGGCAACACAGAAGTCCTTTACCGCGGACAGGGCTATTCGAATAGATCATATTAACCCTGCAGGGGTGTACTTCTTCACACACGCTCTCGCCACTTACCGCCATGTACACCTCGTGTATCTCGGCAACCTTCAAGCGGAAGCCTGGTGAGGGAGTCGGCCACGACCTGACTAACCACACAAGTCTCTCGTCCAGGTTTATCGCCTATTCGGGTTCCATCCGCAAGGATATCCGGCCGGGGTGTCGCTCACGGCCCCAAACGATGTGAGCAGGGTTCCCAAGCCCACCATCCGGGTGCCACTTGGTTCACCGTGCCACTGTGCCTAGTCTGTCCCAAGCCCACCTGTACCGGGTGCCACTTGGTACACCGTGCCACTGTGCCTAGTCTGTCCCAAGCCCACCTGTACCGGGTGCCACTTGGTAGACTACTAACACTACCTACAAACACCAGAAACTAGTTGCAACTTCTGGACAGAGATCGAGTTGATTAATAAGCCGAGAGGGGTCGAGTTACCGGAACCCAATGTGTGGTAGTAACTGTTCATGGATCACAAACACAGAACTCAGTTCCTGAGGACGGCTGCAATGAGACAACCCACCATGTACTCCTTCATGGCCTCTCACCGCTACCTTTATGAAAATGTGTTCACACACTTAGCTCTCAACAATAGGACATGTTCACCACATTCCAATTCATCCCCGATGAATCAGACCTGACACAACTCTAAGCAATAGCAGGCATGACAAACAAGCATGAATGAGTAGGCACATCAGGGCTCAAACAACTCCTACTCATGCTAGTGGGTTTCATCTATTTACTGTGGCAATGACAGGTCATGCAGAGGATAAAGGGGTTCAGCTACCGCAACAAGTAACAGTTGAATCGGTGTTGTCCTAATGCAGTAAAAGAGAGCAGAAGCGAGAGAGTGGAATTGTATCGGAATGAACAAGGGGGTTTTGCTTGCCTGGCACTTCTGAAGATAGCATTAAGTCTTCATCAGTGTCAACAATCACAACGTCTACCGAGGGGGAACAACACCGGCAACAGAGAAGAAACACGATCAATGCAATGCACAATATGATGCATGATCATGACATGGCAATATGCTGTGATTTGTACTAATGCATCTAGCAACAATTTAAATGAGGTCCATATGAACCAAGGGTTCATATGCAAACTCCATAAGGGGTATTTAAAATGCCATTATCATGTTTTCAGCTATACAGGGGTATAAGTTGGTTGAACATGCATGAAAGTAGCATAAATGGATAGATTGGATTTTTCTGATCATTTTTCATATATAATTTGTTTCATTTGGAGTTATGGTTGAATTTCTGTGAATTTTAGAAGTTTTGCCAAATTTCTGGAATTCCTGATTAATTAAATACAGAAAAGCTTTATTGCGTCAGCACTTTGTCATGCCTGCGTCAGCAAGTCAACGACGCTGACAGAGTCAAATCTGACGTGTTGGGTCCACACGCCAGTGACACAGTGTTAAACAGGGGGGTTATTTCTAATCTAATTAAAAGATTAGGGCGCCGGGGCCCACTGTCAGTGTCACACGGGGGTTATTAGCGCGGGTTGACTGGTTTGACCAGCGGTTAGTCGCCGGCGAGGCCGAACGCGGCGGAGCGCGTCGGGTTCGTCGCTCCGGTGACCATTTGGGCGGCAGAGGCCACGGGCGAGGAGCCAGGGCTTGTCCGTGTCGTCTGGAGCAAGCGGGAGAGGCGGGGGCGGCCTGAGCTTGCCGGGAACGTGCTCGGGGCGGTAGCCGGAGCACGGCCAGGTGCGTGCGGGGTGCTGTGGGGCACGACAGGAGCTGCGGGCGGTGGCTTTGGTCTTATGGGAGGATCCTGAGCGCGATGGCATGCGCGGGCGCCAGCTGCGGTGGCTCTGGCCACGACGGTGAGGATCCACGGCGGTGCAACCGCTCGGGTACGGTGGTTAGCACGGCTACGACGCGCGAGTGATAAAATGGAGAGGGGGAAACGGCGGCAGGGCTCACAGTGGATCCGTCGGAGACGTCAGCAAGCTTGGGGAGGCGGCGAGGCAAGCGCGGGGTCGCCGGTGATCTCAGGGGCCATAGGTTGAAGAAGGGGTCGATGCAGGCGCTGTGGTGCGTCCCCGGTTGCGTTGGTCGTCGAGGAGGGAGACGGAGCTGCGACAATTCTCCTGGACACGCTGGATGTGCAAGGGAGGGCCGGTGGCCGCGGTGGTGCTAGTCGGCGGCGACGGCTGCGCTCGGGTGAGCTCGGGTGAGAGAGCCAGGGGAAGGGAGAGAGAGCAGCGAGTGAGGGAGAGGGGACAGGGGCTTCGGGCGTCTCCGTGGCGCTGGTAGAAGGCCCGGGGCTCCCAGGTGGAAGCAGGAGGTGGCCGAGGGCTCTCGGGCGCGCGCCACGCCTCGCCTCTGCCTTCTGGCAGAGGTGGGAGATGACTGGCAATGGGGTCAGTGGGCTGGGCTGTGCTGGGCCAAACCAGTAGGCGCCAGGTAAGTGGGCTGGCAGGTATGGTTCCTACTCTTTCTGTTTCAGTTTTCTTTTTCTAATTTTTGTGGTTTGTTTCTGATTTAGTTTTAGTCCCAAACCAACTCTATAAATCCTGAAAATATTTGTGGGCAGCAACTGAGTTATTTCAGAGGCCCTCATCTGTTTTCAGAATTTTTGAAGCATTTAAACTTATTTATAGAATTTAAATGCCCCAAATCAAATACATATGATTTAATTCAAAAATCCAGGATGACCTAAAAATATGTCCATCATTGTTGGCAGAGGTTTTCACCTTTATCAAAAATCATGAACATTTTCAAAGGGCATTTTGGATTCATTGAAAATGATTTTTCTTTGAACCTAGTTGAATTCTTTCTGATGCTAGGGTTTGATCAATCCCCATTTCAATTTAGATAGAATTTAAACATGATGCAACAAGATGCAAACACCATGCAGTACCGGAAGCTAGGGATGTGACAACTCACCCCCACTAAACAAAAATCTCGTCCCGAGATTCAAGCGTAGGGTAAGATGAAGGGGGAACGCAAACTAATATAATCTTCACGATCCAGGTTGCACTTCATAAGGGCATTGATTCAATCACCATCTCTGTCTCGATGTCTTGCTATGAGAACTCCAACTAACATGACAATGAGAGGAAAATAAAAACTCTAGAAGGATCAATCTTCTCGAAGATCGAACAACTCAGGATCAACTCACGGAGTGATACATTGAGACGTCTCTCGAGCTGAGACACGAAGCATACATCTGAAGAGATGGGGTGAAACAGATGATGAAGGTTCACTAGGTAGACAACAATTTCACACTTAAGAGGGTGGTGAACGGTTGTCAGCGTAGCGAGGAGTTGAGTTGCCATGATACCATAACGAGACATCTTGAGGAGGTGACTCGTGGAATCATCCCTTATGTGGCAAAAAGAATTACCTTTGATTCAGAGATCATTGAAACTCTTTACACGAGCCTAAGGCAAAACACAATCGATCATTTGAAGGAGTCCGAAAGAATGACATGCTCGGACCAGAATGGATGATGTGGATTACCTTGTTGAAGACAACACAAGGGATGATTTTAGTAACTGGGGAAAAGCTCAACAGTAGAGAGTGAGTCCACTATTTGAAAAGTTATAGCTTAACCGAGGAAACTAGGAGCAATCCCAGTTAGTGCCGATGATAACAACTAGTGCTTGTGCGTGCTCTCAAGAACTTGAGCATCTCCATATTCATCAAGGTTTTACCAATATCCGTGTCAAGGATCCTGGCAACACAACGTACTACCATGATGAATACCGGTGGAGGATGCAGATGCAAAGGAAAGATAACACTTTCTCAGATTTCACCTTGGCGAGGCCAAGGAAAGAAAATCTGGATGATCGACCGAGAGACATTTAGCTCGCCGCTTCTAATGTTCTCCTTGATGTGCTAGCGTAACCCATTCATTGAAATGGTTTGGTATCTAGAACATCAAGTAACAGGTCAGACTTCAGGAGCTCAAGAATCCATAAGGAATAACTACGGAGGTAAGTCCTGCGAAATCCTTATGGGGAGGAGGCCAACTTCCTCAAACAAGATAATACAATAATAGGCCTTCCGGCTGGGTGTGTTGGCCACAACATCCACTTCACCGGTTATCGAGTGACCAATATTATAGTTCTTGGGAAACGTTCCAACCATCATATCTGCCTGAGATTCAGATCTGGTTGATGTCAGAATATTCCAGACTCGTCAAGTCCAGAAAGAATTAAAGTTTGCAACACAAATCGACGAGATGACATTGCGAGATTCTCGAGGGATGAACTGCGATAGCAAGCTCCAAAACATGAGCTGGTTCCGCTACAACATGTGAACACGCTGTCCCAGACAAGCATGACCACGTAGTAGTCTTATAGTAAAACACTACCGAGTTCAGGTTGGGAATCATCATAAATAACATCGAAGTCTCCACGTGTGGAATTCCAAAGAATTCATCTTAGAACAGACTCCTTTATCTTGAACAAATCAATCAATGGCTTGGTGTGCTAGGATATACATACGGAATGAAGATGATCAGTCTATCAAACCACAGAATACTTCGCATGTGCATAACTGACTTGGGATGATTCTAGAGGAAGCAACATTGACTTTCTCGAATTCACGGCGGCAACTTGCATCGAATGCACATGAATTAGAGGAGGTCACCTCTTTCATCCGAACATATGTTTCATGCACGGGACATGACGATAATGCTTATAAAAGTTTTCCAATACTAGCTGGATGTTCAACACAAATCATGGAGAAGATAACAATGTTGCTGATGGGCCCAACAACAATTCATCCAGGTTTCCGTATAGGTGAAATTCCAGAATTATGTGAACAAGATGATAGCATTGGTCAGACCAAAAGATGTAATGGTGTATGCTCGAGGGATCAACCACGAGTAAGACAACATTACAATTATCGTTAGTTCTGGTTTGACTTGATGATAGCTCATGCGCAAATCAAAGATTGGATAAGACAATAACACCAACAATTGATCACGAGGATCAATCGATGAAGATATCATCTTTCTTCAACAAACACACAAACGCAAGGATGTCCCTTTGGAGATGAACTAAGCGAGACAAGTTTTCATCTTCCAACTCTCCAAGTTGTTGTCTAGCTCAACCAACTAGCTCAGGGGTATCCAACACAGACTCTTGGAGAAGGGGTGGTTTACAAGAAAACCAACTTGATCACGAGCTCAACATAGCGGACAAGTGACAACTTGGTGATACTTCCGAGAAGATATTCGAAAAATCACGAACCATCGATATGTTACTAAGCTCGAGAACAATCTTGCTTTTCAGGGCAAGACGATGTGATCAAGAGAGTGATGGATTGACACAATCCTATCTCATTAATCGAGGAGTGCACCAGGGAAAATGGACTAGGTCGCACGATAGATCTTAGGATGATGACTCAATACCAACACGCTAAGAATGAGATTATTGTCCATTAACTACCAAGCAACGGAGTTGCTAGGAGTATAGATTTCACACATCACGATTCACTTGTCGGCATTCCGGTTGCGACAACATGAAACCGAGGAATGAATAATGATGGCGAGAAGTGTCACCGTGTCAAGAGTTCATAGGATGGTGTGCAATTCCCATGACCTTGATATAAAGATGGTAATACTCCAAGGTGGAATAGAACAGAAGCTGGACTAGTGTTTGATCTGTGGAACACAACTGCTTGGACCCAATCCTAGATATGGATGAGGTACTGGAGTTTGTTTCTCCTAGTCATTCCAGAGTAGAATGGCTTGACAGACCACAAGAGTAGTGGGCATCGAGGAACACGAAAGCATAACTACTCCTGACTATCAATTGATAGATGAGGGCCAGAAAACAACTAAAGAGGGACAACTCAAGGAGCATATAACTTTCTGAGTTGTGGATGCATAGGTTAGTATGTCGAACCAAGTTCAACAGGTTTCTTCCGGATAACCCATGCAGAAAGGTAGAGCTGGCAGAGTATCAACATAGAATCGAGAACTCGTCAAGAGCACTCTGGTTGTGATCTTTCGGTTCAGCGAGGAACTTCTGCCATAAACAGCTCATGGTACTTGGAAGAAGGTAATACCACGAACCTCGAGGACTATTGCAAAGGTTACTAATATCCTAAAGGAACTAGCAAACGCTATCAACATGAGGTAAGTAGGGTGAATCTCGGGTTCAAGAACCCAGGAACAGAATACCTACTAATTAAATTGCATCACGGGATGCTTTCGAGAATGATGGCCAGAATGATCACACTGGAAACACAAAACATGGCTGGGTTACTAGGTGATCCTCTAAGACACCTAGGGTCATAATAGTAGCTCCAACATATATGTCGAGGCAGCAGAGTACCTCAACTCATCGATTAGCGTGGTTAATCTGGCCCAAAGAAACATCGGGAACGGAAAGGGGGATTTAAAAATGCATCAGACTGTGTAGAAACCTAGGATGACTCGGACAGCATAACGGCTGTAAATGCTCAAAATGATTTGAGACATCCTACAAAATGGCGGCGTAACCACTCGATCATCATAATATCAAGATTCTGAGGCCAGCTATGAATACACGGAGATAGAAGGAACTGAACTGAGACTCGAATCCGTCAATCCTATAAGTCTACGGATTAGTAACACGTGATCCTGATAGAAAGAAGAGAAAGCCTAGTTCCTTAACCCCGTAGGAAAGATAAGATGACTCAGATCAGAAGGCATAAGGTATAGAAGTAAAAAGAGCCTTACATTCCATCCCACAATCAATTCCCTTATATAACTACAGAATTTCTAGACTCAACTTCGACTAGTTTGGCTTGGTAATCCTACAGGCAGTCAAGCTCTGATACCAAAGCTGTCAGGACCCCGACTCAATGCCACAACGATCTAGCATGTAACACCTCATATCACTTTGTGGCCTCACGCACGATATTCCCACGAGTGTCGCCTTACCTTTGCCCGGGACCGTTTGCGCCTTTTGGCACACGTATATGATAGTGTCGCTAGAATCCATATGAAGGAGCCCGGGCTGACATGGCTAGTCATAAACCCAAAGTGGCACTAACTTACAGGGACAGGCATACATGACCCAACAACGAACGTGTCGGTCATTAGTGAGTGAATCCAGGATGTAGCACTGGGCTAGCAGGACTCCGTGAACCGGGCTGTAGCGGGCTAACAGGACTCCAGTATTCATCGTGTGACATTTCCTCGAAGGGACAGACACAAGAACGAAGAAGGACACATGCCGGCCAGCCTAAGTGTTCCGGAGCAGTAGCAAGCTACCATGGCTCAGTGGAAGCACTAGGAGACATTTCCCGGTAAGAGAGGCTACTAAGGATAAACAACTATATAGTCAGATCCCACACATACCAAGCATTTCAATAACATACACACAATATGCTCGATATGTGCAAATACAACATGGCATCACAACATGACTCTACAACTCAAGTATTTTATTCAATAGGCTCCGAGGAGCGAGATATTACAAACATGGGTCTCATGACCCAACATTCAGAGCACACAAATCAAGGCACAAGCGGAAGCTTAACATGTCTGAGTACAGACAACTATAAATGAAAAGGGCTGAGAAGCCTGACTATCTACTAGATCCTGCCGAGGGCACAAGATCGTAGCTGAGGTAACAAGCTAAACGTCGAAGTCCAAGCGGAACTACTAGCGAGACTGAAGTCTCTCTGCAAAAACATAAAATAGGCAAACATGAGTACAAATGTACCCAGGAAGACTTACATCAGAACTAACTACATATGCATCATTATCAACAAGGGGATGGTGGGGTTTAACTGCAGCAGGCCAGCTTTGACTCGGTGGCTATCCTGAACTACGACTGCAAGTAACTCTTTTGAGGTGGCGCACACGAGTCCACATATTCACCATATCAATACACCACTATGGATCCGCTCCCGTCTCCCTACGAGAAGGCCATCCATAGCACTCGCGCTTATCTTGCGTATTTTAGAGTATCCACTTTCACTTGTCTATGAACTATACAGGCAACCCAGAAGTTCTTTACCGTGGACATGGCTATTCGAATAGATCATATTAACCCTGCAGGGGTGTACTTCTTCACACACGCTCTCGCCACTTACCGCCATGTACACCTCATGTATCTCGGAACCCTTCAAGCGGAAGCCTGGCGAGGGAGTCAGCCACGACCTGACTAACCACACAAGTCTCTCGTCCAGGTTTATCGCCTATTCGGGTTCCATCCGCAAGGAGATCCGGCCGGGGTGTCGCTCACGGCCCCAAACAATGTGAGCAGGGTTCCCAAGCCCACCATCCGGGTGCCACTTGGTACACCGTGCCACTGTGCCTAGTCTGTCCCAAGCCCACCTGTACCGGGTGCCACTTGGTAGACTACTAACACTACCTACAAACACCAGAAACTAGTTGCAACTCCTGGACAGAAATCGAGTTGATTAATAAGCCGAGAGGGGTCGAGTTATCAGAACCCAATGTGTGGTAGTAACTATTCATGGATCACAAACACAGAACTCAGTTCCTGAGGACGGCTGCAATGAGACAACCCACCATGTACTCCTACATGGCCTCTCACCGCTACCTTTCCAAATTGTGTTCACACACTTAGCTCTCAACAATAGGACATGTTCACCACATTCCAATTCATCCCCGATGAATCAGACCTGACACAACTCTAAGCAATAGCAGGAATGACAAACAAGCATGAATGAGTAGGCACATCAGGGCTCAAACAACTCCTCCTCATGCTAGTGGGTTTCATCTATTTACTGTGGCAATGACAGGTCATGCAGAGGATAAAGGGGTTCAGCTACCGCAGCAAGTAACAGTTGAATCGGTGTTGTCCTAATGCAGTAAAAGAGAGCAGAAGCGAGAGAGTGGGATTGTATCGGAATGAACAAGGGGGTTTTGCTTGCCTGGCCCTTCTGAAGATAGCATTAAGTCTTCATCAGTGTCAACGATCACAATGTCTACCGAGGGGGAACAACACCGGCAACAGAGAAGAAACACGATCAATGCAATGCACAATATGATGCATGATCATGACATGGCAATATGTTGTGATTTGTACTAATGCATCTTGCAACAATTTAAATGAGGTCCATATGAACCAAGGGTTCATATGCAAACTCCATAAGGGGTATTTAAAATGCCATTATCATGTTTTCACCTATACAGGGGTATAAGTTGGTTGAACATGCATGAAAGTAGCATAAATGGATAGATTGGATTTTTTGATCATTTTTCATATATAATTTGTTTCATTTGGAGTTATGGTTGAATTTCTATGAATTTTAGAAGTTTTGCTAAATTTCTGGAATTCCTGATTAATTAAATACAAAAAAGCTTTATTGCGTCAGCACTGCGTCATGCCTGTGTCAGCAAGTCAACGACACTGACCAGAGTCAAATCTGACGTGTTGGGTCCACACGTCAATGACACAGTGTTAAACAGGGGGGGTTATTTCTAATCTAATTAAAAGATTAGGGCACCGGGGCCCACTGTCAGTGTCACACGGGGGTTATTAGCGTGGGTTGACCGGTTTGACCGGAGGTTAGTCGCCGGCGAGGCCGAACGCGGCGGAGCACGTCGGGTTCGTCGCTCTGGCAACCATTTGGGTGGCAGAGGCCATGGGCGAGGAGCCAGGGCTCGTCCGCGTCGTCTGGAGTAAGCGGGAGAGGCGGGGGCGGCCTGAGCTCGCTGGGAACGTGCTCGGGGCGGTGGCCGGAGCACGGCCAGGTGCGCGCGGGGTGCAGTGGGGCACGACAGGAGCTGCGGGCGGCGGCTTTGGTCTTATGGGAGGATCCTGAGCGCGATGGCATGCGCGGGCGCCAGCTGCGGTGGCTCTGGCCACGACGGTGAGGATCCACGGCGACGACCGCTCAGGTCCGGTGGTTAGCACGGCTACGGCGTGTGAGTGACAAAACGGAGAGGGAGAAACGGCGGCGGGGCTCACAGCGGATCCGTCGGAGGCGTCAGCAAGCTTGGGGAGGCGGCGAGGCGAGCGCGGGGTCGCCGGCGATCTCAGGTGCCGTAGGTTGAAGAAGGGGTCGATGCAGGCGCTGCGGTGCGTCCCCGGTTGCGTTGATCATCGAGGAGGGAGACGGAGCCACGACAATTCTCCTGGACACGCTGGATGGGCTAGGGAGGGCCGGTGGCCGCTGTGGTGCTAGTCGGCAGCGACGGCTGCGCTCGGGGGAGAGAGCCAGGGGAGGGGAGAGAGAGCAGCGAGTGAGGGAGAGGGGACATGGGCTTCGGGCGTCTTCGTGGCGCTGGTAGAAGGCCCGGGGCTCCCAGGTGGAAGCAGGAGGTGGCCGAGGGCTCTCGGGCGCACGCCACGCCTCGCCTCTGCCTTCTGGCAGAGGTGGGAGATGACTGGCAATGGGGTTAGTGGGCTGGGCTGTGCTGGGCCGAACCAGTAGGCGCCAGGTAAGTGGGCTAGCAGGTATGGTTCCTACTCTTTCTGTTTCAGTTTTCTTTTTCTATTTTTTGCGGTTTGTTTCTGATTTAGTTTTAGTCCCAAACCAACTCTATAAATCCTGAAAATATTTGTGGGCAGCAACTGAGTTATTTCAGAGGCCCTCATCTGTTTTCAGAATTTTTGACGCATTTAAACTTATTTATAGAATTTAAATGCCCCAAATCAAATACATATGATTTAATTCAAAAATCTAGGGTGACCTAAAAATATGTCCATCATTGTTGGCAGAGGTTTTCACCTTTATCAAAAATCATGAACATTTTCAAAGGGCATTTTGGATTCATTGAAAATGATTTTTATTTGAACCTAGTTGAATTCTTTCTGATGCTAGGGTTTGATCAATCCCCATTTCAATTTAAATAGAATTTAAACATGATGCAACAAGATGTAAACTCCATGCAGTACCAGAAGCTAGGGATGTGACACCCACAATTGTAGCAATCTCGCTCTCGACTAGAAGATCTTTTGTCATTGTAAGACCTTGACTTGGAGCATCTTTCTTTGCTTCTACTCTTGTAGAATTTTTTGAAGTTCTTCACCATTAAGCTCAATTCTTCATTGAAGGTTTGTTTCTTACTTGATGATGTGGGGGCTTCACTTGAGGCTTTGTAAGCACCACTTGACTTGTTGTGAAGTTCCTCCTTATCCTTGAGTGACATCTCATGAGCAACAATTCTTCCAATGACTTCCGTTGGCTTGAGATCTTTATAGTTCGACATCATTTGGATCAATGTGCACACAGTATCATACTTTCCATCCAATGCTCTTAGGATCTTCTTGATGATGAATCTGTCGGTCATCTCTTCACTCCCTAAGCCGGCAATCTCATTTGTGATAAGTGCAAGCCTAGAGTACATTTCAGCGACACCTTCACCATCCTTCATTTTGAACTTGTCAAGCTGACTTTGGAGCACATCCAACTTGGATTCCTTGACGGAGTCGGTACCTTCATGCATATCAATCAAAGTATCCCAAATTTCCTTTGCATTCTCAAGACGACTGATTTTGTTGAATTCTTCGGGGCACAATCCGTTGAAGATGACATCACAAGCTTGAGCGTTGTATTGCAGCATCTTCAATTCTTCCCCATTTGCTTCACGGTTCGGCTCTCTCCCATCAAAGAATTCACCTTGCAAGCCAATACAAACAATTGCCCAAACGGCAGGGTTATGTCCAAGAATATGCATTTTCATCTTATGCTTCCAACTAGCAAAATTAGTACCATCGAAGTAAGCACCTCTACGGTGATAATTTCCCTCACTAGACTCCATACTCTCCTAGGTTGTGAAACCAAGGCTATGACCACCAAAAGCTATGGAAATCAATGCAAATAGAGACCAAAGCTCTGATACCACTTGTAGGACCTTGAAGTATGTCTAGAGGGGGGGGTGATTAGACTACTTGACCAATTAAAAACTTAACCTTTTCCCAATTTTAGAGTTTGGCAGATTTTAGCGATCTTAGGACAAGTCAAGCATTCATCACACAATTCAAGCAAGCATGCAAAGAGTATATAGGCAGCGGAAATTAAAGCATGCAACTTGCAAGAAAGTAAAGGGAAGGGTTTGGAGGATTCAAACGCAATTGGAGACATGAATGTTTTTGGCGTGGTTCCGATAGGTGGTGCTATCGTACATCCACGTTGATGGAGACTTCAACCCACGAAGGGTAACGGTTGCGTGAGTCCACGGAGGGCTCCACCCACGAAGGGTCCACGAAGAAGCAACCTTGTCTATCCCACCATGGCCGTCGCCCACGAAGGACTTGCCTCACTAGCGGTAGATCTTCATGAAGTAGGCGATCTCCTTGCCCTTACAAACTCCTTGGTTCAACTCCACAATCTTGTCGGAGGCTCCCAAGTGACACCTAGCCAATCTAGGAGACACCACTGTCCAAGAAGTAACAAATGGTGCGTTGATGATGAACTCCTTGCTCTTGTGCTTCAAATGATAGTCTCCCCAACACTCAACTCTCTCTCATAGGTTTTGGATTTGGTGGAAAGAAGATTTGAGTGGAAAGCAACTTGGGGAAGGCTAGAGATCAAGATTCATATGGTAGGAATGGTATATCTTGGCCTCAACACATGAGTAGGTGGTTCTCTCTCAGAAATGTTAAGTTGGAAGTGTAGGTTTGTTCTGATGGCTCTCTCTATGAATGAAGAGGAGGTGGAGGGGTATATATAGCCTCCACACAAAATCTAACCGTTACACACAATTTACCAAACTTGGTGGGACCGATTCAACAGACTCGGTCGGACCTATTTAGTAAACCTAGTGACCATTAGGATTTTCGGTGGGACTGACATGCAACTCGGTACGACCGATTCGGTTAGGGTTAGGGCATAACGTAATCTCGGTAAGACTGATCACTCAAACTCGGTGAGACCGATTTTGGTAATAAGCTTTCCAGAGAGTTGGTCAGGTAAACTCGGTGGGACCGATTTGCTCTTTTCGGTGAGACCAAAATGTTACAAAAGGGAAACAGAGAGTTTACATTGCAATCTCGGTGGGACCGATCGCTCACTTCGGTTAGTCCGAAACGTTACGAAGGGAAACAGAGAGATTACAATCCCATCTCGGTGAGACCGAGATCCCTATTGGTAGGACCGATTTGCCTAGGGTTTGTGGCAGTGGCTATGACATTTGAACTCGGTGGCGCCGGATAGAAAGAATCGGTGTGACCAATTTTGGCTTTAGGTTTAGGTCATTTGTGGATGTGAGAAAGTAGTTGAGGGTTTTTGGAGCATATCACCAAGTACATGAAGCAAGAGGCTCATTAGGCAACACCTCATCCCTCCTTGATAGTATTGGCTTTTCCTATAGACTCAATGTGATCTTGGATCACTAAAATATAAAATGAGGAGTCTTGAGCTTTTGAGCTTGAGCCAATCCTTTGTCATTAGTACTTTGAGGGATCCACTTTCATCATCCATGCCATGCCATTCATTAAGCTTTCCTGAAATAATAGTCTTGGAATAGCATTAGCTCAATGAGCTATATGTTGTTATGAATTACCAAAACCACCTAGGGATAGTTGCACTTTCAGCGTCTCGTGAAAAACTGAATGATGCCCTGAAGAAATTCAAAGGTGCGGTGCTTATGCTAGGAAAGTGAACGTAGGCGCCGGCTGTTGGATGATAGTACCTGATTCTCGGTGGTGTATGGGTATCGTTGTTATACTTGATAGCTAAGGATCGTCGATGGTGCTCGTGTTGCAGTTGAGTTTGGGCCGGCTGTCGCCGTCACTGAAGCGGCTCCGGTGCTACGGTTGCAGCGCCTATCAACATACAAGAAAGCTCATCTGTGGTAAGTGAACAGTTGCACGATAAAGAGAAAAACCGAAGGAGTACAAATCGAAATAACCTGATGAGGCTGCGGCGTCGGTAAAGTAGGGCCGATGGAGTTGAATATGGTGTCCGTGGAGCGGGTCCGGTGCAGTGGACGAAGGCTTCGGCGGGCATGTTGTAGAGTGCTTTCGGTGAGGCGGATCTGTTGCCGAGGACGAGGGCTTGTATGAAGGGCCAGTGAAGGGGCGGACGAGGGAGTCAGTGAAGGGCCTACACTATGGTGGACGAGGGCGCCAGTTAAGCAAATCCGGTGTGGTGGACCATGATGGCGGTCAAGGAGATCTGGAGCGGTGGACAAGCCAGTCGCTAAAGCGGCTCCAGTGAAGTGGTGAGTTGGCAGTTGGGGGTTCCAAGGTGCGGAAGGTAGATCCGGCGGGGTGTGAGGTCCACCGCTGCAGCGGAGGACTAGATTCGGCGGCTTGCCGTGGTTGGGGGGGTCGGGGAGGGGAAGGGAGGGACTCTGGGGAAGAATGTTGGGGGCAAAGAGGGGAAAACAATGGAGTTACCAAAGCAGCCCTTTTCCGTTCATGTGGCAGGGGTAAAACAGGACTATCGCAGGGCTAAACTTTCGGGCGCGTGATATTTTGATGTGAGCGGGAAGTTTGAAAGCTTTTGGCGCCTAAAATTATAAGTATTCTGCTCTCGTACGGCCAACTATGATATCATGGCCGACAATTTGTTTGTTTTGCACGCAAAAAAAAGTGCAAGTTTTGAAAATCAATGTCTCCAACTCGAAACTTAGACTGTCCATTCAATTCAAATATGGATCATTGAGTTACTACAAGCAAATACCATCATACGGTCCAATTCAAATGAAATTCCAAATGTGTTTATCCTAAATATGATGACAAAAGCAAAAATGTGTATGTGAATGAATAAAGTGAATGATTATAAAGTTTGAACATGCCCGTATGTGTATATCTCTAGGTTTGATATATGAATTTGAAATCATGAAATTCCGGCTTAAAAAATGTACCTCCGTTTAAATGAATTACAAAAGCTAATGATGGAGTCGAGTTCCAAAATTCCAATCTTAGGTTTGTAATTCTGGTACATCAAGGTATATCACGCATGTTCAAAAGTATCGTTATCTCATAGTACAAACTGTGAAACAAATTGATCAACCATGAGTGCACAATATCTCAATTACGCTAAAGTCCCTCAAATATAGACACCTCACTCTTTGTCTGAAGTCACCCCCCCACCACCACCAACACACACACACACACACACACACACACACACATAGAAGTCGTTCTCTCCCCCAGACACCAACACACGAGCACATTAACACCCCTCTCTCTTGTAAAGTCGGACCCCAACATAGGTCTCTATCACTTTGGCTCCCGGGCATGCACACATCTCTTCCCTCAGTCTCTAGGTCTCCCGCTATCTCTCTTACCCAAGCACACACACTATGTAGAGTGTATATTTCCCATACACACAAAACGTCGCCCCCAAACGTCTATCTCCCTAGTTATGTGGTTCTCGCGCACTCACCTCACACACCACCCCCACTTCAAACAAGCACACTTTGTCTCCTTGTGCACCACTCTCCTCTTTCTATCTCTCCCACATGCGGACCCACCCCAGCTCCTTCCCTGTATACATATATGTCGTGACTCTTTGCATAGCTCCCTAATGTATAACCGTTCTCGATTTCGCACATTGTTCTCTACACCATCTATTCTAGATCTCTCATGAAGTCCCTATCACACACACGATGACTCGCTTCCCCTGCGTCTCTGTTCATAGGCCAATTTCGGACAACATCAACATTGTCTCCCTATCTGTACGCCATTTATGGACACAAACGAGCCCTCTTGCCCCCTCTCTTCCTCTCTCTCTCTCTCTCTCTCTCTCTCTCTCTCCGTTGCTAGCTCTCTCTTTCTCTCGCTCTCACACCCCTCTCCCACACACACACTCAATGTCTCTTCCAAATAGTCTGCTCCCCCCGCCCGCACCCGTGCTATCTCGCTACTACACATGTCACACCATTCCCCCTTCCCTTATACTAGGTTTACATCATCAGTGGTCTCTCTACTCCACATACACTCTCTCCCTGTCACACACAAACGCGTGCACAAACACACACAGACACGCACAAACACCCATTTATCTGGATCCTCATCTCTCCCCATGTCCGCATGTGTATCTCACACACTCACTCTCTAATTATGTATATGTGTCTCCACGTTACACAACACAAAGCCCCATGTACATGTCTCTCTCTATCCTCCACACACATAGACACAAAGAATCTGTTATCATTGCCTCAGTCTCTAATATATCGGACACGCACTCTCTCTCTCTCTCTCTCTCTCTCTCTCTCTCTTGCAAACACGCTCAACAAGGGTTTCCCCATGAATAACTTACAGTCTACTCATCAACAGTCGTGGCAGTACGGCGAACACGAGACATGAAAAAGAATAAATCTACACGTGCTTAGACCACCTAGTATGACTACTAGGACTAGAGCAAGCCAAAAAGCGCGCCGCCGTCACCCCCTCCTCGTCGGCGACGGGAAAATCTTTGTTTTACACAGTCGAGAAGTCATTGTGCTAAGGCTCCACATGCCGAGGCGTTGAATAGAATCTAGATGCTAGTTTACGGAAGCAAGTATCGATAATACGTTTGTATCTCCATACTTATATTTCTTCTTTTATAAAAACCGAGATGGTGATGATGGTACGTGTGCCATCTTGCAATATAGACCGTCTGATCTATATCTGTCAGATGGAAATTAAACTAAAAGATACCCGCACCCCTCTCCACATTTGCAGACAAGGCCTTCCCTCGTTCATCCTTATCTCCAACAAACCTCATTGTTGAGCAATTAAGAAAGGAAGCCTCTGGAACAAACTGGCCTAGTGGCCGCTACCGGCGTCGTCAATCCCCATGCCTCCGCTCAGTCCAACCACCAACCACCAACCACCACCACACCCAACTCCTCTTCACCTTATCTCATTAGTTTTTACACATGGGATTACTCCCGCAAGGGTCAATCACAACAAGTGTTTTTATAAAAAAATGCATCTTGATGTTCCGTTAATGCACGGATCTTGCTAGTACTCCTACACAAGACTAAGTTGGTGATGCTGGTGTGTCTGCCATCCGTCGTTTCTGACCATTAGATCTACATCTAATGATTGTGAGGTAAGTTGTTGCCTTTTCTCACCAATATCCCACTTGTCTACCAATTTGCAGAAAAACCCATAGTTAGTATCTTAAAACCAACCACATCCCTCCCTGACCTCACCAAAACAGCCCAAGGAATATATTATAATTGAAACATAATATACATATGTATATCAAAATTAGGGTGTTTTGTACCAAGTTTGTGAATAAGTATTATTCTGATTATGACTCGTTGCAACGGACATGAACATTGCTAGTATTTCCAACCATGTATTTTCTTCTAGTATTCCATTGTTTCGAGTTTTCCATCAAGATATTAGTCACTCATGGTTGATATTTACTTTCAATCATGTACACATATGCACTATGTAACTAGCCTTGCTTATTTGCTTCCAAAGCTTAACTTTCACTCCTATTTACAATATGTAGAGTATTTAACAAAAAACTACCACTTTCAACCAGCCCTAGGAAGAATCTATTGTACAAAAAATAGCAAAAACATACCCAAAATTTCTTAATGCACGCCAAAAACTACTACTACTACCTAGTACTCCTACCGATTAGGTTCGTTTAAACCCATTTATGACTGGGTTGGCCCACACGTCCGTGCTGACGAGGCAGCTTAAACCAACACATTTTGTTTGACCGTTGACACGAGGGACCCACATCTGACCTTCTATCCTGTTATTCCCCCTCAAATCATTATTTTTCCTGAACATTACTTTAAACAGTACTGATGCGTGTTCGTCGGTGGCGCCGGTGATGAGCGAGTTGGCCGCCGCTCCGCCGGACAGGCCGGACACCGCGCTGGCCTCCGCATGGGTTGGCAGGCTGGCCCGAGCGTGACTCACGAGCGAGCAAGCCGCCGCGCTGGCCTTCGCTCGAGCCAGATGGCTGGCCTGAGCGCGGCGCGCGTGAGCAAGCCGCCGCGCTGCTGTGCCAATCTAGCTAGCAAACCTTGCAGACAAGCAGCTGGACGGAGCTATGTTGGCTAGCTAGCAGCCGCGAGCGTCGGACGGAGCTGGCATCTGGGCTGCCGCAACATGGGCTCCGCACCGCCGGCGGTTTTGACCTCGCCTTCTGCCGGTGGCGGTAGCTATGTCCAAGGGCCGAGGATGACTATGTGGACGGGCCGGAGGTAGGAGGTCACTCGAGGATTTTGGTTGGTAAGAGCATGTACAATGGTTGATAAGGTAGTCTTATCTTAAGTCTGCCACGTATGCAAGTGGTAGTAGTTTCTTGGCATTTTAGTGGTTTCTTGCATCATTAGGGGTTTCTTGTAAGGAACAATGTACGTACTACTAGCGACAAAAGGCGATTCTAGGTTGCGTTGTACTCCAACGAGTACTACTAGTGGTCGCGAGAGTGTATACCTCGTTTTGTGGGTTCGATCCCGGCCAAACGCACGACGGCCTTTTTAAGAAAAATAGTACTACTACACTTCGCTGCGAGCCAATATTTTACACGGGTAGTTTGAGTTTTGAAGTCAAACGGACGTGCGGCCCCACAATCTGGGTGCACTGGACAGCCTAGCCACGTGAACGGGTTTTCCTTCCCAGCATCCCGTGGCTCGCGTGCTCGCCCTAGCCGCACCTTGCTTGCAGCTTCCTCATCAGCTAGTAGTAGCATATTTAAACTAGCGCCTCCCAATTAAGCCCAAGGAGCCGGAAAAGCCTGGCGGGGCATTGGGAACTATGCAATATGGCTCTGTACTCTATGTAAAGTGCTGTACTAATATTACTCTGTAGCTTGTGGCGTTGCACGCATGGACTTCACTCCATTATCGGCTCTACTATAAAAGAAATTCCTCTTGACGTGTTTTTTTTGAAACGGAGGCAAAAGCTTTGCTTCATCTCATTCATAAAGAAGAAACTACTAACAAAGTTCGACGAGATCCATTACACCTCCACAAATGGAAACGAAAAGCCTAGTCTCGCTGTATCAAATAACTCAAACCCCGCAGACCGTAGTAGCCGTCGCTGATAAACAGGCTGCTAGTGTGTGCGTGAGAGGAGCGGCTGAGTAGGCCAGCTACTCCTACGTGAGAGGTGCGACTGAATATAGCACCGAGAGTACCCACTAGGCCACTACGCAGGTGTACTTCCCCTGCATTGATAGTACAGCGATGGTTCTAGAGAACAGTAGTACCCTCCACTTCCAACTATAGCTCCTTGGCCCTGAGATTCAAGAGTTCAAAACTGGTGCACTATACTAGACTAGACTAGACTAGAAGTACAGTACATCGCACTAATACTCGTAGTTGAGAAAAGTAGTACTGGTACTGCTACAGTACGAGTACGTACTCCTCCATCACATAATGTAAGACGTTTTTTGACACTAGTTGGTGTGTACAAAAAATGGCAAAAACATACCCAAAATGTCTTAATCCATGCCAAAAACTACTACCTAGTGCCAAAAATTTCTTACTAGTGCTATTATTTACAGTATAATGCAATCCCATAACGTTCCATAATGCTAGTACTAGTAGTAAATAATAGGCTCACCCCTTCGCTGAGGAACGATCTACAGTTGGAAGGGACGAGGCCCTGCGGTTACTACGCTCTTATCTCCTCCTCGCCAGTTCCCCTCCCCCCGAAGAGAAGGAAGTTCGTCGCTGCTCCCATGGATTCGCCAGGCGGTTCTCCTCCTCGTCGGGGCTGGGAGACCTTGGACAACGATCCTCTGGGAGAAATCGCATGCCGCTCCGACGTCCTCACCGCTGCAAGACTCGGTGCTTCCTGCACCAACTTTTTCAAGACGCTGCTTAAACAGGTTTGGGAAAAGGCCATGCTTGTTGGTCTTCCATGCGTCCTCGAGGAGAAGGTTCTTCTATGGGACAATCCTTCGAACAATCCACCGCTCCCTGGCCATGGTTGCACGTTGACTCCACTAGAGTTGCCGACGTTGAGAGGTAGTCGGATTTTGTCCGATGAGCAGGTCAGTAATGGAGTTTGATCATGTAGTACTTAGTTATTCCATTTCCATCCCGTAATTTCTCCGCTGCCCACCATCTTATATGTAGGTCTGGGTCGGTGCCAACAAAGATTGGCTTGCATACCTCCGCCCGGATACCACCATCATTTTGCACAACATCCACAGCAGTGCGGCCGTTCCAGTAGACCCCTTCTCCACCATTGGGATCGTCCTTCAGGACTGGCTGGGCTTGAATACGTATGATGATGCCTACATGATATTGAAGAAGATAGCAATTGCGGACCCGCCAACAAAGCGACGCGGCTACAACGATTACTATCTCATCGCGGTGTTCGACATAAGGATTGCCATCAATGCAAGACGCAGTAATGGCAGAGGCTGGCGCATGTTGGCGGTGGCAGATTTGTACCCCTACACGTTCGAAGACGCCGTGCGCCATCTAGGCCGCATCTTCGCGGTGACAAGCCAGGGGACCTGTTTCATCTGGTTGCCATCCTACGGTACGGGAGATTACAAATGGAATGCACAAACCATCATTTGCATCCCTAACGGTACTCCATTATTTTGCAGGGACCAGTCATCCCCCGATCAAAATAAGATCGCCGATCCTGGATGTGCATTTGCATCCGCGATTCGGTCTAAGCTGGAACCTTGTAGCTGACTTTGGCACATTGGGATCAACTATCTTAGCAGTCGTTACCCATGGTACCACTGATGTGCAACATGGTCACACAATCTACCACGATTGGACCGTCACCATCTACCCAGGTCTTCCATTTTTTAACCCTCTCGCCTTCTCTTTCATTGTTGTACTAGTAGTATACTTAGTACTACTGGTAGGAGTACTTTTTACCTTGGAGGACGCGTATAGCTAGCTGGGCCCTTGAAGACTTGAACCCACTAGCTGCCACCATTTTTGTTTTTCCATGTCTTACTATCTCATCCATGTAGCCAAGAGTGGCTATATATAATAAGTCGGTTATTTTATTTCCTCTATACCGGAGTAGTACTGTCGGTGTCAAAACCGGCGGATCTCGGGTAGGGGGTCCCGAACTGTGCGTCTAGGCGGATGGTAACAGGAGATGAGGGACACGATGTTTTACCCAGGTTCGGGCCCTCTCGATGGAGGTAAAACCCTACGTCCTGCTTGATTAATATTGATGATATGGGTAGTACAAGAGTGGATCTACCACGAGATCAAGGAGGCTAAACCCTAAAGCTAGCCTATGGTATGATTGTTGTAATGTATGTTGTGTCCGACGGACTAAAGCCCTTCGGTTTATATAGACACCGGAGGAGGCTAGGGTTACACAGAGTCGGTTACAATGGTAGGAGATCTACATATCCATATCGCCAAGCTTGCCTTCCACGCCAAGGAAAGTCCCATCCGGACATGGGACGGAGTCTTCAATCTTGTATCTTCGTAGTCTTGGAGTCCGGCGGACGATGATAGTCCGGCTGTCCGGACACCCCCTAGTCCAGGACTCCCTCAGTAGCCCCTGAACCAGGCTTCAATGATGATAAGTCCGGTGCGCATAATGTTCGGCATTGCAAGGCGGGTTCCTCCCTTGAATAATCCAGAGAAGATCATGAACACCAGGATAGTGTCCGACTCTGCAAAATAAATTCCACATTCCACCGTAGAGAGAATAAAATGCACACAAGTCCAATCTGCTGACGTATTATGCGGCGTGGCAGCACACCGCTACCAGGCTTTTACTTGAATCGTTTTTGTTATACCACCTCAGCACGTTTAGCGAAGCGGTTTCCTTGGCACGTCTTATCGAAGCAGAGATCGTGTTCCCCTTATTCCGGGATTCTCATCAATACGGACGTGGGTAATCCAATCGCGCCATTGATGGTGGCGCTTGGGAGATAAGCGAGTTTTACCAGGCCGGTGGGGGACGCATAGTTTTCGTCTGCCTATATATAAGGGATAAGGATTTACCTTCTCACCTACGCCTTCTTCCTCCTTTGCTTATCCATCTCCGCGCACTCAAGCTCCAACGCCCAAGCTCGCGCATCTCGCCCCGACCTTCTCCGAATATGTCCAGAGCGGGAGGCAAATGGTTGGCCTCCACCATTAAGGAGGAGCACATCACCAAGCTGCGCAGCGCCGAATACCTCTCCGGCGATATCGCGCATCGGCTGCCCGACGAGGGGCAGCTCATCCCTACCCCTGGGCCCCATGAGAGGGTCGTCTTCCTTCCCCACTTCCTCCGCGGACTGGGCTTTCCACTCCACCCATTCGTCCGAGGGCTCATGTTTTACTACGGCCTGGATTTCCACGATCTGGCGCCGAACTTCATCCTCAACATCTCGGCGTTTATCGTCGTGTGCGAGGCCTTCCTCTGCATCTGGCCCCACTTTGGCTTGTGGCTCAAGACCTTCAATGTCAAGCCGAAGGTTGTGAAGGGCACGCAAGAGGAATGCGGAGGCGCCATGTTGGGTAAGTTACCCAACGTCCTTTGGCTCGAAGGGGCCTTCGTGGACTCCGTCAAGGGGTGGCAATCGGGGTGGTTCTACATCACCGAGCCGCGCGAGCCCACATGGGCGGCGGCCCCCGAGTTTAGATCTGGCATCCCCACGCAGCTCACCTCCTGGAAAGAGAAGGGCTTGCTGTGGGGCAATCCGAAGGAGCTGACGGGACTCCGAGCCTGCATCCAGAAGCTGGTGAGCAATAAGCTCAGGCTCGTCGACGTGGCCCAAGTCATGCTCATCCGCCGGATCCTCCCATGCCAAGAACGGGCATTCAATCTGTGGGAGTTCAATCCGGAACAGCACCAGGCGCTAAGCGGGCTCTTCGATACGACATACGAAGGTGCCTGGAGGGTGCTGTTTAAGGGCGCGGAAGCCCCCGCATCCGCGACGGAAGATCGCGGATTTCGCTCGCAGCATCCGGCTGACGAGGTAAGTGATTCAACCCCTTTACGGGACACTTGTGGTAATCAAATTGATTCTAAGAGGGTTTCAATTTCTCTCTTTTCCTTTGACAGGAATGGATGGAGAAGGCCGAGCAGCTCATCAGCCCGGCTCCCCTGCCAGAAGTCCCAGTGAACGCCCGTCTAGCAGGGCTGCTGGTTCCGGCACCGCACGTGGTGCCGGAGAAGAAGGCCAAGAAGGTGGTCGTGGGGACTCGAAAGAGTTCCCGTAATCAGGCGTCCGACGACGAGGTGGACTCCTCCCCCGAAGACGAGGAGGAGGAAGAGGACTCTCTCCCGGAGGAGGGAGAGAAGAAGAGGAAGGCTTCCCCAATAGGGGAGGCCGAAGGGTCCAAGAGGGGGAGAACTATTCCCCCGGACAGTTTCGCCAACACTATCATTGGCGAGGAGGAGTGGCCTTTAAGGGCCAGGCGTCCGGCAAGATCGTAAGTATCCGGATCCCTGATATGCAATTTCTTTCATGTCGCGTAGTGTCCTTCTAATGCCGCATTCTGTCCGTAGTCCGGCCGATGATGATCTCCCCGCTTCATCGAGCGGGTCGTTGGCCCCGTCGGATGTGGATTCACTTTCGACTGCCTCTACCCCCCGCGCCGATCCCAGAGAGGGACCCATCAGGAGGAGGCTCCGGAGGCGCCGTCAGTTAGCCTCCCGGACTTTGCGCCGGACTCTACATCGGAACCCGCAGTGGTTCCAGAGTCCGGCAGGTGGCCCCTTCGAAAGAAGGGCAAGACCGTGACACCGGCGGCCTCCATCCAGCCGGAGGCGCCGGATAACTTGTTGGAGGCGCTTAAAGGTGCTTCCATCGAGGAAGAACACCGCACTATCATGAGTGCGGTGATCCAGAAGGTTCAGCTCGCCAAGAGTGGGCTGACCGAGGCCTGCAGCAGCCTTCTAACAGGCTTTGAGGTAAGAAGTTAAAATTATGTAATGTAATACCGCATAGACAGTAGCCTCTGATGCTCAGTTTGGTGTTCGGAAAGAAATGCCGGACTGAGGATCTAACAAGATATACGCAGGGTTGTTTAAAATATGTCAATATGGGTTTGCAGGCTGCGCTGCTGACCTCTGCCGCACTGACTGCGGAGGTCAGTGTGCTGAAGCAGGATCTCAAGCGGTCCGAGCAAGAGCTCGGCCATGCCAAGAAGCAGCTCGAGGACAAAGAAGGTGAGTAACACCACTTTGAATAGTTACCTTACAGAAAAGGATTTTGGTTGCAATAAAATTAACAAGGATAATATGGGTATTGCAGGGGCCACGAACGAGGTGGCAGCCCTGAAGGAGGCTGTGTCCGCGGCCGAATGCAGTGCGGCCGCGGAGCGGGCAGAGCGATAAAAGCAGGAGGCACGGGTGGCGGAAGTACGGCAAGAGCTCCAGGCTCTCATGGAGAAGCATGAGAGTTTGGAGCGTGACTCCAAGACTCGAGAGTCCGAGCTTGCCTCGGCTCTCGAAAGTGCCAAGTCCGCCAAGGCCGAGGCCCGTAAGGCCCTTCAGGAGGTTGAAGATGTAAAGAAGATAGCGGCGGGTAAGGCATTTTTCATGCAAAGCAGGCATGTTAATGTAAACTACCTGACACTTACCCGCATTCGGAGATCTCCAGGGGCGTTTGCAGATCTGCCGCGTAGTGCGTCCGATGCCGCCGCATTCTATCGTGGCGAGGAGGGGAGCTCGACGGAGAAGGTCTTCTGGTCTCAGTACGCTGAGGCCGGCCATCCGGTGCCCCCAAGCGACCAGCTGAAGCAGCTGGTCGAACTCCACAAGGTAGCTGAGGAGGCCATGAAGGGCCTTATAGTACGGCTGTGGCCTGGATAGGCCATGCCTGGGAGCTACTTCGGCCTCGTGCGGCGGCTGGTGGATGCGTGCCCCTGGGTGGAGGTCATCAAGCGCTCCGCCTGCATTGAAGGTGCTCGTCGAGCCCTTGCCCGCACAAAGGTGCATTGGGGCAGGTTGGATACGGAGAAGCTTCTCACGGACCCACCGCCACCAGGCAAGGAGTATCGCACGCCCGAGATGTATTATAAAACTGTCCTGAAGGGAGCCCGCGATATTGCGGATGAGTGCCCCAGAAATGTAATCTTTGAGTAAACTCGCTATGTATTATCCTGTGCGCTGAAAACTTCGTTCATATGCACCTTGGGCAACGCTTGTTTTAATTTAAAATATTACCTTCTGTGCGGCCATTTATAAAATCTGAGAGATGGCAAGTCGTTGGCTTCAGCCCCCGAGCCACGAGTGCTGGGGTGTTCGGGATAAACTTGAGCACTCTTGTTCCCATTTTTGGGTCCAGCTAGGGAGGCGCTCAACACAACGAACAAGGCGACCGGACTTATAATGCTTGAACACTCTCACTTAGCCATAGAATTCTATAATTTTAAATTTCGGCGAAGCCCCTGGTATTGGGAAGGCCGAATCTGGGGCGCTATCCACGCCTTCGTCGGACATTGTCCGGAACTTCGCTCGAAGCGGCGTGAGTCTTTAAGGACCCGAAAAAACCTCTCGAACAGCGACCAGTCTCTCGCCTTATCATGCCGGTCAGTTTTAGCTTTCTCCACTGAGGTGCTCGCCCGGCTCAACCGGGGCGCAATCGCAGTGGTTCTCCCAGTGCCACCTTAGCCAACAGAACGGAACGTAAGGCACCAAAACGTGGGAGCCGGGCAAACCCAACTATTGACCCAAGACATGATTCGGAGCCGATTCATATAATGCTATAAGTTCGGGGTGCCGCACTTATGGAAGTGTTCGGACTTATCACACCATAGTGTGGGGAACATAAGCCCCTGGTGTATTAGGCCGTACCAAAGTATACGGGTGCAAGATGTCATGTAATGAACATATATATATAAAAGGTAATGTAATTGCAGTAAAAAAGGTGCTGCATTATTTATTAAAGAAAGTCTGCTATGAGTGCGGACTGATACAAATAGTGCCGTAAGCAAGGGATTTGGACTAATTAAACATGTCCCCCTCCAGGGGTGAGCTGCGGACTTGGTGTATATAGTCGAATTTAATGCTCGTAATTGAGACCACCTGAGTGTTCGTCGCAGCCTTCTTTCTTCCCTGGTTGTTGCATCATGAGTTCGGCAGGTTCACCGCCGGACAGGGCCTCTGGTTAACGGAGTCCTATGTACACAAAGAAGGAAAATAATAATAAAAAAAGGGGGGCACACTTGCGAGCCCCTGGTGTGGTCGAACCACACTCTGGGTCCATTGCGATCGTGCCCCTTCCCCTGCGCCCATGGTATCTCCAAAGCGTAATGATGTACGCGGAGGGTTATTCTTGCAATCACGCGCGGGCGGGGGTTGGGGCCGCATTGCTACGCGTGCTCTGATCGCGCCAGGTGGTCTTGGTTGGTATTGCTTCGGGCGCACTTTGCTGTATCCGGCCGTTTAACGGCCAGACTCGAGAATTGCCTTAAAAGGCTGCTCTGTACTTCTTCCGCGAGAGCCGCTGTATGTTCCTCCGTTCAGAGGGAGCGTTCCGTATTCCCATTGACCGTGATGACTCCACGAGGGCCTGGCATCTTGAGCTTGAGGTATGCATAATGCAGCACCGCGTTGAATTTTGCAAACGTGGTTCGTCCGAGCAGAGCGTGATAGCCGCTGTGAAACGGGACTATGTCGAAGATTAACTCCTCGCTCCGGAAATTGTCCGGGCATCCGAAGACCACTTCCAGTGTGACTGAGCCTGTACAGTTGGCTTCCACACCTGGTATGACACCTTTAAGGTTGTCTTTGTAGGTTTAATCCTTGAGGGGTCTATGCCCATTTTGCGCACTGTGTCCTGATAAAGCAGGTTCAGGCTACTACCGCCGTCCATCAGGACTCTCGTGAGGTGAAATCCATCGACGATTGGGTCTAAAACCAATGCGGCGAATCCGCCATGGCGTATGCTGGTCGGATGGTCTCTTCGATTGAAAGTGATCGGACAAGAGGACCATGGATTGAACTTCGGGGCGACTGGCTCCATCGCATAGACGTCCCTTAGTGCGCGCTTCCTCTCCCTCTTGGGTATATGGGTCGCGTAAATCATGTTCACCGTACGCACTTGTGGGGGAAAACCCTTCTGTCCTCTATTGTTCGGCGGTCGGGTCTCCTCCTCGTCGTCGCTGTTTAGCCCCTTGTCATTGTTTTCGGCAATTAACTTACCTGCCTGCTTGAACACCCAGCAATCTCTATTAGTGTGATTAGCTGGCTTTTTAGGGGTGCCATGTATCTGGCATAAGCGGTCAAGTATTCTGTCCAAATTGGACGGACCCGGAGTGGTTATTTTGAATGGCTTCTTCCGTTGACCGGGTTTAGAGCCTCGGAATCCGGCGTTGACTGCCGTATCCTCCTTATCGTCGCCGTTAATGCGGCGTTTGTTTTTGTTTCGACGTGACCTGCCGTTGTTGTCCTTAGTATCCGAACTGCCAGAATTTTTACAGAGATTGTTGCTGCGAGCTAGCCAGCTATCCTCTCCCGTGCAAAAGCGGGTCATTAATGATGTGAGGGCTGCCATGGATTTCGGCTTTTCCTGTCCCAGGTGCCGGGCTATCCATTCGTCGCGGATGTTATGTTTGAAGGCTGCAAGGGCCTCTGCATCCGGGCAGTCGACGATTTGGTTTTTCTTTGTCAAGAACCGTGTCCAGAATTGTCTGGCCGATTCGTCTGGCTGCTGAATGATGTGGCTTAGGTCATCGGCGTCTGGTGGTCGCACATACGTGCCCTGGAAGTTATCGAGGAATGCGGCTTCCAGGTCTTCCCAACACCCAATTGACTCTGCGGGCAAGCTTTTGAGCCAATGCCGAGCTGGTCCTTTAAGCTTGAGTGGGAGATACTTGATGGCATGGAGATCGTCGCCGCGGGCCATATGGATGTGGAGAAGGTAATCTTCGATCCAAACCGCGGGGTCTGTTGTGCCATCATAGGATTCGATGTTTACGGGTTTAAACCCTTCAGGGATTTGATGATCCATTACTTCGTCAGTGAAGCATAGCGGGTGTGCGGCGCCTCTCTATTGAGCAATATCACGACGCAGCTCGAGAGAGCGTTGTCTGCTGTGTTCGGCCCGGCCGGGGTTATTGTATCCGGCGCGACGGTATTCGTCATGGGTCGTGGGGCGCCCACGTGATCCGTAAATGGATCTGGATTGCCTTGCTTTGTCCTCCAATACATCTCGCAAGTCCGGCGCATTCCCTCTTGGCTTCGTACTTTTGGAGCGATGCCGGGGTACGGTCTTGGTTGGGGGCCTGGATGCCTCTCTGTCACGACCACGGGGTGGTCGGTCAGCCGTGTCGTGCGCTGGTGATGGATGTATGTATGCTTCCTCCTCTAATCGGGGGAGCAGCTTGCGTCTTGGGTAGCTTTTGGAGGGGCGTTCGAGTTTATACTCTTCGGCCGCGAGGACCTCGGTCCATCGATCGGCCAGCAGGTCCTGATCAGCTTGAAGCTGCTGCTTCTTTTTCTTTAGGCTGTTTGCCGTGGCGATAAGCCTACGTTTAAAACGCTCTTGTTCGACGGGATCCTTGGGCACGACGAATTCGTCGTCGTTGAGGCTTGCCTCATTTTCGGAGGGAGGCATATAGTTATAATCCTCAACCTCTTCGTCTGCCGCCCTCTCTTGAGGGCTTGCTTCTGCATCCTCCTGCGCTGAGTCTTGCTGGAGGGGGTTATCTTCGGCACTTTCTGGGGTATTATTATCTCCTGTGCCGGAATCTCCATTCTTGCTGTGGCGGGATTTAGGGCGGCGCCGCTGACGCCGGCGCTTGGGCTGTTTCTTTAAAGAATCTGCCTCCGCTGTTTCTTCGCCGTCCCCGTCTTTTGGGGTGTCCACCATGTATATGTCATATGACGAGGTGGTCTTCCAGTGCCCTGTAGGCGCTGGTTCCTGTTCGTCTCCGGCATCGTCATCCATAGCGTCGATGTCTTCGGAGTCGAAGTCTAGCATGTCGGTTAGATCGTCGACAGTGGCTACAAAGTGGGTGGTGGGTGGGCTCTGAATTTCTTCGTCGTCCGTACCCCAACCATCCTGGCCATAGTCTGGCCAGGACTCTCCCGATAACGAGAGGTGCTTTAGCGAATTTAAGATGTCGCCAAAGGGTGAGTATTGGAAGATGTCCACGGCGGTGAATTCCATAACCGGCGCCCAATCCGATTCGATTGGTAGGGGCGTGGGAGGTCCGGAGTCCGGCACCTCGGAATCACGAGTTTCGCGAGGGACAAGATTAGCGTTCGGTTCCATCGCCGTGGAAGTTGAAGCCCCCGAGGCGGTGTCCATCCACCGATCCTCGATCTGGGCGATCGGCTCCAGACTAAAGGCCGAAGCGGATTCGTGTGCGGCCACCAAGGCACTGTTCGGCGGCAGAGCTAGATCATGCCCATCGTAACAGTGCGGCGCGCTTGGCTGTGGCTCGAGCCCGTCGAACATCAAGTCTCCGCGGACGTCGGCCGTGAAGTTTAGACTTCCGAATCTGACCTGACGGCTAGGGGCGTAGCTTTCGATCTGCTCCAGATGGCCAAGCGAATTAGCCCGCAGTGTGAAGCCGCCGAATACGAAGATCTGTCCGGGGAGAAAAGTCTCACCCTGGACAGCGTTGTTAGTTGAAGATGCCATCGGGCCTATCGGTGACGGCACAGAGGAACTCTCAATGAAAGCACCAATGTCGGTGTCAAAACCGGCGGATCTCGGGTAGGGGGTCCCGAACTGTGCGTCTAGGCGGATGGTAACAGGAGACGAGGGACACGATGTTTTACCCAGGTTCGGGCCCTCTCGATGGAGGTAAAACCCTATGTCCTGCTTGATTAATATTGATGATATGGGTAGTACAAGAGTGGATCTACCACGAGATCAAGGAGGCTAAACCATAAAGCTAGCCTATGGTATGATTGTTGTAATGTATGTTGTGTCCTACGGACTAAAGCCCTCCGGTTTATATAGACACCGGAGGAGGCTAGGGTTACACAGAGTCGGTTACAATGGTAGGAGATCTACATATCCATATCGCCAAGCTTGGCTTCCACACCAAGGAAAGTCCCATCCGGACACGGGACGGAGTCTTCAATCTTGTATCTTCGTAGTCTTGGAGTCCGGCGGACGATGATAGTCTGGCTGTCCGGACACCCCCTAGTCCAGGACTCCCTCAAGTACTATTTTCTGCACAGTATTACTGACCGCCATATTTGAGCACAACATTATTACGCATGGACCTTGACTATGTACGTCACCATGTGTCCAGATCTAGGATGCCGCGTGTACCAGATGAACGGCGTCGAGTTCGACCCCCGTGATGCTACGTGGGTGCCGAGGAACACTCTTGGAGAGTACTCGCTTTTCATCGGGGACAGCTACCTCATTGTGAAGCGGATGCCACCTTCCTTGCACGACACGGAAGGCCTGCCGTTCATGAAGCATGGTTGTGTCTTTATTGCGCATCGCCGGATGAACGACATGCTGGGACACGCTATCCCTGATTTATGCCGCTTCAGCTTGGATGAGTCTCCATCGTGTGGAACTGGACTAGAAAGCCGTGACAATGATTCTCGTTGCCCACCGCTATGGATCGTGCCATCCATGAAGAACACCTGGGATTGGAACCAGGAGGAGGACATGCATGTAGCCCATCTATAACGTGTAAGTGGAGTACGGTAATTATGAACGGTAGCGCTGTGAATATATGTAGACTAGTCGTGCACAAATTTATCACATGAATTGGAGATGAACTTGTGTGGCATACTGGCATTTGTTCTTTAGAATTTATTACTAGTAAATGTGTTATGTGTACGTGCAACTTGTGTGGTTGTTGCACGGGCTACAACACGCTCTTTGAGAAAAAAAGGTGGCACAACTTTGGATATACATGACGTGGCGGCATCATACAGTAGCATCGTTCTCTATAGTTGTAGTACACTCCTACTAGGACGACAACTCCTATAAAACCTTGCACTTGGCTCTTTGCCTCTTCGGGAGGTTCAATAGTTCGTACTCGTGTGAACCTTGCACTTGCCTCTTCGCCTCTTCGGAAGGTCCAACAATGATGATACTACAGTACAATTTGCGTCTGGCAATCTGACACCGATTGAGTTGCTGCACGTCCACCGCGAGGGCGAGGGCGAGGGCGAGGGAGAGGAAGAGGGAGAGGGCGCTATAGTCAAAACCCTCTCCTCGTCCTGCGAACCACCGCGCGCGTGGGTGAGGGAGAGGCGTAGTAAGCAAGCTTCTCTTCGTTCGGCGAGTTGACGAGACACATCAAATCAGTACTAGTACTAGTAGTAGTCCATACTGCGTCCTTTCCGATTAATATGGCTTAATTTGAAACGAGAAAAATACACTGGCGGTCAACGTATGTAACAATACGCTCTTTACGGTCACTATATATAGTTTTGCGTCGATTATATGATCACTAGCTCATCGTAGAGCACCGTATTGCACCCTACTGACCGGCCACATAGTCGACGTGGCACTTTGTTGACTGGTTAAATTGTCACCTGGTTTCTGGGTCCCACCTGTCAGTTGGCGGAGCAAAGAAATTAGTTAAACAAAACTTTATGCAGGCGCCACACGAGTCCAACCCTTGCGCCCGAACTGCCCTGGCTGTGTATGTGAGTGCATGCACGTGTCCTCCCTCGGCCTTCCAACAAGGAGTGTACATCGGCTATGTAGGATCTTGAAGTATGTCTAGAGGGAGGGGGGGTGATTAGACTACTTGACCAATAAAAACTTAACCTTTTCCAAATTTTAGAGTTTGGCAGATTTTAGCTACTTTAGGACAAGTCAAGCAATCATCACATAATTCAAGCAAGCATGCAAAGAGTATATAGGCAGCGGAATTTAAAGCATGCAACTTGCAAGAAAGTAAAGGGAAGATTTTGGAGGATTCAAACGCAACTGGAGACACGGATGTTTTTGGCGTGGTTCCGATAGGTGGTGCTATTGTACATCCACGTTGATGGAGACTTCAACCCACGAAGGGTAACGGCTGCGCGAGTCCACGGAGGGCTCCACCCACGAAGGGTCCACGAAGTAGCAACCTTGTCTATCCCACCATGGCCAACGCCCACGAAGGACTTGCCTCACTAGCGATAGATCTTCACGAAGTAGGCGATCTCCTTGCCCTTACAAACTCCTTGGTTCAACTCCACAATCTTGTCGGAGGCTCCCAAGTGACACCTAGCCAATCTAGGAGACACCACTCTCCAAGATGTAACAAATGCTGCGTTGATGATGAACTCCTTGCTCTTCTGCTTCAAATGATAGTCTCCCCAACACTCAACTCTCTCTCATAGGTTTTGGATCTGGTGGAAAGAAGATTTGAGTGGAAAGCAACTTGGGGAAGGCTAGAGATCAAGATTCATATGGTAGGAATGGAATATCTTGGCCTCAACACATGAGTAGGTGGTTCTCTCCCAGAAATGGTAAGTTGGAAGTGTAGGTTCGTTCTGATGGCTCTCTCCACGAATGAAGAGGAGGTCGAGGGGTATATATAGCCTCCACACAAAATCTAACCGTTACACACAATTTACCAAACTCGGTGGGACCGAATCGTTAAACTCGGTCGGACCAATTTAGTAAACCTAGTGACCGTTAGTGATTTTCGGTGGGACTGACATGCATCTCGGTGAGACCGATTCGGTTAGGGTTAGGGCATAACGTAATCTCAGTAAGACCGATTACACAAACTCGGTGAGACCGATTTGGTAATAAGCTTTCCAGAGTGTTGGTCAGGTAAACTCGGTGGGACCGATTTGCTCTTTTCGGTGAGACCGAAATGTTACAAAAAGGAAACAGAGAGTTTACATTGCAATCTCGGTGGGACCAATCGCTCAGTTCGGTTAGACCGAAACGTTATGAAGGGAAACAGAGAGATTACAACCCCATCTCGGTGAGATCGAGATCCCTATCGGTAAGACCGATTTGCTTAGGATTTGTGGCAGTGGCTATGACTTTTGGAATTGGTGGTGCCGGATAGGAAGAATCGGTGTGACCGATTTTGGCTTTGGGTTTAGGTCATTTGTGGATGTGGGAAAGTAGTTGAGGGTTTTGGAGCATATCGCAAAGCACATGAAGCAAGAGGCTCATTAAGCAACACCTCATCCCTCCTTGATAGTATTGGCTTTTCCTATAGACTCAATGTGATCTTGGATCACTAAAATATAAAATGAAGAGTCTTGAGCTTTTGAGCTTGAGCCAATCCTTTGTCCTTAGTATTTTGAGGGATCCACTTTCATCATCCATGCCATGCCATTCATTGAGCTTTCCTGAAATAATAGTCTTGGAATAGCATTAGCTCAATGAGCTATATGTTGTTATGAATTACCAAAACCACCTAGGGATAGTTGCACTTTCAATCTCCCCCTTTTGGTAACTGATGACAACATATAGATCAAAGCTTCGACAAATGATAATAAGATTGAATAACATCGTCGCTTTGAGAGGTATGTGATAAGCAAGAGCTCCCCCTAAATTTGTGCATGGTTTTAGATTTGCTTTGGACTGCAAATGCACAATGAATTAGGCTCATGGGTTACTCTTCCATGTCACATACATCTTAGTGGAGCGCTCAAAATAATAAACATTGAATACATGCACTCATCACCAAGCATAGTGAATGATCACATAAGATAGATAGGATAATATCATCAAACATGCATAAGTGTAGCTTATGATCAAACACATGATCATCAATGTCTCACAAGCATAGTATCTCAACCAAAAGCAAACAAAGTTTGAAAAACCACCAAATAAAGTAAGAGAGAACAAAAGCAACACTCTCTCTCTCTCGAAGCCCTATGATCTATACATTTTTCTCCCCCTTTGGCAACAAGTTACCAAAAAGTTCATAGAAAATGCATAGTGCTAGATCGACTCTCAGGCTTGATCTTTTGGTGGTGGTGTCCTGATAACTCCAAGGACGAAGGCTTCAGTTGAAGTAGAGGGTGCTGGAGTGGATGCTGGAGCTGGTTGCACTGGAACTGTGGGTGCTGTGGCTGGTGCTGAAGTTGTTGCTCTAGTGTCTGTCACTAGCACTGCAACTGATCTCTGGGCTCTGGGCACTCTGGCAAACACATTTGTGGTAGTCTTGCCCTGCCTCTCCTGCATATCATCCTGCAGCTGCTCTACAACTGACTGAATCTTAGTTACTTTAACATCAAGGTCATGAAACTTGAGTTCCATGATTCTCTCAAGGCTCTCCTGATTCTGAGTGAGGGTGGCCAGTCCTTTCTCAATCCTCAGGGTAGATGCTATCAAGTAACCAAGCTGCTCCTGTTTGGTTTTCAAGAAATATTCAGATGCCTCCTCTTGAGTTGACATCTTGGCAGCCTTCTCCTTCTTTGCCTTCTCCTTCTTTTCCCGAGCTTGAACTGATTGTGGATCATTTTCATTCATGACAACCTCATTGTCCTCAAAGTCTGGATAAAGTGGAAAATGTTCCTTATCCAACTGATATCTCCCTGTGCCCATTTTTGAGTTGATCAATTCCTGAATCTGAGGTGCATATCCACAGCTCCTCTTCTGATCTGCTGCAGTCCTCTTGATTGTTTCAATCATCAGGCTCATGACTTTGAACTTCTGTGGCACATCAAACACATGCAGCATGTTGATGGCATGCCCTCTGATCATGTTATGATCACCAGACTTGGGCAACAAAGTGTGCCTCAGAATCCAATTGATGGTTGGCAACCCTGACAACAGAAAGTGAACTGATCCTAACTTGTGAGTCTCTACTGCCTTGTCTGGGATTTCCTTGTACATGTGAGCCATTGAATTGTGATCCATCTTCTTCTTTGCATAGATGTCCAGGTCATCCTCATTTTCCTTGGGGGCATTTATCAGACTTGCCCATTCTTCAACAGTGGATTGGTACCTTGTACCTTCAGACATCCAAACAATTCTACCATCTGAGTAAAAATGTGCTGTGGAGTAGAACTGCATGATAAGCTCATCATTCCAGTGGGTGAACTTCTGTCCAACATAATCAGCAACTCCACAAGCAACAAAGCTTTCTTGCACTCCAGGATAGTGCTTCTCATTGTCCTTGATGTAGGTCCAGTCGACCCACCTCATGTCACAAACTATGAGCTTCTTGTCCAACAGAATTGTTTCATAGAAGTCCTGTTGTTCCTTTGTATGGAACCTGTAGTCAACAGCAGTTCTTCTTCTTGAAGCATATGGATCTTCCATCCTCCATAGTCTCAGCCCTGAATCCTTCCTGATTCTCATGTCCTCAGCCACAGGATGGGCATCATTGTGGTCTGGTATCTTGGGCTTGAGCTTTCTTAAGACTTGACCTTCTTCATCTTCTTCTTCAGCAACATTGGGCATTGGGGCCTTGTTCTTCTCAGCAGCTGGAATACTCCTAGTATTCCTCTTTGAAACTTGCTTGGCCTTGGAAGCAGCTTTGGGTGCATCCTTGGGCTTAGATGTTGCTGCCCCTGATCTGATTGCATCACCCATAAGCTTAGGTGCCTTAGGTGCTGGTGCAGCATCCTCTTCTTCAGAATCTCTTCTCATTGAGGGCTTTCCAAGGACCTTGGCAGTTGTGGTTCTTGCTCTCTTCTTTTTCTTGTCTTGAGCACCATCATCCTCTGACTCAATTGTGAACTTCATAGTCTCTCCAGTAGGAACTTTCTGAGGTTTGGATGATGTTTCTTTCCTTGCAGGTGCCTCTTTGGGTTGAGCCTGAGCTGGCACTTGAGTGGACTTTCTGGCCTTTGGCATTGGTGTCCTCTTGGCAGGAACTTTCTTCTTCAGACCTGGTTTAGTGCTCTGTGCAGAGCCATATTCTTTCTTGAGAACTACCTTCTTGGAAATAGCCTCATCTTCCTCAGCTTTGTAATCTTCATCCTCTGAATCTAAAGTTCTTTTCCTCCTTTGCCTAGTAGCAGCCTTAGGCAAATTGCTAGGAGTACTTCTGCTCCCTTCATCTGTAGTTGAGGGACTAGTGCCCTCACTCAAGTCCATCTGCTCTTCTGACCTGTTCTGGCTGTCACTTTGATCTGACATACTGCAAAAGCTGACTGCTGACCCTGTGAAGAGTTATAGATGAGATAGAATAGATGAGCATCACAAAATGCAGAGATTTTTGCAAAAGAATGATTCAAAAGTTCAGTTTTAGTTTTCCACAGAAAGCATTTCGGATCAACCGATTTTCAAACTCGGTGATACCGAAGCAGTTTTGGAACCTAAACTGATGATCTCGGTTGGACCGAGTCTCAGTTCGGTGGCACCGAGACTGCTAAGGTTTCACAGAATCCTCAAATCGGTCGCACCGATTAGTAATTCTCGGTCAGACCGAGAGTCACTAGTGCAATGGCATAAGCCAAATCGGTGAGACCAGGTTTTTCAACTCGGTGGGTCCGAGATGGTTTCGGCGGAAACCTAGCCCTAAAAATTTGAATCTCATCTAATCTATGGATTACTTTGGCTGGATAGAAGAGTCTCAATCGTGGCAAGAATCAATAAGAACACAATGTGCTAGGAATCAGACGTGGATAGCACAAAGATTGAGTCCATACCCTAACTTGGCGGTGGACTCGCTACGGCGGCAACGGCGGGGACGAAATCCGTTGACGGCGGCGGAGACCAGCGATAGGAGGCTGCTGGCGACGAGGAGATGATCCGGAGACCTTCGATGGCAGAGCGAGCTATTGCGCGGGCGAAGGGTTTCGGAGAAATTTCCAAACTTTTTTCCTGTGGCTATATATAGCCCGACCCCGTCGGTGTGACCGAGTGGAACAATTCGGTGGCACCGAGATGCATAACTGTGTACAGTTATAGCAAATTGGTGTGACGGAAAAGTTCAAATCGGTTGCACCAAGATTGAAAACTCAGATCAACTTAATGATCTCGGTAGGACCGAAATAGAGGAATCGGTCAGACCGAGAGTCACAAAGAGGTTTTGGAAGTTTAAGTCTATGACGAACCGGGGACTCCGAGTGCTCCTCACACAGAGTGGTTCGAATCTGACTTGATCAAATTTTGTGATGTAGCATGAATAGAGTTTGAGATGAGAAAATCATAGATAGCTAAAGAAGGTTCTTAGGCATTCTTGTCCATCCACTTGGCAAAAAGAAAAGAAACCAAACAATCAAAACAACAAGTGGATGTCCTTGAATGAGTAAAATATGCACCAACATGCTCACACAATAAGATGGCAAATGAAATATGTGGCAAAGCATGCACAACCAATTCTAGCATCTATCAAGCAATTGGCGATGACTAGGTCATCTATATATGAGTATATTGACTTAGGAGTCAAATGAGAACATTTGATCATAGGTCATACTCATCGTTTAAGCTCAAGTGGGGTTACCACTTTTACATAATGCATTGATGTGTTCACACCATTAGGGTTGCTTTGACTCAATTCTTAGAGTTAAGCTCCACCTAGATGTGAGATCCCCCCTTAGAGGGATGAACTAACCTTGGGTTTTGTCGATGATGACTTCATGTAGGTGTTGAAGATGTAGATGCTCAATGTTGATGTAGATCATTTGGAGCAATCCTTTGGAGTGAGTTGCACTTTCAACTTACCTACATGGGTTAGTCCCACAAGGAACAAACAAGAATATCCATAGACATAGAGTGATGCACACACAAGATGATGTCCATGAAATCATTAGGTTACCTTGTCCCTTGCCTTACCAACATGAGGGTTTGTGACTCCTTGAACTAGTGCAAGATGTGGAAGTTGATTTCACTTGTTCTTGCCATAATGATATGAGTGAAGAATGTTGGCGGAGTCACCCTCAAGAACTCTCTAGTTCTTCTTCTTCAGGATCCACATCATCTTGATGGGAATCCTTGGAGTTGTAGTTGTACTTGATGAAGTAGAACTTGATGTAGTCTTGGGAACCCACCTGAACAAGGCTTTAGGTGCTTCTTCAAATGCATCAATATCTTCTTGAAGCTTGTCCTTGCCTTTGTTCTTGTGGTCTTGTGGTGGAAGATCATCTTGAGCTTGTGTTCCCTTGAAGGAAGTAGGATCATACTTCTCTTGTTGAGGAACAAACTTTGTCTTGGGGTATTGATCTTCTTCCCACTCGACTCCATTGGCATTGAACTTTCGTTCAAAACCAACACCTTGATTCTTCCGGTGCCTTCCTTGCTTGCGTACAATTTCCTCGAATTGCTTACTCCCGACAAGGCTCTTGTAAACACCCTTCTCTATAATTCCCTTCAAAAAGCTATTTTCTTCCTCAAGTGTAACTTGGCTAAGAGAATCATTAGTGGAATCAAGAGAACTACTAGAAGCAACAATATTGGATTTGACATTATTATTATTGTTACTACTAGAGGAATTATCTTTCTTGTACTTATTACTAGACTTGACTTGAGGCATGTAAGTAGATAAGAGTAAACGCTTGGCAATATAAGAAGAACTTTTCTTGCGGAGATCATCATTGATTGCTTTTAAGAACTCATGCTCTTGCTCAAGATTGAGCTTTTCAAAACGTAACTTCTCATGAGCCCTTAAAACTTCTCGATGATCTTCGAAGATAGTTTCATGAGCCAACTTAAGAGTGTTTAGTTCTTTAGTTAGAAACTCAATCTTCTCCTTATCATTGTCATTTGTTTTATCTTGATTAGCATGATTAATTGACGTTTCATCATAGTATTCATCACTAGAGTTGTCAACAAGTAAATCATCATCCACAAGCAAGTCATCTTCATCACTATTGAAATCAACATACTCAGGATGTGTTACCTTTGGACCTTTGGCCATGAAGCATCTTCCAACACCTTCATTTGGTGAATCAAATATGTCGTAGGAGTTGGTTGACACAAGTGCTAGACCGGAAACACCTTCATCTTGAGTATATTCGGAGTCGGAGTGATAGCTTCTCTCGGAGTGATTGTCGGAGTCGGAGCCGGAAACCCATTCACCAACATGAGCTTGATGTCTTCGTTTGGTGTAGCTCCTTGATGACTTATCCTTCCTTTCTGAATCCTTGCTTCTCCGTGAGGGTCTTCCTTCATAATGATCATCTCTACTCCTCTCTCTTGGTGGTGATTCTTCTCTTTTGCTTCTTCTTCTTGGAGAATCTTCTCTTCTTTTGTAGGGTGTCGTACACTCATTGGAATAGTGTCTGGGTCTCCCACAATTGTAGCAATTGCGCTCACGACTAGAAGATCTCTTGTCATTGTAAGACCTTGACTTGGAGCTTCTTTCTTCGCTTCTACTCTTGTAGAATTTGTTGAAGTTCTTCACCATTAAGCTCGAAGGTTTGTTTCTCACTTGATGATGTGGGGGATTCACTTGAGGCTTTGTAAGCACCACTTGACTTGTTGTGAAGTTCCTCCTTATCCTTGAGTGACATCTCATGAGCAACAATTCTTCCAATGACTTCCGTTGGCTTGAGATCTTTGTAGTTTGGCATCATTTGAATCAACGTGCACATGGTATCATACTTTCCATCCAATGCTCTTAGGATTTTCTTGATGATGAATTTGTCGGTCATCTCTTCACTCCCTAAGCCGGCAATCTCATTTGTGATAAGAGCAAGCCTAGAGTTCATTTCAGCGACACCTTCACCATCCTTCATTTTGAACTTGTCAAGCTGACTTTGCAGCACATCCAACTTGGATTCCTTGACGGACTCGGTACCTTCATGCATATCAATCAAAGTATCCCAAATTTCCTTTGCATTCTCAAGACGGCTGATTTTGTTGAATTCTTCGGGGCACAATCCGTTGAAGATGATATCGCATGCTTGAGCATTGTATTGTAGCATCTTCAATTCTTCCGCATTAGCTTCACGGTTCGGTTCTCTCCCATCGAAAATTCACCTTGCAAGCCAATACAAATAATTGCCCAAACGGCGGGGTTATGTCCGAGAATATGCATTTTTATCTTATGCTTCCAACTAGCAAAAATAGTACCATCAAAGTAAGGACCTCTACGGTGATAATTTCCCTCGCTAGACGCCATACTCTCCTAGGTTGTGAAACCAAGGCTATGACCACCAAAAGCTATGGAAATCAAAGCAAATGGAGACCAAAGCTCTGATACCACTTGTAGGATCTTGAAGTATGTCTAGAGGGGGGGGGGGTTATTAGACTACTTGACCAATAAAAACTTAACCTTTTCCCAATTTTAGAGTTTGGCAGATTTTAGCTACGTTAGGACAAGTCAAGCAATCATCACATAATTCAAGCAAGCATGCAAAGAGTATATAGGCAGCGGAATTTAAAGCATGCAACTTGCAAGAAAGTAAAGGGAAGAGTTTGGAGGATTAAAACAGAATTGGAGACACGGATGTTTTTGGCGTGGTTCCGATAGGTGGTGCTATCGTACATCCACGTTGATGGAGACTTCAACCCACGAAGGGTAACAGCTGCGCGAGTCCACGGAGGGCTCCACCCACGATGGGTCCACGAAGTAGCAACCTTGTCTATCCCACCATGGCCAACGCCAACGAAGGACTTGCCTCACTAGCGGTAGATCTTCACGAAGTAGGCGATCTCCTTGCCCTTACAAACTCCTTGGTTCAACTCCACAATCTTGTCGGAGGCTCCCAAGTGACACCTAGCCAATCTAGGAGACACCACTCTCCAAGAAGTAACAAATGGTGCATTGATGATGAACTCCTTGCTCTTGTGCTTCAAATGATAGTCTCCCCAACACTCAACTCTCTCTCATAGGTTCTGGATCTGGTGGAAAGAAGATTTGAGTGGAAAGCAACTTGGGGAAGGCTAGAGATCAAGATTCATATGGTAGGAATGGAATATCTTGGCCTCAACACATGAGTAGGTGGTTCTCTCTCAGAAATGGTAAGCTGGAAGTGTAGGTTCGCTCTGATGGCTCTCTCCACGAATGAAGAGGAGGTGGAGGGGTATATATAGCCTCCACACAAAATCTAACCGTTACACACAATTTACCAAACTCGGTGGGACCGGATCGTTAAACTCGGTCGGACCGATTTAGTAAACCTAGTGACCGTTAGTGATTTTCGGTGGGACTGACATGCATCTAGGTGAGACCGATTCGGTTAGGGTTAGGGCATAATGTAATCTCGGTAAGACCGATTACACAAACTCGGTGAGACCGATTTGGTAATAAGCTTTCCAGAGAGTTGGTCAGGTAAACTCGGTGGGACCGATTTGCTCTTTTCGGTGAGACCATAATGTTACAAAAAGGAAACAGAGAGTTTACATTGCAATCTCGGTGGGACCGATCGCTCACTTCGGTTAGACCAAAACGTTACAAAGGGAAATAGAGAGATTACAACCCCATCTCGGTGAGACCGAGATCCCTATCCGTAAGACCGATTTTCTTAGGGTTTGTGGCAGTGGCTATGACTTTTGGAATCAGTGGCGCCGGATAGGAAGAATCAGTGTGACCGATTTTGGCTTTGGGTTTAGGTCATTTGTGGATGTGGGAAAGTAGTTGAGGGTTTTGGAGCATATCACAAAGCACATGAAGCAAGAGGCTCATTAAGCAAGACCTCATCCCTCCTTGATAGTATTGGCTTTTCCTATAGACTCTATGTGATCTTGGATCACTAAAATATAAAATGAAGAGTCTTGAGCTTTTGAGCTTGAGCCAATCCTTTGTCCTTAGTATTTTGAGGGATCCACTTTCATCATCCATTCCATGCCATTCATTGAGATTTCCTGAAATAATAGTCTTGGAATAGCATTAGCTCAATGAGCTATATGTTGTTATGAATTACCAAAACCACTTAGGGATAGTTGCACTTTCAGGCTATAAAACAAAGAGTGTAGTAGTACATGATGTACATCTACACTTCCAATGCATTTAGCCTTTAATCTAAATAGATATTGCTTGACTAATGCACCAACTTGTGCTGTAGGTATAGGCTACATGTCTATCCTTAATTACAACATGCAACGGCCTTCATTTAATCTTCTTATCTCAATGGTCGCATGCACACATAAGTATGCTACTTTTGGGCGTTAATTATACCCTGGTCAATGTGTAAATCTCTAAATGTACAGTCTTTCACGGACGTAGGGAGTAGGTTGAGCACTTGAGTGTGTGTGTTGCGTCGTGTGCTGTGTGCCGCATGGGTGCGTGAGTGTTGCGTGCGTCCATGTGGAGTACGTGTGAGTGTTGCATGTTGCATGCATGCAAGCATGCATGGGGCTTACTCCCTCCCATTGACATGTTCATATTTCAAACTTCCTCTGTTCCCTCCATATGGTGATACTCCCTCTGTTTCCAAATACTCCATTACGGAGTAAAAGCCTCCCCCTGTTCCCAAATACGGAGTATTTGTCTTTCTATAGATTTCAACAAGTGACTAGGTACGGAGCGGAATGAGTGAAGTGACCGTAGAGGCATAGGGATACTGTCGAAAGGAAATCCTCGCGATCCATCATTCCCCATCTCGGTCAGAGAGACCTATTCAACTAGTCTTCGTAGTGAAGTGACAATACACGCTACAGCAGATGGGACACGTAATTAATAAGCTGAACCAGCGTGTTGGTGTTACTAAATCAGCCTTACCCAATACTGCCATCATGTTTGCTAGTAGAGCACGCTTCCGCAAATACGCCTACGCACCTGTGTCCTCCATTAACTGACATATGGGCCCACTTGTGGTAGACCCACATGTCATCGGTGTAGCTATTTACACTCCGGAGGACGGTGCCTATATCCTGGTAGTAGTACTAGTAGAATTGAGATTTAATGCACTTTCTTCCCCATCTTCCACTCTTCTTCCTCCTCTCTTCTTCTTCCTCCTCTCTTCCCCATCGTAGGCCGCACACCATTTACCCCCACTCACTGCTCGCCCGCCCGCGCCATCTTCCTTGGTAGCTCGCGCATACCATATCCCCCCGCTCACTGCTCGGCTACACAAGGAGAAGCTTCTTCGCTCGCCCACCCGAATCCACTTCCCCGCTGGCTCACAGGGGCAGAACCGACTGACACGCAGAGCCGCGATTGGAATTCCCTCCCCGATGTTCTCTTGGAGCAGATCTGTAGTTGTATGGACCTACTCAGCACCATCCGTCTGGCCGCATGCTCGGTGTCTTTGTACCGTCTACTCGTCTGCAACCGGCCGGCTCTTTTCAAGACACCCTGCTTGTTGATGCCCGATCCTTGCAGGTGGCCCAGACACCGACTTGACGATCCTACGGAGGTTGCCGTGGTGCCCCTCGACATGCTACCACTACCCGTCCACCTGTCCTTCATCCGCGGCCACTACTGGGCGGGCATGAAGGCCAACTGGATCGTCCTCATCCACCACACCGGTAGTCCGTGGCGTCTCGTGGGTATCTACACCCAGTGAGAGATCACCCTTCCATCGTTGGATACCGCCGACATCGAGCCTCACGGCCCGCCGGACACTCCTGCCTACTACGCACGAGACATGTCAAGCTTTTGGCTCGACCTCTGTTTGCAGAAAGTTGTAATCTACGAAGTGCCCACACCATCAGAAGACTACATGGATTACAAGCTCATTGCCTTGTTCAACATGGGATTAGTCTATCTGGAATCCGGTCGCCATACATGGTTATGGCTCATCATCAATCCTGTTGAGGCAACATTTCTGTCTGATGCTATAGTGCACGATGGCATCGTTTACGCGATCGACACACAGATTGGCTACCTATACTGGTGGAATCTATTATCGTGTAATTGTTCTATCTCATCTCATCTTTACCTTATGAATACGACTGCCTGTTCATTTTGTTACAAATTTAGAATGCATAGCATGTCTATAACTACATCATTGCTATATGTTCCTCTCATTTCCTAGATTTTTATGACCACACATGTTATTGTTAGAGTTGATATGAGAACAATTGGCATCTAATGATTGTTAGAATACATATTATGAGCATAACATCATGATTGCTATATGTTACTCTCGTTTACTAGATTTTTATAACAACGCATGTTATTGCTTAGAGTTGATATGAGAATAGTAGTAGTAAGTGCTATGGTAGAATATGAGTAGACGTTGTCATAGCTGTTTTCCTCTCATTGTTACATGATGTTTGAACCATGACATGTTGCTAGAATATGAAAGCCATTGGCTTATTTTTTTAACTTGGGGTATGATTATGACCACGGCATTGCAATTCTCTGTCTATGATATGTGTCACTGTTATAATAATCTTAATTCCACACATACTCTGAACATGATTGTTTATTTTTGTCCTTTTGGTCTCCAATTTGAATTGTTGCAGCAGACGCAAATGTGCTGGCCTTCATGATTCCAGGACCTGGAATCATACCAGCCGATGGGTGCTGGTTTATCGCTCGTTCAGCTGACGGTGGTCATTTGATGCTCATTCGCACACACCAAATTGACCAAACCATTACATCAAACCACATGCAGTACAATGCGTGATGCGTTCGTGACATTGATGGCTATGGCTGCTTCGTGTTCGAGAAAGATCCCAGCTCCGTTGGGCCAGGCGTATTCAACTGGAGGCGGGTTTACAGCCTCGGCAACCACTCCTTGTTCCTCGGGCTCAATTATCCGATCATCCAACCAATCATCGATCATATCGCCGGCGATGATTACTGTGCTATGCAACTTCCATTCGCGAGGGGGGGCTGTGTATACACATCATACCATAGGTTTCATGAATCACCATATCCAGAGATTCGTCGACACAGCTTGTTGCCAGGTAATCTTCAGTGTGTGAAAGGCATCAAGCTTCCATGCGATGGATGGCTTTTGCAAACCCGACATGCGGCGATGTGGTTCATGCCAACATCAAATATGCACGACTTGATTCGTGCTGATATCTAGACTGAGCCATGTATTCTGCTGCTGTAGCACGACCCTCTTTTGTTGGATATTATGTACTGTTGTTAGTTTGAAGAACTCCTCTGGTTTGAAGGATAGATACCTTCCTGGGATCAAGTGCATGCTAACTCACCTGCGTAGGATGTACTGATAATGATGATGGAGATGTTGTGCAGAAGCCATATATATATATACATTTATATCAGTTAGGCTTCAAGTGCGCATTTGTTAGTTCAACCTATGTATAAATTGTGACACTAAATACAACTAGTAAGTAGTACAGTAGCAGTACTAGTATACGTCGGTCAAATTATTCATCATGTCCACACATTGAATTGATGTGACAACACGCTACGTGTGAGGTGACACAAGAATCCCGGCGGCGTGTTCGGGTATTCCGGACTTCAGATTTGGAGTACCACTTATCTGTCGAAATCTTTTTTTTGAAACAGAGGCAAAAGATTTGCCTCACCCATTAAATAAGAGGAGAATAGAGTTTAGAGTTTTTACAAGCACCCTTGCAAAATGGCATGGCAATTACTCTCGTACAACTGTCAAAGAAGCGCGAGTTTTTACTCTGTCGAAATCTTTCATCATTCACTTAAAACAGTCGATTGGTCATACATTGAGTACCATATAACTGGAATTTTTACTGATGCAAGTCGAAGAAGGATTGGCCGGTGCTGCCGGCTGGCTTCAAGTTCGATCCCACGGATCAGGAGCTGATGGAGCACCTTGAGGCCAAAGTGAGTGTTGACAGCGCGAGATTTCAGTCTCTCATATGCTACACCCAACCTGAGAAACTTCCAGGTAAGACACCGATCGGCCGTCTACTTGCACAAACATATTCCTTTGTTTATAGCTCTATTTTTCTTTTTAGACGTAGACCTGGTGAAACAATTACAATTTGACAGTTAATAAAAAGTGAAACAAGTGACTGCAACATGCCAAAGATGTTATGAAAATGCCAACTAGGTACACTAAAACCTGTATTCCACAATACTGCAGGTATCACACTAAGTGGCCTAAGGAAGCATTTCTTCCAGCGCAATTCCAGGGCGTTCAAAAGGGCACATGGACGCGTCGCAAGATACAGTCGGAGTGCGGCACGCACGCGATGTGGAACAAGACCGGCAATACCTTGCCTGTGATGGTCAACGGCCGGCAGACGGGCAGCAAAAAAGGTTCTGGTGCTGCACACCAGCAAGAACTTCGACCAGCAGAGGACCAACTGGGTGATGCACCAGTACCACATCGGGGACCTGGAGCAAGAGAAGGAGCGGGAGCTGGTCCTCTGCAAGATTTTCTACTAGACGAACACTAGGGCCAGGAGTAGTTTGGTATTGGTAGTTGTACTACCTTGTCGTCCGCAAGTTGGTATTGTTGTTAACGATCTTTTGGTATGAACTTGCATTGGCTTCCAACCATCATGCCGAGGGTCGACGTGGATATAAAGCTGAATCATTTGTTTCGAAACGAATTCTCAGGCACCTGATTTTTATTTGATGGGTAGCATAAGCACCCGCCGTTCGAATTCCCAGTTCTGCAGTTTTTTCGAAACAAGTGCATGCACTTATTATCACGATAAAAAAACAATATCCGTGCTGCGTCCTAGTTATCAGTCTGTGCTTGTAGAATTCTCTCGTTTATTGAGCACGTATATTGTTTTTTCAGGTCGAGCAAGTTTCAACTGGGCTGTAGACTGACCAGGGTTGGTTTTGTTTTTAACAGGCCCAGCCCATGACAACAACGGGGCACAAAGATCCAGTAGGTATCTACTAGCCTCTGGCCCGCCAGCGTTAGTTATATTTTGTCTTACAACATCCGCAGGCAGTTTTGTTACTCAATCAAACACACAACCCAGTTCTATTTTCCTCTTGAAACGCATGTCCTACATCCGTTTTCTAATCTCTACCTATAGTTTTACTAGTTTATATACACGTATCATTATATTGAAAAAAAATAAAATTCCCTTTTCATATTTAAATCCTTATTTTTGTTGTTTTTTCCCACCCAGCGCTGATTTTTTTACCACTGGTTTTCCCTTAAACCAACTCAATTGTCCCACGTCTTATTTGCTTACAAAAACAAAACGATTTTTTTGGCAAATCAATAAGTTCTTAAAAAATGTTTATCATTTCGGGATTACAACAGTTTGGACTCCACCAAATATGCAAAATAAGGTTGAACTTTTTGACCGTGGTCCTGGGCAGAAAATGGGCTGTAATGAATTACTTAAGAATTAGCAAATGGGCTGCAAATTATAAAAAATAGCAAATGGGCTGCAAATTGTAGAAATAGCAAATGGGCTTTATGTTGTCTGCCACAGATTTGGAGGCTGACTTGTGGGCCTACTAAGTTCATGCATACACAAGGTTTCTTAAAAAAGAAACTTTTAGTCAACAATCGAATCTACCAGCGTGAGACCGTTAGATGTCAATCTAACGGCAATCGTGCTTCTTCAGTCTCTGATCTTCCTGCCCCAGCCGCCCAAACCAGCGCCGTCGGAACCGCCTGCTCCCACCTCCCGTGGCCGGCAGTGCCGTCGGGCAGGCCTCACGGCCCCATCATACTCGCATCCCTGGCCTATCTATCCCTCTACTCACCCACACCTCCTGTTATTTTCCGGCGACGGCAGCCGAACCAGTCCTCATACTCTCCACCGCGTGGGCAGCCACTGCCGTGTATTCGCCGGCTCCCTGTCGTTCCGTTCGTAGGCCTCGCCGTCGTCCACCGCCCTGGTGCTCTCGGCGCGGCGTGGTCAACGATGTCCATCCAACGGCTGTAGTGCTTCTTCAACCTCTGGTCTTCTTGCCCCAGTCGCCCAAAGCAGCGCCGGCCATACTACTCCCACCGCTGGCCAGGCCATCCCTCCACTCACCCACTCCCCCTATTATTCTGCAGCGACGGCAGCCTCACACCGCAGCCGATCCAGTGAACCCTCGTACTCCTCTCCGCGTGGGAATCCACTGCTGCGTCTTCCCCGGCTCCGCGTCGTCCCCTTCCTAGGCCTTGCCATCGGTCACCGCCCTGGTGCTCTCGGCGCGGCGTGGTCAATGTGGTCAACGACCGACTTCCATCGGAAGAGTACTATACGTGGAGAGGCTGACAGCTGGGTCCACGGCAGCTGCAAAGAAGTGCCTCCTTATTACGCGCAAAATAATTATTCCTCCACCTGACAGCAGGGACCCACCGGACGGGCCACCAGTATTTCGCGGAAAAAACGTTTCCCCCCTGACTGCTGTGACCCACCGGACGGGCCACCGTATTGCGCGAAAGAAATGTTTGCCCCTGACTGCTGGGACCCACCGGGCGGACCATCGTATTTCACGAAAAAACGTTCCCCCCGCTGTCAGCTCGGACCCATCGGAAGTGCCTCCTTATTACGCACAGAAAAATGAATACTCCCCCTGCTAGCTGGGACCCATCATGGTGGGAGGCTGACTTGTGGGCCTACTAAGTTGACGGGGACAGAGGGCTTTGTCAACTTAGTCAATACGAATGATTCTAGCTCTAGTGACCGTACGATGTCCATCCAATGGCCGTCGTGCTTCTTCAATCTCTACTCTTCCTGCTCCAGCCGCTCAAACAAGCGTCGGCGGGACTACCTGCTCCCTCCTCCCCGCGGCTGGCTGTGCTGCCGCGCAGGCCTCACCGCCCCACTGTACTCCCATCGCTGGCCTAGCCATCCCTCTACTCACCCACACGGCCACACCTGTTGTTATTCTCCGGCGAGGGCAGACGAACCAGTAAACCCTCGTATAGTCGTACTCCCCTCCGCGTGGGAAACAACTGCCAAGTCTTCCCTGCCTCCGTGTTGTTCCCTTCCTAGGCCTCACCGTCGTCCACCGACCTAGTGCTCTCGGCGTGGCATGGTCAACATGGTCAAGGAACGGCTTCCATCGGACGTGGACTGTACGTGGAGAGGCTGACAGCTGGTACACCGAAAACACATTTTTCCGGGTTGGGCTTAATGTCGTATGTTCGGAGATTGTCGAATGTGAGCCTCAAGTCGTCTACTAGAGTTTCTACATGCTTGGATCCTTTGGGCAAGCCTTGTTAAGGTCCTTGAAGTCGACACATAGGCGCCAGGATTTATCCTTCTTTGGTACCATCATCAGGTTTGCTAGCCAGTCCGGATGTTTTATATCTCTGATGAATCCGGCTTCCAAAAGTTTGGCTAGCTCCTCTCCCATTGCCTGTCTCTTGGGTTCGGAAAAACGCCGAAGAGCCTGTTTGACTAGCTTGAATCCTTTTAGGATATTTAGGCTGTGCTCGGCCAGCCGGCGTGGGATTCCTGGCATGTCTGAGGGGTGCCAGGCAAAGATGTCCCAATTTTCGCGTAGGAATTCTCATATGCGGCGTCGACATCAGGGTTTAACTGTGCCCCAATGGAGGCCGTCTTTGTAGGGTCCGTTGGATGGACTTGGAATTTGACTATTTCGTCCGCTGGTTTAAAAGAGGTGGACTTGGATCTCTTATCAATTATCACATCGTCCCTGTTCACCATGGAGCGCAGCGCAGTGAGTTCCTCGGCCACTAGGGCTTCAGATAGTGCCTCGAGGGCTAGTGCGGCTGTCTTATTTTCGGCGCGGAGTGCTATGTCCGGATCACTGGCAAGAGTGATGATTCCGTTGGGCCTGGGCATTTTTAGCTTCATGTACCCGTAATGGGGTATAGCTTGAAAAATTGTGAATGCCTCTCGTCCTAATAAAGCGTGATATCCGCTGCTAAACGGGGCCACTTGGAACATGACCTCCTCGGACCTGTAATTATCCGGCGAACCGAACACCACATCCAGTGTGATTTTTCCTGTGCAGCATACTTCCCGACTAGGGATTATTCCTCTAAAGGTTGTGCTGCTTCGCTCAATGCGGCTCCAGTCTATTTCCATTTTTTGAAGGGTTTCCTCGTAAATGAGATTTAATCCGCTGCCGCCGTCCATGAGTACCTTAGTAAGGCGAAAGCCGTCCACTATTGGGCTGAGGACCAATGCGGCTGGTGCTCGGGCTGTTCGGAATTTAGGTTCGTCACTGGCGTTGAAGGTAATAGCCGTGTCACTCCATGGATTTATTGTTGCTACTTGGTAGACTTCGGCAAGGCTGTGGAGTGTTGTTTCCGCATATTATTTGATGCGAAAGTCTCGAAGACTGTTAATACCGTACTGGTATTGCTGGGCTAGTTCTCTGGAGCTAGAAGCTCTTCGCCACTTTTGGCCACCTGCCGTAGTATCCAACATGCTCGAAGGCTATGAGTTGGAGTGGCGCCCTCTGTACTATGAATTTTGCAGGGTCCACTGAGCCATCCCTCTAGTACGGTTCCGTGCCCTTTAGGGGTTTTTTGCTTTTTGGTATTTAACCCGGGTGCCTGGCGATGATGCACCCTTTTGTTTCTGACTAGGGTTGTATTCAGAGCCGGATGATCCCAAAATTTGATTTCGGTTTTCCAGGCGCTCTCCATCGCACAATACTTTCGTACTATGGACGCCAAGTCGGCAAAGCGTGTAATTTCACGACGACTTATGGTGTCTATGATTCCCTTGTCCGTGCAATTATTGCAGAAAATTGAAATTGCGTCTTCCTCATGGCAGTCCTTTATCCTGTCCATAACCAGGAGGAATCTGGCCCAGTAATTGTGTACTGTTTCAGCGGGCTCTTGCCGGATTCGGGATAGATCACTTATGTTTGGGTGGGCGGGTGTAATTAAATTCGGAACCCCGTCCAATCTAAGACTCAAGGGCCGAAAAGTTTCCGAACTTGGAAGCTTGGGTTTTTGGATATTGTCCAATGAATCCAGCCCACTGCCTGACTTTAGGTTCAGGACTTGATCGACGTCCGTCCCTTCCGCGGGAATTCGGCATGGAGGGATCGGGAATCCGGACATAGCTAGTCCTTAATATAGAAGAAGAGTCGCCGTGGAGTTCCTCCACCACAGCAATGTGGTGGGTAGCCTGGGGAGAGTTGATCTCTCTCAGATCGGTTTTAGGCCCAATCTGATCATAATCTGTAGCGACTCCCAGGGCGGCGATGCGATCCAAGAGCTCGTTTAAGGAGGAGAGATCCATCGGATCTAGCTGCTCGGCGAGTTCCGAGTTGACGTGAAGATTGCTTTTGATGACCCGAGAAGTCATCGTCGGCGCGGCGGCCGAACAGGCGGTCAAAAGAAAACCGCCTAGCCGAATAGTTTGGCCGATGGCCAAAACTCCTTTAGCAATGGTGCCGTCTTTAAAGACGGGACGAGGCATCCTTCCTGATGGCGACGGCACAGAGGAACTCTCAATGAAAGCACCAATGTTGGTGTCAAAACCGGTGGATCTCAGGTAGGGGGTCCCGAACTGTGCGTCTAGGCGGATGGTAACAGGAGACAATGGACACGATGTTTTTACCCAGGTTCGGGCCCTCTCGGTGGAGGTAAAACCCTACTCCTACTTGATTGATATTGATGATATGGGTAGTACAAGAGTAGATCTACCACGAGATCAGAGAGGCTAAACCCTAGAAGCTAGCCTATGGTATGATTGTTCTTCGTCCTACGGACTAAAACCCTCCGGTTTATATAGACACCGGAGAGGGCTAGGGTTACACAGAGTCGGTTACAATGGTAGGAGATCTACATATCCGTATCGCCAAGCTTGGTTTCCACGCCAAGGAAATTCCCATCCGGACACGGGACGAAGTCTTCAATCTTGTATCTTCATAGTCTTGGAGTCCGGCCAAAGATGATAGTTCGGCTATCCGGACACCCCCTAGTCCAGGACTCCCTCAGTAGCCCCTGAACCAGGCTTCAATGACGACGAGTCCGGCGCGCATATTGTCTTCGGCATTGCAAGGCGGGTCCCTCCCCCGAATAATTCATAGAAGATTTTGAACACCAGGATAGTGTCCGGCTCTGCAAAATAAGTTCCACATACCACCGTAGAGAGAATAATATTTACACAAGTTCAATCTGCTGACGTATTTCGTGGCATGACGTCACACCACGGCCAAGCCTTTATTCGAATTGTTTTTATTGTTCCACCTCAGCGCGTTTAGCGAAGCGGTTTCATTGGCACGTCTTGTCAAAGCAGAGATCGTGTCCCCTTATTCCGGGATTCTCATCAATACGGGCGTGGGTAACCCAACTGCGCCATTGATTACGGTGCTTGGGAGATAAGCGAGTTTTACCAGGCTGGTGGGGACGCATAATTTTCGTCCGTCCATATAAGGGGATAGGATCCACCTTTTTACCTACGCCTTCTTCCTCCTTTGCTTATCCATCTCCGCGCACTCGAGCTCCAGTGCCCAAGTCCGCACATCTCGCCTCAACCTTCTCCAGCCATGTCCGGAGCGGGAGGCAAGTGGATGGCCTCCTCTGTCATGGAGGGGCACATCAAGAGGCTGCGAAAGGCCGTATACTTGTCCAGTGACATCGCGCGTCGGCTCCCTGACGAGGGGCAGCTCATCCCCACCGCCGGGCCCCATGAGAGGGTGGTATTCCTCACCCATTTTCTCCGCGGACTAGGTTTTCCACTTCACCCATTTGTCCGGGGGCTCATGTTGTACTATGGCCTGGATTTCCACGATCTGGCCCCGAATTTTATCCTCAACATCTCGGTGTTCATCGTCGTGTGCGAGGCCTTCCTCTGCATCCAGCCCCACTTCGGCTTATGGCTGAAGAATTTTAATGTTAAGCCGAAGGTAGTGGGCGGCCGCCAAGCGGAGTGCGGAGTGCCATGGTGGGCAAGATGCCCAACGTCCTATGGCTCGAGGGCTCCTTTGTGGAGACCATAAAGGGGTGGCAATCGGGGTGGTTCTACATCACCGAGCCGCGTGACCCTGAATGGGCAGTGGCCCCCGAATTCAGATCTGGTATCCCCACACGGCTCACCTCCTGGAAAGAGAAGGGCCTGAAATGGGGTGATTCGGAGGAGCTGACCGGACTCCAAACCTGCGTCTAGACCCTGGTGAACAAGAAGCTCAAGCTTGTCAACGTAGTCTAGGTCATGCTCATCCGCCGGATTCTCCCGTGCCAACAACGGGCTTTCAACTTGTGGGAGTTCGATCCGGCATAGCACCAGACCTTCAGCAGGCTCTTTGACACTACGTACGAAGATGCCTGGAAGGTGCTGTTCAAGGGCGCTGAGGCTCCCGCATCTGCTACCGAAGATCGCAAATTCAGCTCGCAGCGTCAAGCCAGCGAGGTAAGCTATTTTACCCTTTACTGGGCGCTTATTTTCCATAGTTTGACTCTATGCGGGATCTAAGCTCCCTTTACCTTTAACAGGCCTGGCAGAAGACGTCCAGGCAGGTTAACAGTCCGGCTCCCTTGCCAGAAGACCCGGCGGATGCCCGATTAACGGGGCTGCTGGCTCCGGCGCCTTACGTGGTGCCGGAGAAGAAGGCCAAGAAGAAGGCCACGGGAACTCGGAGGAGTCCCCGGCGCCAGGTGTTATCGGGCTCATCGTCCGATGACTCCGAGGCGGACTCCTCCCGTGAAGACGAGGAGGAGAAAAAAGAGGCTTCTCCCCCAGCGGGGGGAGAGAAGAAAAGGAAGGTGAGGGAGTCCTGGACTAGGGGGTGTCTGGATAGCCGAACTATCATCATCGGCCGGACTCCAAGACTATGAAGATACAAGATTGAAGACTTTGTCCCGTGTCCGGATGGGACTTTCCTTGGCGTGGAAGGCAAGCTTGGCAATACGGATATGTAGATCTCCTACCATTGTAACCGACTCTGTGTAACCCTAGCCCTCTCCGGTGTCTATATAAACCGGAGGGTTTTAGTCCATAGGACGAACAACAATAATACCATAGGCTAGCTTCTAGGGTTTAGCCTCCTTGATCTCGTGGTAGATCCACTCTTGTACTACCCATATCATCAATATTAATCAAGCAGGAGTAGGGTTTTACCTCCATCGAGAGGGCCCGAACCTGGGTAAAAACATCGTGTCCCTTGTCTCCTGTTACCATCCGCCTAGACGCACAGTTCGGGACCCCCTACCCGAGATCCGCCGGTTTTGACACCGACATTGGTGCTTTCATTGAGAGTTCCTCTGTGTCGTCACCGATAGGCTTGATGGCTCCTTCGATCATCATCAACAACGCAGTCCAGGGTGAGACTTTTCTCCCTGGACAGATCTTCGTATTCGGCGGCTTTGCACTGCGGGCCAATTCACTTGGCCATCTGGAGCAGATCGAAAGCTACGCCCCTGGCCATCAGGTCAGATTTGGAAGTCAAGACTTCACGGCTGATATCCGCGGAGACTTGATCTTCGATGGATTCGAGCCACAGCTGAGTGCGCCGCACTGTCTCGATGTGCATGATTTAGCTCTGCTGCGGGACAGTACCCTGGAGGCCGCACATGAGTCCGCTCCGACCCTTAATTCGGAGCCGACCGCGCAGATCTAGGATGGGTGGCTAGACACCGCCTCGGGGGCTGCAACCTCTACGGCGATGGAGCCGAATACTGACCTTGTCCCTTGCGACGCTCGTGACTCCGAGGTGCCGGACTCCTCGCCCGACTCCGAACCTCCTGCGCCCCCTCCAATTGAATCCGATTGGGCGCCGATCATGGAGTTCACCGCCGCGGACATCTTTCAACACTCACCTTTTGGCGACATCCTTAATTCGCTAAAGTATCTCTCGCTATCAGGAGAGCCCTGGCCGAATTGCGGTCAGGATGGTTGGGATGCGGACGAAGAAGAAATTCAAAGCCCACCCACCACCCACTTTGTAGCCACTGTCGACGATCTAAACCGACATGCTAGACTACGACTCCGAAGACATCGATGGTATGGACGACAATGCCGGAGACGACCAAGAGCCAGCGCCTACGGGGCACTGGAAGACCACCTCGTCATACGACATATATATGGTGGACATCCCAAAGGATGGTAATGGCGAGGAAAAGCGGAGGAAGACTCCTCCAAGAAACAGCCCAAGCGCCAGCGTCAGCGGCGCCGCTCTAAATCCCGCCACAGCAAGAATGGAGATTCCGGCACCGGAGATAACAACACCCCAGAGAGTGCCGAAGAGAACCCCCTCCAGCAAGATTCATCACAGGAGGACGGAGAAGCCAACTCTCATGAGAGAGCGGCAGACGAAGAGGTAGAGGATGATAATTACATGCCTCCCTCCGTAGACGAGGCAAGCCTCAACGACGACGAAGTCGTCGTGCCCGAGGATCCCATCGAACAAGAGCGTTTCAAACGCAGGCTAATGGCCACGGCGAATAGCCTAAAGAAAAAGCAGCAACAGCTTAGAGCGGATCAAGACCTGCTAGCCGACAGATGGACTGAAGTCCTTGCGGCCGAAGAGTATGAACTCGAACGCCCCTCCAAAAGCTACCCCGAACGCAAGTTGCTCCCCCGATTAGAGGAGGAGGCATATAAACCTACATCACCAGAGCGCAATACGGCTGACCGACCACCTCGTGGCCGCGACAGAGAGGCCTTTAGGCCCTCCATTCTAACCATACCCCGGCACCGCTCGAAAAGTACGAAGCCACGGGGGAATGCGCCGGAGTTGTGAGACATACTGGAGGATAAGGCAAGACAATCAAGATCGATCTACGGATCGCGTGGGCGCCCCGCAATGCGCGACGACGACCGTCGCGCCGGATACGGCCACTCCGGCCGGGCCGAACACAGTAGACAAAGCTCGTTGGAGCTACATCGTGATATAGCCCAATATAGAGGCGCCGCACACCCACTATGCTTCACAGATGAAGTAATGGATCATCAAATCCCCAAAGGGTTTGAACCCGTGAACATTGAATCCTACGATGGCACAACAGACCCCGCGGTTTGGATCGAAGACTATCTCCTTCATATCCACATGGCCCGCGGTGACGATCTTCACGCCATCAAATATCTCCCACTCAAGCTTAAAGGACCAGCTCGGCATTGGCTTAACAGCTTGCCAGCAAAATCAATTGGGTGTTGGGAAGACCTGGAAGCCGCATTCCTTGACAACTTCCAGGGCACATATGTGCGACCACCAGACGCCGATGACCTAAGCCACATAATTCAGCAGCCAGACGAATCGGCCAAAAAGTTTGGACACGGTTCTTAACAAAGAAAAATCAAATCATCGACTGTCCGGATGCAGAGGCCCTCGCAGCCTTCAAACATAACATCCGCGACGAGTGGCTTGCCCGGCACCTAGGACAGGAAAAGCCGAAATCCATGGCAGCCCTGACATCACTTATGACCCGCTTCTTCGCGGGAGAGGACAGCTGGCTAGCCCGCAGTAACAACCTCAGCAAAAATTCTGGCAGTCCGGATACCAAGGACCGCAATGGCAGGTTGCGTCGCAACAAAAACAAACGCCGCGTTAACGGCGATACCACTGAGGATACGGCAGTCAACGCTGGATTCAGAGGCTCTAAACCCGGTCAGCGAAAAAAGCCATTCAAAAGAACTAATCCGGGTCCGTCCAATTTGGACCGAATACTCGACCGCTCTTGCCAGATACATGGCACTCCCGAAAAACGAGCTAATCACACCAACAGGGATTGTTGGGTATTCAAGCAGGCAGGCAAGTTAATTGCCGAAAACAATGACAAGGGGCTGCATAGTGATGACGAGGAAGAGACCCGACCGCCGAACAATAGAGGACAGAAGGGTTTCCCCCCACAAGTGCGGACGGTGAACATTATATACGCAACTCACATACGCAAGAGGGAGCGGAAGCGTGTACTCAGGGACGTATACGCGATGGAGCCAGTCGCCACGAAGTTCAACCCATGGTTCTCCTGCTCGATCACTTTTGATCGAAGGGACCACCCCACTAGTATCCGCCACGGTGGATTCACCGCATTGGTTTTAGACCCAATCGTCGATGGATTTCACCTCACTAGAGTCCTGATGGACGGCGGCAGCAACATGAACCTGCTTTATCAGGATATAGTGCGCAAGATGGGTATAGACCCCTCAAGGATTAAACCCACAAAGACGAGCTTCAAAGGCGTCATACCAGGCGTAGAGGCCAATTGTACAGGCTCAGTTACACTAGAAGTGGTATTCGGATTCCCGGATAACTCCCGAAGCGAGGATTTAATCTTCGATATAGTCCCGTTCCGCGGTGGCTATCATGCTCTGCTCGGACGAACCGCGTTTGCAAAGTTCAACGCGGTGCCGCACTACGCATACCTCAAGCTCAAGATGCCAGGCCCTCGAGGAGTCATTACGGTCAACGGAAACACTGAACGCTCCCTCCGAACGGAGGAACACACAGCGGCTCTCGCGGCAGAAGTACAGAGCAGCCTCTTAAGGCAATTTTCGAGTCCGGCCGTTAAGCGACCAGACACGGCCAAACGCGCCCGGAGTAACTTACAACAAGACCACCTGGAACGTTCCGAGCATGCGTAGCAATGCGGCCCCAACCCCAGCCCTCACAAAATTGCAAGATTGGTCCTTCGCGTACATCATTACGCTCTGGAGATAACATGCGCATAGGGGGAGGGGCACGACCACAACAGGCCCAGAGTGCGGCTCAACCACACCAGGGGCTCCCAAGTGTGTCATCCTTTTTTGTTTTTTTCCTTCTTATCCACAGGACTCCACTCACTAGAGGGCCTGTCCGGCAGTAGACCTGCCGAACTCACGATGCAACAGCCAGGGAAGGAGAAAGGCTATGACGAATACTCAGGTGGTCTCCATTACGAGCATTAAATCTGTTTTATACACCATTCCGTAGCCTACCCCTGGAGGGGGACATGTTTATGTCAGGACCCCGACTCAATGCCACATCGATCTAGCATGTAACACCTCATATCACTTTGCGGCCTCACGCACGGTATCCCCACGGTCTCCCGCGTGTCCCATTGGATGCGCGCGAGCCTGGGCTCCTCGCAGATGGTCTCCGCGGCCCTTCTGGTCGCCGGAGACGCGGTCCCGAGCCCCTCCGCCGCGTTCGGCCTCGCCGGCGGTTAAACGCCAGCGGGTTTGACCGCTTTGACCCCGCCGGTCTAACCCTGTTTAGGTTAATGCTAATAACCCCCCGGCTAATTAAGTTAGGTTATTACTAACTAAACTAGATTAGTTAGGTTAGACACTGACATATGGGTCCCATTGGTCAGGTTTGACCTGGACCGACCCGTTGACTCGCTGATGTCACGCTGACGTCAGGCTGACACAGTTATTCATTTTCTGGATTTAATATTAATCAGGAAATTCTAGAAAATGATTCAAACTTCAAAACATCATAGAAATTCAACCGTAGCTCAGATTGAAACAATTTATACATGAAAAATTATCAGAAAAATGAAATCTTTCAATCTATACTAGTTTCATGCATGACAAACCAACTTATACATGCTGTATAGGTGAAAACACATAAATGGCATTTATAAAGACTTAGCTTGGAGTTGCATTTGAATTCTTGATTCAAATGGACTTCAAGCAAATGAATGCTAGCTGCATTAGCTCAACAGCATCACATCTACATGCCATGATCATGTATCATATTGTTGCATATGCTTGTGTTTTGATTGTTGGCACCGTTCCTTCTCGATAGGTCCTGCTCCGGAGAGTGCTCGAGAGTACCTGTCTATGAAGCAGTGCCTTCCTTGTTGATCTACCAGGCAAGCAAACCCCCTTGTTCATTCCGATACAATCCTACTCTCTCGCTCCTGCTCTCAGTTATTGCATTAGGACAACAATGATTTATCTGCTACTTTGTGCTGCGGTAGTTGAACCCATTCCTCTGCATGACCTGTCATTGCCACAGTAAATAGTTGAAACCCACTAGCATGTGTAGGAGTTGATTGAGCCATGTTGTGTTCCTACCATGCTATGCCTGCTATTGCTTAGAGTTGTGTCAGGTCTGATTAATTGGGAATGAATTGGAGTGTTACGACATGTTCTGATGCTGAGAGTGAAGTGTGTGAACACGATTTGGTAAAGGTAGCGGCGAGAGGCCATGTAGGAGTACATGGTGGGTTGTCTCACTGGAACCGTCCTTAAGCACTGAGTTCTATGTATGTTGTCCAATGACTCGATACTACCACACATTGGGTTCCGGTAACTCGACCCCTCTCGACTTATTAACCAACTTGATCTCTGTCCAGGAGTCGCAACTAGTTTCTGGTGTTTGTAGGTAGTGCTATTTTTCTACCAAGTGGCACCCGGCAGGGTGGGCTTGGGACAGACTAGGCATATATGGCCTGGTGTACCGAGTGGCACCCGGATGGTGGGCTCGGGAACCCTGCACACATCATTTGGGGCCGTGAGCGACACCCCGGCCGGATCTCCTTGCGGTTGGAACCTGAATAGGCGATAAACCTGGGCTAGAGTCTTGTGTGGTTAGTCAGGTCGTGGCCGACTCCCTCGCTAGGCTTCCGCTTGAAGGTTGCCGAGATACATGATGTGTACATGGCGGTAAGTGGCGAGAGTGTGTGTGAAGAAGTACACCCCTGTAGGGTTAACATGATCTATTCGAATAGCCGGGTCCACGGTTATGGACTTCTTGGATGCTTACATGGTACATAGAAAACTTGAAGTGGATACTATAAAATGCTCAAGACAAGTGTGAGTGCTATGGATGGCCTTCTCGTAGGGAGAGGGGATGAATCCATAGTAGTGTATTGTGTGGTGATTAGTGGACTCGTGTGCACCATATCACCTCAAAGAAGTTCTGGTAGTCGTAGAATAGGACAGCCACAGAGTCAAAGCTGGTTTGCTGCAACTAAACCCCACATTACCCTCTTGATACAAGTGCATGTATGATAGGATCTGATGTAAGTCTTGCTGAGTACCTTTGTACTCATGTTGCTTTATTTATGTTTTTGCAGCGGAGACTTCGGTCTTACTAGTGTTCTCGTGGGCTTCGACAAGTAGCTTGTACCTCAGCTACGATCTTGATCGGATGTTGTAGATAGTCAGGCTCTTCAGCCTTTTTCATTTGTAGATGCCTGTACCCAGACATGTAATGCTTCTGCTTGTTGCTTGTATGCTCTGTATGATGGGTCTTGTGACCCCTGTTTGCAATAAATGCTATGATGGCTCTTTGAGCCTTATCTATATGAGTTGTTGAGTTATGCTGTGATGCCATGTTGTACAGCACATACTTGCATGTTATGCGTACGTGTAATGTGTATTTCTATGTGTGGGATCTGACTATCTAGTTGTTTATCCTTACTAGCCCCTCTTACCGGGAAATGTCTCCTAGTGCTTCCACTGAGCCATGGTAGCGTGCTACTGCTCTGGAACACTTAGGCTGGCCGGCATGTGTCCTTCTTCGTTCCTGTGTCTGTCCCTTCGGGGAAATGTCACGTGATGAATACCGGAGTCCTGTTAGCCCGCTACAGCCCGGTTTACCGGAGTCCTGTTAGCCCAGTGCTACAGCCTGGATTCACTCGCTGATGACCGACACGTTCGATGCTGGGTCATGGATGCCTGTCCCTGTAAGTTTGTGCCACTTTGGGTTTACGACTAGCCATGTTAGCCCGGGCTCCTTATCATATGGATGCTAGCGACACTATCATATACGTGTGCCAAAAGGCGCAAACGGTCCCGGGCTAAGGTAAGGCGACACCTGTGGGGATACCGTGCGTGAGGCCGCAAAGTGATATGAGGTGTTACATGCTAGATTGATGTGGCATTGAGTTGGGGTCCTGACAGTTTTGGTATCAGAGCCTGACTGCCTGTAGGATTACCAAGCCAAACTGGTCGAAGTTGAGTCTAGAAATTCTTTAGTTATATAAGGGAATTGATTGTGGGAAGGAACGTAAGGCTCTTTTTACTCCTTATATCTCATGGCCTTCTGATCTGAGTCATCCTATCTTTCCTACGGGGTTAAGGAACTAGGCTTTCTCTTCCGTCTATCAGGATCACGTGTTACTACTCCGTAGTTCCATAGGATTGGTTGATCAGAGTAATATTCTAGTTTTCGAGTACTTCCGGTATAGCCTGATTAGTACTATCTCAGAACCTTGAGTGATGATGTTGAGTATGTTACTACCCCATTTTAGCAGGATGTCTCATTCTGAGCATTTTACTGCCGTTATGCTGCCGGAATTGCCCTAGGAGTTTGAGAGATACTAATCTCCTTATCCTACATTCTATAGCTTATAGTTGATGCTGATTCCGTCCTTGGTTTCGTTTCTTAGGATGTCATCAGTTATGCGAAGTTCTGTTGCTCGTAGCCAGAACCACGGAGATGGTAGGGATGAGGATCCTCCCGACCAACCTTTGTTGACAGAGTTCATGTTAGAGATGGAGAGGAACAAGCGTGAGTCTAACCGCTTGTTGGCACGTATCGAGGAGAACACCGCACATTAGTTCAAAGGATCTGTGACCCTTCATGACTTCATCCGCTTGCACCCACCCACCTTTCATCATTCTATTGAGCCACTCGATGCAGATGACTGGCTCCGTAGCATCACTCATAAGTTGCGTTCCGCGAATGTAGCTGAAGATGACAAGGTCACCTATGCCACATACCACCTAGAATGTCCTGCTAGTCTTTGGTGGCAGAACTATGAGGCTATGCTTCCAGCTGGCCAGATTCCTACTTGGAGGGATTTCACTGAGGCTTTTCGCGAGCATCACATTCCCCAGGCCCTCCTTGATCGCAAGAGAGAAGAGTTCTATAGCTTCACCCAGAGTAAGATGGCTATTGATGCTTACAGCCGAGAGTTTGAGAACCTCGCCCGCTATGCCACAGAAGAGGTGTCCACGGACGCCAAGAAGCAGACTAGGTTCCGGAAGGGTCTCAACCCCAAGTTGCGTCGTGATCTCCACCTGCATCATTGTGATACATTCCAAGCTCTTGTGAACAAGGCCATTAATGCAGAGACAACTCAACTCACTTACGAGGAGTCTCATAAGCACACCCGTGATTTGGGATCTTCTTTCGGTTCTGGTTCTCAGAAGCGCCGGATTTGGGTTCCAAACTCCACTCTTCCTCCCGGATATCCACCAAGGCCATCTCATGTGGTGCCTCCCCCAGCTCAGTCATATGATCCACCCAGGCCTACCGGTAGACCGCTTGTCAGTGCGGGTCCACGTCCAACTTCAGGGACTTGCTTCACATGCGGGAAGCCAGGACACTATGCACGTGACTGCTCTCAGACTAGTTATGCTCCACCCCCGTCTGAGAAGTCTGTTGGCCGTGGTAAGCCATCACACAAGATGATCAGTGTCAAGTCAGCCCCCACTGAACGTGGACGTGTGCATCACGTCTCAGCTAAAGACGCTCATGATGATCCGGATGTCGTTCTTGGTACACTCCTTGTCAATTGTCATCCAGCATCGGTTCTGTTCGATACTGGAGCATCTCATTCTTTCATTTCTGAAGGCTATGCTCGTTTGCACGACATGTCATTTTGTGACATGCCAACACCACTTGAAATCCAAACCCCAGGGTCGAGATGGCAAACCACCAGAATAAGTCATGGTAATGAAATCCTTGTTGATAGACTTGTATTCCTTGCATCACTTGTAGCCCTCAAGTCCTCAGATATTAACATCATCTTGGGTATGGACTAGATGACAGCTGATCATGCCAAGATTGATTGTTACACTAGATCTGTTCAGCTTACACACCCATCTGGCAAGATAGTCACTGTCTTCACCAGAGTTGCAAAGCGCCAACTCTATTCTCTTAATGCCAGCCCTCTCCCTGACCTTGAAGATATCCCGGTAGTCCGTGACTTTCCGGATGTCTTTCCAGAGGAACTGCCAGGTGTTCCACCTGACAGAGATGTAGAGTTCGTCATAGATCTTATCCCAGGAACCGCTCCAATCTCTAGGAGACCTTACAAGATGGCACCCTTAGAACTAGCCGAGCTTAAGAAACAACTTGATGAGTCCTTGCAAAAGGGTTTCATCCGTCCTAGTTCTTCTCCTTGGGCTTGCCCCGTCCTCTTCGTCAAGAAGAAGGATGGTACGGACCGGATGGTTGTAGATTATCGTCCCGTTAATTTGGTCACGATAAAGAACAAATATCCGCTTCCCAGGATCAACGACCTGTATGATCAGCTCGCTGGATCCTCAGTCTTCTCCAAGATGGATTTGAGGTTAGGCTACCACCAAATCAAGATTAGAAACGGGGACATCCCCAAGACAACCTTTGTCACTCGTTATGGCCAGTACGAGTACACCGTCATGTCCTTTGGTCTAACCAACGCCCCAGCCACATTCTCCCGCTTGATGAACTCGATCTTCATGGAGTACTTAGATAAATTCGTCGTGGTTTACCTCGATGATATTCTTATTTACTCGAAGAACGAGGAAGAGCATGCCGAACATCTTAGACTTGTATTAGAAAAACTCAGAGAGCACCGCCTTTATGCCAAGTTCTCCAAGTGTGAATTTTGGTTACCAGAAGTGACCTACCTAGGCCACGTAATCTCTAGTAAGGGCATTGCTGTCAATCCCGAGAGAGTTAAGGCCGTTCTCGATTGGACTCCACCTGAAACCGTTAAACAAGTTAGGAGTTTCCTTGGTCTAGCCAGCTATTGTCGCCACTTTGTTGAAAACTTCTCAAAAGTAGCCAAACCCGTCACGGAACTTCTCAAGAAAGATAAAATGTTTGAGTGGTCCCCACAGTGTGAGTACAGTTTTCAGGAACTGAAAAGACGCCTAACTTCTGCTCCCATACTTGTGCCACCAGATTTCACCAAAGACTTTGTTATCTACTGCGATGCCTCACGACAAGGACTAGGTTGCATTCTTATGCAGGATCGTCATGTGATTGCCTATGCATCTCGACAGTTGCATCCACACAAGGAGAATTATCCTACACATGATCTAGAGCTTGCAGCCGTAGTCTATGCACTCAAGACCTGGCGACATTACCTTCTTGGTAAACGTTGCGAGATCTACACCGATCACCAGAGTCTCAAGTATATCTTCACCCAACCAGATCTGAACCTTAGGCAAAGACGTTGGTTGGAGTTGATCTCAGGTTATGATTTAGGGATTACCTACACTCCAGGCAAAGCTAATGTCATGGCTGATGCGCTAAGTCGTAAATCCTATTGCAACAATCTCATGTTGGAGCAAGGCCAACCACTTCTCCATGAGGAATTCTGTAAGCTTAACCTTCACATTGCTCCTCATGGATTCCTCTCTACCTTGGTGGCGAAACCTACTCTTGTGGATCATATCATAGAAGCCCAGAAGCATGATACGGGGATTACCCGGATCAAGAGAAACATTGCCAAGGGTATTGCTGGTAGTTTCTCTATAGATGATCGAGGTGTCATTTTCTTTGGGAACCGTCTGGTGGTCCCCAAGAAGCAGCATCTTCAACAATTGATTCTTAAGGAGGCGCATGAATCTCCTCTCACGATTCATCTCGGTAGTACTAAGATGTATCAGGACCTACGCCAGAGGTTCTGGTGGACTAGGATGAAGAGAGAAATCGCTGAGTTCATTGCTAAATGTGACGTTTGTCGTCACGTTAAGGCAGAGGATCAAAGGCCTGCTGGCACCCTTCAGCCTTTAGCTATTCCTGAGTGGAAATGGGATAAAGTTGGTATGGACTTCATCACGGGCTTTCCCAGGACCAAGAGAGGGAATAATGCTATCATCGTAGTCCTTGATCGTCTCTCCAAAGTGGCTCACTTCCTTCCTATTCGAGAGAGCATCACCGCTAGTCAGCTCGCTGACTTATATATTTCTCGAATAGTGTCACTTCATGGTGTTCCACTAGAGATCAATTCAGACCGTGGCAGTCTTTTCACTTCTCATTTCTGGGAGAGTTTCCAAACTGCCATGGGAACCCATCTTTCCTTCAGTACCGCTTTCCACCCTCAGTCGAGTGGTCAAGTGGAACGGGTCAACCAAATTCTCGAAGACATGCTTAGAGCTTGCGTTATCTCATTCGGTATGGATTGGGAGAAATGTCTTCCTTTTGCCGAGTTTGCTTATAACAATAGCTATCAATCCAGTCTCAAGAAAGCTCCTTTTGAGATTCTCTATGGACGAAGATGTCGAACACCTTTGAACTGGTCAGAAACCGGTGAAAGACAATTCTTTGGACCGGACATGATCTAGGAGGCAGAAGAGCAAGTTCGCATCATTCGTGAGAATTTGAAAACAGCCCAGTCTCATCAAAAGAGCCAGTATGATCGTCATCATAAGGATATGACTTATGCAGTTGGCGACAAAGCTTACCTTAGGGTTACTCCTTTGAAGGGTACCCATCAATTTGGTATCAAGGGCAAGTTGGCTCCTCGTTACATTGGTCCTTTTCGCATTCTCGCTAAACAAGGAGAGGTTGCCTACCAGTTGGAACTACCCCCACATCTTTCCAGAGTGCATGATGTCTTCCACGTCTCTCAACTCAGGCGTTGCTTCTCGGATCCCATCCGCGGAGTGGACCACGAAACGCTTGATCTCCAAGATAACCTCACATACCGAGAGTACCCGATTCACATTCTTGATCAAGCAGAGCGTGTCACTCGACGTCATAACATCAAGTTTCTCAAGGTTCAGTGGTCTCATCATTCCGAGAGAGAAGCTACTTGGGAGCGAGAAGATCGTCTTCGACTGGAGTACCCCGTTTTCTTTCCGTCGACCCCTGAATCTCGGGACGAGATTCTTTCAAGTGGGGGCGAGTTGTCACATCCCTAGTTCTGGTATGCTCAAGGATAGCTAGTCATTTGTGCATCATGTTTAAATTCCATTTAAATTTGAAATGGGGATTTGTGAAACCCTCAGAATCATTTTTAGAAATGACCCAAATAAAAATTGCTCCAAAAAGGTCCAAGAAAATGCTCATGTTGCCCTCTAAAAATACCGGACAGAGATAAAAATCAAACCAATATTTTTGGGAGCTCACAAGTATTTATTTTGGGCATTTGGAATTAATGCATAATTATTTGCATTGGATATATAAATGTTATATATATATATTATATGTCCAAAAAAATTATGCCATTTGTTGAGGAGCTCTGGAATAATGCCACTAGTTCCTACAAAAATGGCCATAAGAAAATAAAATGGTTTAGTATTTTATTTAAACCAAACAAATGTCAAAAAAATAGAAAAAGAAATAAAGGGGAAAAACCTTACCTGGACCTACCTGCGGCCCAACTCTTGTGCTGGCCCGGCACCGCGCAGCCCAGCAGCTGGCCCAGCCCACCTGGCCCCCCCTCCTCTGTCGTCTTCCTCCCCGACAGAAGGACGGGCGCATGCCCGACGCGTGCGCACCGCCGCGCTGCGCCACCTCCTCCCTCCCTGCCTGCCTGTCCTCCCTCTCATCGTTCTGGATGCTCCGCGCGACGCCACGCGCCACCCCACGCCCCGCTCACTCTCCCCCTGCTCTCTCCCTTGTCGTTTCCCCATAGTGCCCGAACGCTGCCGTCGCCACCGCACGCCGTTGCCGTAGCCACCGCTTCCCCATCGCCTCTCCGACACGCGCAGGAGCTCCGCCTCCTCGCTCTGAAGCTCTCCGCCGAGCCACACAAGCTGGAGCGCCCCGTGGAGCCGTCGCCGACGCCATCTTCGCCTCCGACCGCCGTGGATCCCCATCGCCGCCCCGCCGTCTCCAGTGCGTCCCCGAGTTCGCCATAAAGCCCGTCGAGTCCGCGGTGAGCTCTGCCACCGTTCCCCCCTCTCCGCTTAGTCGCTCGCGCGCCATAGCATCGTTCCTCCGTCATGGCCGTAGCGCCTCGCCGCCGTCCATGTCGCCGTCGTCGTCTCAGCCCGCCTCCGCCCAAACCGAGCACCCCATCGCGCTCCTGGTGCCACGAGGGTGCCACAGAGCCCCTCGGGTGGCCTCCCAGCGCCCCGCAGCCTGCTCCCGCTCGAAGCCGAACTCCGGCCGCCGCCGCGAGCTCTGCTCCGGCGAGCTCCGGCACCCCCACGGTCTCCCGCGTGTCCCATTGGATGTGCGCGAGCCTGGGCTCCTCGCAGATGGTCTCCGCGGCCCTTCTGGTCGCCGGAGACGCGGTCCCGAGCCCCTCCGCCGCGTTTGGCCTCACCGGCGGTTAAACGCCGACGGGTTTGACCGCTTTGACCCCACCAGTCTAACCCTGTTTAGGTTAATGCTAATAACCCCCCCGGCTAATTAAATTAGGTTAGTACTAACTAAACTAGATTAGTTAGGTTAGACATTGACATATGGGTCCCATTGGTCAGGTTTGACCTGGACCGACCCGTTGACTCACTAACGTCATGCTGACGTCAGGCTGACGTAGTTATTCATTTCCTGGATTTAATATTAATCAGGAAATTCCAGAAAATGATTCAAACTTCAAAAAATCATAGAAATTCAACCGTAGCTCAGATTGAAACAATTTATATATGAAAAATTATCAGAAAAATGCAATCTTTCAATCTGTACAAGTTTCATGCATGAAAAACCAACTTATACATGCTGTATAGGTGAAAACACATAAATGGCATTTATAAAGACTTAGCTTGGAGTTGCATTTGAATTCTTGATTCAAATGGACTTCAAGCAAATGAATGCTAGCTGCATTAGCTCAACAACATCACATCTACATGCCATGATCATGCATCATATTGTTGCATATGCTTGTGTTTTGATTGTTGGCACCGTTCCTTCTTGATAGGTCCTGCTCCGGAGAGTGCTCGAGAGTACCTGTCTATGAAGAAGTGCCTTCCTTGTTGATCTACCAGGCAAGCAAACCCCCTTGTTCATTCCGATACAATCCTACTCTCTCGCTCCTGCTCTCAGTTATTGCATTAGGACAACAACGATTCATCTGCTACTTTGTGTTGCGGTAGTTGAACCCATTCCTCTGCATGACCTGTCATTCCCACAGTAAATAGTTGAAACCCACTAGCATGTGTAGGAGTTGATTGAGCCATGTTGTGTTCCTACCATGCTATGCCTGCTATTGCTTAGAGTTGTGTCAGGTCTGATTCATTGGGAATGAATTGGAGTGTTACGATATGTTCTGATGCTGAGAGTGAAGTGTGTGAACACGATTTGGTAAAGGTAGTGGTGAGAGGCCATGTAGGAGTACATGGTGGGTTGTCTCACTGGAACCGTCCTTAAGCACTGAGTTCTATGTATGTTGTCCAATGACTCGATACTACCACACATTGGGTTCCGGTAACTCGACCCCTCTCGACTTATTAACCAACTTGATCTCTGTCCAGGAACCGCAACTAGTTTCTGGTGTTTGTAGGTAGTGCTATTTTTCTACCAAGTGGCACCCGGCAGGGTGGGCTTGGGACAGACTAGGCACACGTGGCCTGGTGTACCGAGTGACACCCGGATGATGGGCTCGGGAACCCTGCACACATCGTTTGGGGCCGTGAGCGACACCCCGGCCGGATCTCCTTGCGGATGGAACCCGAATAGGCGATAAACCTGGGCTAGAGTCTTGTGTGGTTAGTCAGGTCGTGGCCGACTCCCTCGCCAGGCTTCCACTTGAAGGTTGCCGAGATACATGACGTGTACATGGCGGTAAGTGGTGAGAGCGTGTGTGAAGAAGTACACCCCTGCAGGGTTAACATGATCTACTCGAATAGCCGGGTCCGCGGTTATGGACTTCTTGGATGCTTACATGGTACATAGAAAACTTGAAGTGGATACTATAAAATGCTCAAGACAAGTGTGAGTGCTATGGATGGCCTTCTCGTAGGGAGAGGGGATGAATCCATAGTAGTGTATTGTGTGGTGATTAGTGGACTCGTGTGCGCCATATCACCTCAAAGAAGTTCTGGTAGTCGTAGAATAGGATAGCCACAGAGTCAAAGATGGCTTGCTGCAACTAAACCCAACATTACCCTCTTGATACAAGTGCATGTATGATAGGATCTGATGTAAGTCTTGCTGAGTACCTTTGTACTCATGTTGCTTTATTTATGTTTTTGCAGCGGAGACTTCGGTCTTACTAGTGTTCTCGTGGGCTTCGACAAGTAGCTTGTACCTCAGCTACGATCTTGATCGGATGTTGCGGATAGTCAGGCTCTTCAGCCTTTTTCATTTGTAGATGCCTGTACCCAGACATGTAATGCTTCCGCTTGTTGCTTGTATGCTCTGTATGATGGTTCTTGTGACCCCTGTTTGCAATAAATGCTATGATGGCTCTTTGAGCCTTATCTATATGAGTTGTTGAGTTATGCTGTGATGCCATGTTGTACAACACATACTTGCATGTTATGCGTATGTGTAATGTGTATTGCTATGTGTGGGATCTGACTATCTAGTTGTTTATCCTTAGTAGCCCCTCTTACCGGGAAATGTCTCCTAGTGCTTCCACTGAGCCATGGTAGCGTGCTACTGCTCCGGAACACTTAGGCTGGCCGGCATGTGTCCCTCTTCGTTCCTGTGTCTGTCCCTTCGGGGAAATGTCACGCGATGAATACCGGAGTCCTGTTAGCCCACTACAGCCCGGTTCACCGGAGTCCTGTTAGCCCAGTGCTACAGCCTGGATTCACTCGCTGATGACCGACACGTTCGATGCTGGGTCATGGATGCCTGTCCCTGTAAGTTTGTGCCACTTTGGGTTTACGACTAGCCATGTCAGCTCGGGCTCCTTATCATATGGATGCTAGCGACACTATCATATACGCGTGCCAAAAGGCGCAAACGGTCCCTGGCTAAGGTAAGGCGACACCCGTGGGGATACCGTGCGTGAGGCCGCAAAGTGATATGAGGTGTTACATGCTAGATCGATGTGGCATTGAGTCGGGGTCCTAACAGTTTAATAGTCCCATCCCTTGCTTACCGCACTATTTGTATCGTTCTGCATTCATGGCAGTATTTCTGGAATACACAATGCATCGCTTTTTTGCTTATAATTGCATTTCTTTCTTACACATATGTTCATTTATGACATGTTGCATCCGTACACTCTGGTACGGCTAAATACACCAGGGGCTTAAGTTCCCCACATTATGGTGTGATAAGTCCGAACACTTTCACAAGTGCGGCACCCCGAACTTATAGCATTATATGCATCGGCTCCGAATCATGTCTTGGGTCAATAGTTGGGTTTGCCCGGCTCCCATGTTTTGGTACCTTACGTTCCGTTGTATCGGCTAAGGTAGCACTAGGAGAACCACTGCGATTGCTCCCTGGTTGAGCTGGGCGAGCGCCTTAGTGCAGAAAGCTAAAACTGACCGTCATGATACGGCGAGAACTGGTCGCTATTCGAGAGGTTTTTTTCGAGTCCCTAAAGACTTATGCCGCTTAGAACGAGGAACCGGCTTTGTCCGGCCCAGGCGTGGATAGCGCCCCGAACTCGGTCTTCCGAACACTAGGGGCTTCGCCGAAATTTAAAATTATAGAATTCTATGGCTAAGTGAGAGTGTTCAAGCATTATAAGTCCGGTTGCCTCGTTCGTTGTGTAGCGCGCCTCCCTAGAGGGACCCAAACATGGGAACAAGAGCGCTCAAGTTTATCCCGAACACCCCAGCACTAGTGGCATGGGGGCTGAAGCTGACGACTTGCCATCTCTCAGATTTGATAAACGGCCGCACAGAAGGTAATATTTTAAATTAACAAGCATTGCTTAGCACATATGAACAAAGTTTTCAGCGCACAGGATAACAAAATGCGAGTCTACTCAAATCTTACATCTTTGGAGCACTCACCCGCAATCATGCGGGCACCCTTCAGGACACTCTTATAATACATTTCGGGCGTGTGATACTCCTTGCCCGCCGGTGGCGCGTCCGTCACAAGCTTCTCAACGTCCATCCTGCCCCAATGCACCTTTGCACGGGAAAGGGCCCGACGGGCACCTTCAATGCAGGCGGATTGCTTGACGACTTCAACCCAGGGACACGCATCCACCAGCCGCCGCACCAGGCTGAAGTAGCTCCCAGGCATGGCCTCCTTGGGCCACAGCCAAACTATGAGGCCCTTCATGGCCTGTTCGACCACCTTGTGGAGCTCGACCAGCTGCTTTAGCTGGTCGCTAAGGGGCACCGGATGTCCAGCCTCAGCATACTGAGACCAGAAGACCTTCTCCGTCGAGATCCCGTCCTCGGCCCGGTAGAAAGCGGCAGCATCGGACACACTGCGGGGCAGATCTGCGAACGCTCCTGGAGAGCTCCGAATTCGGGTAAGTAATAGGTAATTCACATTCACATGCTTTCTTTGCATGAAAAATGCCTTACCCGCCGCTATTTTCTTCAAATCCTCGATTTCTCGGAGGGCCTTGTGGGCTTCAGCCTTGGCGGCTTCGGCACTCTCAAGAGCCGACGCAAGCTCGGACTCTCGAGTCTTCGAGTCACGCTCCAAACTCTCATGCTTTTCCACGAGAGCATGGAGCTCTTGCTGTACCGCCGCCACCTGCGCCTCCTGCTTCTCTCGCTCGGCTCGTTCCGCGGCCGCATTGCGTTCGGCCGCAGACACCGCCTCCTTCAGGGTCGCCACCTCGTTTGTGGCCTCTGTAGTACCCATGTTATCCTTGTTATTTCTCTTGCAACCAAATCCTTTTCTGTAAGGTACAAACTTAATACGGTGTTACTCACCTTCCTTGTCCTTGAGCTGCTTCTTGGCATGGCCGAGCTCGCTCTCGGACCGCTCGAGGCTCTGCTTCAAAGCATCGACCTCCGCAGTCAGTGCGGTAGAGGTCAGCAGCGCAGCCTGCAATCCCATATTCACATATTTTTTACAACTACTGCGTATATCTTTTTAGATCCTCATTCCGGCTTTTCTTTCCGAACACCAAACCGAGCATCAGGGGCTACTGTCTATGCGATATTACATTACATATATTAAAATTCTTACCTCAAAGCCTGTTAGAAGGCTGCTGCAGGCTTCGGTCAGCCCGCTCTTGGCGAGCCGAACCTTCTGAATCACCGCACTCATGACAATGCGGTGTTCTTCGATGGAAGCGCCATTGAGCGCCTCCAGCAAGTTATCCGGCGCCTCCGGTTGGACAGAGGCTGCCGGTGTCACAGTCTTGCCCTTCTTACGAAGGGGCCGCTCGCCGGACTCCGAAACCACTCCAGGTTCCGGTACGGAGTCCGGTACAGAGTCCGGGAGGTTGCCTTGCGGCACCTCCGGGGCCTCCTCCTCCTGGCGGGTCCCTTCCCGGGATCCCACCTCGGTGTCATCGGCGTCGCGAGGTGTGGAGGCGGTCGGAAGAGAATCCATACCGACGTGTCCAAGGACCCGCTCGACGAAGCGGGAAGATCATCCTTGGCCGGACTACAGGTTGTATGCGGCATTAGAAAGACACCGTGTGGCAAAAAGAAAAATTATAAATTATCTAGGAGTCCGGATACTTATGATCTCGCCAGGGGCTTGGTCATTGAGGGCCACTCCTCGTTGCTGTCGCCAACGTTGGCGGAGCAGTCCGGGGGAAGGGTCCTTACCTTCTTGGATCCTTCGGCCTCCCTCGTTGGGGAGGCCTTCCTCTTCTTCTCTCCCCCCGCTGGGGGAGAGGCCTCTTTCTTCTCCTCCTCGTCTTCGGGGGAGGAGTCCGCCTCGGAGTCATCGGACGATGAGTCCGATATCACCTGACGCCGGGAACTCCTTTGGGTTCCCGTGGCCTTCTTCTTGGCCTTCTTCTCCGGCACCACGTAAAGTGCCGGGACCAGCAGCCCCATCAAACGGGTGTCCGCTGGGTCTTCTGGAAGGGGAGCCGGACAGCTAACATGTCCGGACGTTTCTGCCAGGCCTGTTAAAGGTATCGGGAGTTTAGATCCCGCATAGAGTCAAACTATGAAAAAAATGAGTGTCCCATAAAGGATGACATAGCTTACCTCGCCGGCCGGGCGCTGCGTGCTGAATCTGCGATCTTCAGTCGCGGATGCGGGAGCTTCGGCGCCCTTGAACAGCACCCTCCAGGCAGCTTCGTACGTTGTGTCGAAGAGCTCGCTCAAGGTCCGGTGCTGTGCCGGATCAAACTCCCACAAATTGAAGGCCCGTTGCTGGCAGGGGAGAATCCGGCGGACGAGCATGACCTCGATCACATTGACAAGCTTAAGCTTCTTGTTCACCAGGGTCTGAAGATAGGACTGGAGTCCGGTCAGCTCCTCCGAACTACCCCATAGCAAGCCCTTCTCTTTCCAGGAGGTGAGCTGCATGGGGATGCCAGATCTGAACTCGGGGGCCGCTGCCCATTTAGGGTCACGCGGCTCGGTGATGTAGAACCACCCCGATTGCCACCCTTTGATGGATTCCACGAAGGCACCCTCAAGTTTGGGGCCAGATCATGGAAGTCCAGGACGTAGTAGTACATGAGCCCCCGGACAAAGGGGTGAAGTGGGAAGCCCAGTCCGCGGAGGAAGTGGGGAAGAAATACGACCCTCTCATGGGGCCTGGGGGTGGGGATGAGCTGCCCCTCGTCGGGCAACCGGTGCGCGATGTCGCTGGACAGATATCCGGCGCTGCGCAGCTTCTCGATGTGCCCCTCTGTAACGGAGGAGGCCATCCACTTGCCTCCCGCTCCGGACAAGGCTGGAAAGGGTCGAGGTGAGATGTGCGGACTTGGTCGCTGGAGCTCGAGTGTGCGGAGATGGATAAGCAAAGGAGAAAGAAGGCGTAGGTAAAGGAGGTGGATCCTTATCCCCTTATATATGGGCGGATGAAACTATGCGTCCGTACTAGCCTGGTAAAACTCGCTTATCTCCCAAGCGCCACAATCAATGGCGCGGTTGGGTTACCCACGTCCGTATTGATGGGAATCCCGGAATAAGGGGAACACGATCTCTACTTCGACAAGACGTGCCAAGGAAACCGCTTCGCTAAACGCGCCGAGGTGGTATAATAAAAACGATTCAAGTAAAGGCTTGGTAGTGGTGTGACGTCATGCCACAAAGTACGTCAGCAGATTGAACTTGTGTAAATATTATTCTCTCTACGTTGGTACGTGGAATTTATATTTCAGAGCCGGACACTATCCTGGCGTTCACAATCTTCTATGAATTATTCGGAGGAGGAACCCGCCTTGCAATGCCGAAGACAATATGCGCGCCGGACTTGTCGTCATTGAAGCCTGGTTCAGGGGCTACTGAGGCAGTCCTGGACTAGGGGGTGTCCGGATAGCCGAACTATCATCATCGGCCGGACTCCAAGACTATGAAGATACAAGATTGAAGACTTCGTCCCGTGTCCGGATGGGACTTTCCTTGGCGTGGAAGGCACGCTTGGCAATACGGATATGTAGATCTCCTACCATTGTAACCGACTCTTTGTAACCCTAGCCCTCTCCGGTGTCTATATAAACAGGAGGGTTTTAGTCCATAGGACAAACAACAATCATACCATAGGCTAGCTCTCTAGGGTTTAGCCTCCTTGATCTCGTGGTAGATCCACTCTTGTACTACCCATATCATCAATATTAATCAAGCAGGAGTAGGGTTTTACCTCCATCGAGAGGGCCCGAACCTGGGTAAAAACATCGTGTCCCTTGTCTCCGGTTACCATCCGCCTAGACGCACAGTTCGGGACCCCCTACCCGAGATCCGCCGGTTTTGACACCGACAAAAGGCCTCCCCGGCTGGGGATGCCGGAGGGTCCAAGAAGGGAAGGACCCTTCCTACGGACTGTTCCACCAACGCCGATGACGACGAAGAGGAGTGGCCTTCGAGGGCCAAGCCCGTGGTGAGATCGTAAGTGTCTAGATTCCAGAATAACTCATGATTTCTCTTTTGTCGCATAGTGTCTTCTAACGCCGAATACAACCATGTAGCCCGCCCAAGGACGATCTCCCCGCTTCGTCGAGCGGGTCCCTGGGTTCGTCGGATGTGAATAGCACTTCACTTCCGATCGCCTCCTCCCCCTGTGACGCAGACGACGCCGAGGTGGGGTCTCATAAGGGGCCCAGCCAGAGGGAGGTGGTCCTGGAGGCACCGCAAGGCGACCTGCCGGACTTCGGGCACGAGGGGGGTCAACCCCCAAAGGGTTCTGAGTTCGGCCCTGGACCGAACTCTGCACCGGAACCTTTATTGGTTCCGGAGTCCGGCGGGCGGCCCCTTCGTAAGAAGGGCAAGACTGCGACGCCGGTGACCTCCGTCCAACCGGAGGCGCCGGATACTTTGCTGGAGGCGCTCAATGGCGCCTCCATCGACGAGGAGCACCGCACTGTTATGAGTGCGGTGATCCAGAAGGTTCAGTCTGCCAAGAGCGGGCTGATTGAAGCCTGTACCAGCCTTCTAACAGGCTTTCAGGTATGTAATTTAGATATGTAAAACAGTACCGCATAGATAGTAGCCCCTGATGCTTAGTTTTGTGTTCGGAAAGAAAAGCCGAACTGAGGATCTAAAAAGATATACGCAGGAGTCTAACATAAACATGTCAATATGGGAATGCAGGCTGCGCTGCTGACCTCTGCTGCACTGACTGCGGAGGTCAATGCATTGAAGCAGAGCCTCAAGAGGTCCGAGAACGAGCTCAGCCGTGCCAAGAAGCAGCTCGAGGACAAGGAAGGTAAGTAGTAGCTTATTAAAGTAATACCTTATAGAAAAGGATTTGGTTGCAAAAAATGACAGGAACAACGTGAGTATTGTAGGGGCCACGAATGAGGTGGCGACCCTGAAGGAAGCGGTGTCCGAGGCCGAACGCAATGCGGCCGCGGAACGCACCGAGCGAGAGAAGCAGGAGGCGCGGGTGGCGGAGGTGCGGCAAGAGCTCCAGGTTCTCGTGGAAAAACACGAGAGTTTGGAGCGTGACTCGAAGACCCGGGAGTCCGAGCTCGCCTCGGCTCTTGAGAGTTCTAAAGCCGCCAAGGCCGAAGCCCAAAAAGCCCTCCAGGAAATTGAGGCGATAAATAAGATAGCGGCGGGTAAGGCATTCTTCATGCAAAGCAAGCACGTGAAAGTGAATTACTTGTTACTTACCCGAATCCGGAGCTCTCCAGGAGCATTCGCAGATCTGCCCCGTAGTGTGTCCGACGTTGCCGCGCTCTACCAAGCCGAGGAGGAGAGCTCGACGGAAAAGGTGTTCTGGTCTCAATATGCTGAGGCCGGACATCCGGTGCCCCTGAGCGACCAACTGAAGCAGCTGGTCGAGCTCCACAAGGTGGCCGAACAGGCCATGAAGGGCCTCATAGTTCGGCTGTGGCCCAAAGAAGCCATGCCTGGGAGCTACTTCGGTCTGGTGCGGCGGCTGGTGGACGCCTGTCCATGGATTGAAGTCATCAAGCACTCCGTCTGCATTGAAGGTGCCCGTCGGGCCCTTGCCCGTGCTAAAGTGCACTGGGGCAAGATGGACGCCGAGAAGCTTGTGACGGACGCGCCACCGCCAGGCAAGGAGTATCGCACACTCGAGATGTACTATAAGGGTGTCCTGAAGGGTGCCCGCCTTATAACGGGTGAATGCTCCAAAGATGTAATTTTTGAGTAGACTCGCATTTTGTTATCCTGTGTGCTGAAAACTTGTTCATATGCGCTAAGCAACACTTGTTAATTTAAAATATTACCTTCTGTGCGGCCGTTTATCAAATTTGAGAGATGGCAAGTCGTTGGCTTCAGCCCCCATGCCACGAGTGCTGGGGTGTTCGGGATAAACTTGAGCGCTCTTTTTCCCATTTTTGGGTCCTTCGAGGGAGGCGCTCAACACAACGAACGAGGCAACTGGACTTATAATGCTTGAACACTCCCACTTAGCCATAGAATTCTATAATTTTAAATTTCGGCGAAGCCCCTAGTGTTCGGAGGACCGAATTCGGGGCGCTATCCACGCCTGGGGCCGGACAAAGCCGGCTCCTCGCTCTAAGCGGCATAAGTCTTTAGGGACTCGAAAAAACCTCTCGAACAGCGACCGGCTCTCGCCCTATCATGACGGTCAGTTTTAGCTTTCTCCACTGAGGTGCTCAACCCAGCTCAACTAGGGCACAATCGCAGTGGTTCTCCCAGCGCTACCTTAGCCGATATAACGGAACGTAAGGTACCAAAACATGGGAGCCGGGCAAACCCAACTATTGACCCAAGACATGATTCGGAGCCGATGCATATAATGCTATAAGTTCGGGGTGCCGCACTTGTGAAAGTGTTCGGACTTATCACATCATACTTTGGGGAACTTAAGCCCCTGGTGTATTTGGCCGTACCAAAGCGTACGGGTGCAACATGTCATAAGTGAACATATATAGATAAAAAAAGGAATGCAATGATAGGCAAAAAGTGGTGCATTGTTTATTCAAAAAATACCGCAATGAAAGCAGAACGATACAAATAGTGCGATAAGCAAGGGATGGGACTGTTTAACATGTTCCCCTCCAGGGGTAGGCTGCGGGATGGTATGCAAAACAGGTATAATGCTCGAAATAGAGACCACCTGGATACCCGAGGTAGCTTTTTTGGTTCCCTGGCTGTTGCATCGTGAGTTCGACGATTCTACTGCCGGGCAGGGCTTCTTGAAAACTGAGTCCTGAGAATAAGAAAAAAAAGAATGACACATTTGGGAGCCCCTGGTGTGGTTGAGCTGCACTCTGGGCATGCCGTGGTCGTGCCCCCTCCCCCTATGCCCATGGTATCTCCATAGCGTAGTGATGTACGTGTGGTACTGGTCTCGTGATTTCGCGAGGGCTGGGGTTGGGGCCGCATTGCTACATGTGCTCGGGACGTGCCAGATGGTCTTGTTGTAGGTTACACCAGGCGCGTTTGACAGTGTCCAGCCGCTTAACAGCCGGACTCGAGAATTGCCTTAAGAGGCTGCTTTGTACTTCCGCCGCGAGAGCCGCTGTATGCTCCTCTGTTCGGAGAGAGCGTTCAGTATTTCCGTTGACCGTAATGACTCCTCGAGGGCCTGGCATCTTGAGCTTGAGGTATGCATAGTGCGGCACCACATTGAACTTTGCAAATGCGGTTCGTCCGAGCAGTGCATGATAGCCGCTGCGGAACGGGACTATGTCGAAGATTAACTCCTCGCTTTGGAAGTTATCCGGGGATCCGAAGACCACTTCATGTGTCATTGAGCCTGTACAATTGGCCTCTATACCTGGTATGACGCCTTTAAAGGTCGTTTTTGTGGGATTAATCCTTGAGGGGTCTATGCCCATCTTGCGCACTGTATCCTGATAAAGTAGGTTCAGGCAGCTGCCGCCTTCCATCAGGACCCTAGTGAGGTGAAATCCGTCGATGATTGGGTCTAGAACCAATGCGGCGAATCCGCCATGGCGGATGCTAGTGGGGTGGTCCCTTCGATCAAAAGTGATCGGGCATGAGGACCACGGGTTGAACTTTGGGGCGACTGGCTCCATCGCATATACGTCCCTGAGTGCACGCTTCCGCTCCCTTTTGGGTATGTGGGTTGCATATATCATGTTCACCCGCACTTGTGGGGGGAAACCCTTCTGTCCTCTATTGTTCGGCGGCTAGGTCTCTTCCTCGTCATCGCTATGTAGCCCCTTGTCATTGTTTTCAGCAATTAACTTGCCTGCCTGCTTGAACACCCAACAATCCCTGTTGGTGTGATTGGCTAGCTTTTCGGGGGTGCCTTGTAGCTGGCACGAGCGATCAAGTATTCGGTCCAAATTGGACGGGCCCGGAGTATTTCGTCTGAATGGCTTTTTCCGCTGACTGGGTTTAGAGCCTCTGAATCCGGCATTGACTGCTGTATCTTCAGTATTATCTCTGTTAATGCGGCGCTTGTGCTTATTGCGACTCAACCTGCCATTGCTGTCCTTGGTATCCGAACTACCAGAGTTTTTGGTCAGGTTGTTACTGCGAGCTAGCCAGCTGTCCTCTCCCGTCCAGAAGTGGGTCATGAGTGATGTGAGGGCTGCCATGGATTTCGGCTTTTCCTGTCCTAGGTGCTGGGCAAGCCACTCGTCGCGGATGTTATGTTTGAAGGCTGTAAGGGCCTCTGCATCCACACAGTGGACGATTTGATTTTTCTTGGTTAAGAACCGTGTCCAGAATTGTCTGGCCAATTCATCTGGCTGCTAAATTATGTGGCTTAGGTCATCAGCGTCTGGTGGTCGCACATATGTGCCCTGGAAGTTATCAAGGAATGCGGCTTCCAGGTCTTCCCAACACCCAATTGATTCTGCTGGCAAGCTGTTGAGCCAATGCCGAGCTGGTCCTTTAAGCTTGAGTGGGAGGTATTTGATGGCGTGTTGATCATCACCGCGGGCCATGTGGATGTGAAGGAGATAGTCCTTGATCCAAACCGCAGGATCTGTTGTGCCGTCGTATGATTCAATGTTTACGGGTTTGAAACCCTCAGGGATTCGATGATCCATTACTTCGTCTGTGAAGCATAGTGGGTGTGCGGCACCTCTGTATTGGGCTATATCATGACGCAGCTCAAACGAGCTTTGTCCACTGTGTTCGGCCCGGCCGTAATTGCTGTATTCGGCGTGACGATTGTCATCACGTATCGTGGGGCGCCCACGCGATCCGTAGATCGATCTTCTTTGTCTTATCTTGTCCTCCAATATGTCTCGCAAGTCTAGCGCATTCCCCCGTGGCTTTGTACTTTTCGAGCGACGCCGGGGTGCGGCTTTAGTGGGGGGCCTAGAGGCCTCTCTGTCGCGGCTACGAGGTGGCCGTTCGGCCGTATTGTGCGCTGGTGATGTAGGTTTAGGTGCTTCCTCCTCTAATCGGGGTAGCAGCCTTCATTTTGGGTAGCTCTTGCAGGGGCGTTCGAGTTTATACTCTTCGGCCGCAAGCACTTCAGTCCGTCTGTCGGCTAGCAAGTCTTGATCAGCTCTAAGCGGTTGCTGCTTTTTCTTGAGGCTGCTTGCCGGGGCCATAAGCCTGCGTTTGAAACGCTCTTGTTCGACGGGATCCTCAGGCATGACAAATTCGTTGTCGTCGAGGCTTGCCTCGTCTTCAGAGGGAGGCATATAATTATCGTCCTCTACCTCTCTGTCTGCCGGTCTCTCATGAGGGCTGGCTTCTCCATCCTCCTGCGTTGAATCCTGCTGGAGGGGGTTGTCTTCAGCACTGTCCGGGGTGTTATTGTCTCCGATGCCGGAATCTCCATTTTTGCTGTGGCGGGATTTAGAGCGGCGCCGCTGACGCTGGCGCTTAGGCTGTTTCTTGGAGGGGTCATTCTTCGTTGTTCCATCGCCATTCCCATCCTTTGGGATGTCCACCATGTATATGTCGTATGACGAGGTGGCCTTCCAGTGCCCTGTAGGCGCTGGTTCTTGGTCGTCTCCGGCATCGTTGAGGGAGTCTTGGACTAGGGGGTGTCCGGACAGCCGGACTATCATCGTCCGTCGGACTCCAAGACTACGAAGATACAACATTGAAGACTCCGTCCCGTGTCCGGATGGGACTTTCCTTGGCGTGGAAGGCAAGCTTGGCAATACGGATATGTAGATCTCCTACCATTGTAACCGACTCTGTGTAACCCTAGCCTCCTCCAGTGTCTATATAAACCGGAGGGCTTTAGTCCGTAGGACACAACATACATTACAACAATCATACCATAGGCTAGCTTTAGGGTTTAGCCTCCTTGATCTCGTGGTAGATCCACTCTTGTACTACCCATATCATCAATATTAATCAAGCAGGAGTAGGGTTTTACCTCCATCGAGAGGGCCCGAACCTGGGTAAAAACATCGTGTCCCTCGTCTCCTGTTACCATCCGCCTAGACGCACAGTTCGGGACCCCCTACCCGAGATCCGCCGGTTTTGACACCGACATTGGTGCTTTCATTGAGAGTTCCTCTGTGTCGTCACTAATAGGCTTGATGGCATCTACAACCAACGACGCTGTCCTGGGCGAGACTTTTCTCCCCGGACAGATCTTCGTGTTCGGCGGCTTCGCACTGCGGGCTAATTCGCTTGGCCATCTGGAGCAGATCGAAAGCTACGCCCCTGGCCGTCAGGTCAGACTCGGAAGCCTAAACTTCACGGCCGATGTCCGCGGAGACTTGATCTTCGACGGACTCGAGCCACAGCCGAGCGCGCCGCACTGTGACGATGGGCATGATCTAGCTCTGCCGCCGAACAGTGCCTTGGTGGCCGCACATGAATCCGCTTCGGCCATCAGTCCGGAGCCGATCGCCCAGATCGAGGATCGGTGGATAGACGCCGCCTCGAAGGCTTCAACTTCCACGGCGATGGAGCCGAACGCTAATCTTGTCCCCTGCGAAACTCGTGATTCTGAGGTTCCGGACTCCTTGCCGGACCCCGAACCTCCCACGCCCCTACCAATCGATTCGGATTGGGCGCCGGTTATGGAATTCACCGCCGCGGACATCTTCCAACACTCGCCCTTTGGCGACATCCTCAATTCGCTAAAGCACCTCTCATTATCGGGAGAGTCCTGGCCGGATTATGGCCAGGATGGTTGGGGTACGGATGATGAAGAAATTCAGAGCCCACCCACCACCCACTTTGTAGCCACTGTCGACGATCTAACCGACATGCTAGACTACGACTCCGACGACATCGACGCTATGGACGACGATGCCGGAGACGAATAGGAACCATCGCCTACAGGGCACTGGAAGACCACCTCGCCATACGACATATACATGGTGGACACCCCAAAAGACGGGGATGGCGAAGAAGCAGCGGAGGCAGACTCTTTAAAGAAGCAGCCCAAACGCCGGCGTCAGCGACGCCGCTCTAAATCCCGCCACAGCAAGAATGGAAATTCCGGCACAGGAGATAATAATACCCCAGAGAGTGCCGAAGACAATCCCCTCCAGCAAGACTCAGCGCAGGAGGATGCAGAAGCAAGCCCTCACGAGAGGGCGGCAGACGAGGAGGTTGAGCATGATAACTATATGCCTCCCTCCGAAGACGAAGCAAGCCTCAACGATGACGAATTCGTCGTACCTGAGGATCCCGTCGAACAAGAGCATAGCGCAGGCTTATAGCCACAGCAAACAGCCTATAGAAAAAGCAGCAACAGCTTCAAGCTGATCAGGACCTGCTGGCCGATCGATGGACCGAGGTCCTCGCGGCCGAAGAGTATAAACTCGAACGCCCCTCCAAAAGCTACCCAAGACGCAAGCTGCTCCCCCGATTAGAGGAGGAAGCATACATACCTCCATCACCAGCGCACGATATGGCTGACCGACCACCCCGTGGTCGTGACAGAGAGGCATCCAGGCCCCCAGCCAAGACCGTACCCTGGCATCGTTCCAAAAGTTCGAAGCCAAGAGGGAACGCGCCGGACTTGGGAGACATATTGGAGGATAAAGCAAGGCAATCCAGATCCATCTACGGATCACGTGGGCGCCCCACGACCCATGACGAATACCATCGCGCCAGATACAATAACCCCGGCCGGGCCGAACACAGCAGACAGCGCTCTCTCGAGCTGCGTCGTGATATTGCTCAATACAGAGGCGCCGCACACCCGCTATGCTTCACTGACGAAGTAATGGATCATCAAATCCCCGAAGGGTTTAAACCCGTAAACATTGAATCCTACAATGGCACAACAGACCCCGCGGTTTGGATCGAAGATTATCTTCTCCACATCCATATGGCCCGCGGCGACGATCTCCATGCCATCAAGTATCTCCCACTCAAGCTTAAAGGACCAGCTCGGCATTGGCTAAACAGCTTGCCCGCAGAGTCAATTGGGTGCTGGGAAGACCTGGAAGCCGCATTCCTCGACAACTTCCAGGGCACTTATGTGCGACCACCAGACGCCGATGACCTAAGCCACATTATTCAGCAGCCAGACGAATCGGCCAGACAATTCTGGACACGGTTCTTGACAAAGAAAAACCAAATCGTCGACTGTCCGGATGCAGAGGCCCTTGCAGCCTTCAAACATAACATCCGGGACGAATGGCTAGCCCGGCACCTGGGGCAGGAAAAGCCGAAATCCATGGCAGCCCTGACATCATTAATGACCCGCTTTTGCGCGGGAGAGGACAGCTGGCTAGCTCGCAGCAATAATCTCCGTAAAAATTCTGGCAGTCCGGATACTAAGGACAACAACGGCAGGTCACGTCGAAACAAAAACAAACGCCGCATTAACGGCGACGATAAGGAGGATACGGCAGTCAACGCCGGATTCCGAGGCTCTAAACCCGGTCAGCGGAACAAGCCATTCAAAAGAACCACTCCGGGTCCGTCCAATTTGGACCGAATACTCGACCGCTTATGCCAGATACATGGCACCCCTGAAAAACCAGCTAATCACACTAATAGAGATTGCTGGGTCTTCAAGCAGGCAGGAAAGTTAATTGCCGAAAACAATGACAAAGGGCTAAACAGCGACGACGAGGAAGAGACCCGACCGCCGAACAATAGAGGACAGAAGGGTTTTCCCCCACAAGTGCGGATGGTGAACATGATTTACGCGACCCATATACCCAAGAGGGAGAGGAAACACGCACTAAGGGACGTCTATGCGATGGAGCCAGTCGCCCCGAAGTTCAACCCATGGTCCTCTTGTCCGATCACTTTCGATCGAAGAGACCATCCGACCAGCATACGCCATGGCGGATTCGCCGCATTGGTTTGAGACCCAATCGTCAATGGATTTCACCTCACGAGAGTGCTGATGGACGACGGTAGTAGCCTGAACCTGCTTTATCAGGATACAGTGTGCAAGATGGGCATAGACCCCTCAAGGATTAAACCTACAAAGACAACCTTTAAAGGTGTCATACCAGGAGTGGAAGCCAACTGTACAGGCTCAGTCACACTGGAAGTGGTGTTCGGATCCCCGGATAACTTCCGGAGCAAGGAGTTAATCTTCGACATAGTCCCGTTTCGCAGCGGCTATCACGCTCTGCTCGGACGAACCGCGTTTGCAAAATTCAACGCGGTGCCGCATTATGCATACCTCAAACTCAAGATGCCAGGCCCTCGTGGAGTCATCACGGTCAACGGGAACACGGAATGCTCCCTCTGAACGGAGGAACATACAGCGGCTCTCGCGGCAGAAGTACAGAGCAGCCTCTTAAGGCAATTCTCGAGTCCGGCCGTTAAACGGCCGGATACAGCAAAACGCGCCCGAAGCAATACCAACCAAGACCACCTGGCGCGATCAGAGCACGCGTAGCAATGCGACCCCAACCCCCGCCCGCGCGTGATTGCAAGAATAACCCTCCGCGTACATCATTACGCTTTGGAGATACCATGGGCACAGGGGAAGGGGCACGATCGCAATGGACCCAGAGTGCGGTTCGACCACACCAGGGGCTCGCAAGTGTCCCCCCCTTTTTTTATTTTTCATTTTCTTTCTTTGTGTACACAGGACTCCATTAACTAGAGGCCCTGTCCGGCGATGAACCTACCGAACTCATGATGCAACAGTCAGGGACGAAAGAAGCCTGCGACGAACACTCAGGTGGTCTCAATTACGAGCATTAAATTCGATTATATACACCAAGTCCGCAGCTCACCCCTGGAGGGGCAACATGTTTAATCAGTCCAAATCCCTTGCTTACCGCACTATTTGTATCAGTCCGCACTCATAGCAGACTTTCTTTCATAAATAATGCAGCACCTTTTTTACTGCAATCACATTACCTTTTACATATATATGCTCATTACATGACATCTTGCAACCGTATATTTTGGTACGGCCTAATACGCCAGGGGCTTATGTCCCCCACACGATGGTGTGATAAGTCCGAACACTTTCATAAGTGCGGCACCCCAAACTTATAGCATTATATGAATCGGCTCCGAATCATGTCTTGGGTCAATAGTTGGGTTTGCCCGGCTCCCACGTTTTGGTGCCTCACGTTCCGTTCTATCGGCTAAGGTGGCTATGGGAGAACCACTGCGATTGCGCCCCGGTTGAGCCGGGCGAGCGCCTCAGTGGAGAAAGCTAAAACTGACCAGCATGATAAGGCGAGAGACTGGTCGCTGTTCGAGAGGTTTTTTCGGGTCCTTAAAGACTCACGCCGCTTCGAGCGAAGTTCCGGACAATGTCCGACGAAGGCGTGGATAGCGCCCCGGATTCGGCCTTCCGAATACCAGGGGCTTCACCGAAATTTAAAATTATAGAATTCTATGGCTAAGTGAGAGTGTTCAAGCATTATAAGTCCGGTTGCCTTGTTCGTTGTGTTGAGCGCCTCCCTAGATGGACCCAAAAATGGGAACAAGAGTGCTCAAGTTTATCCCGAACACCCCAACACTCGTGGCTTGGGGGCTGAAGCCAACGACTTGCCATCTCTCAGATTTTATAAACGGCCGCACAGAAGGTAATATTTTAAATTAAACAAGCGTTGCTCAAGGCGCACATGAACAAAGTTTCAGCGCACAGGATAATACATAGCAAGTTCACTCAAAGATTACATTTCTGGGGCACTCATCCACAATATCGCGGGCTCCCTTTAGGACAGTTTTATAATACATTTCAGGCGTGCGATACTCCTTGCCCGGTGGCGGTGGGTCCGTAAGAAGCTTCTCCGCATCCAACCTGCCCCAATGCACCTTTGTGCGGGCGAGGGCCCGGCGTGCACCTTCAATACAGGCGTAGCGCTTGATGACCTCCACCCAGGGGCATGCATCCACCAGCCGCCGCACGAGGCCGAAGTAGCTCCCAGGCATGACCTGTTCAGGCCACAGCCGGACTATAAGGCCCTTCATGGCCTCCTCAGCTACCTTGTGGAGTTCGACCAACTGCTTCAGCTGGTCGCTTGGGTGCACCGGATGGCCGGCCTCAGTGTACTGAGACCAGAAGACTTTCTCCGTCGAGCTCCCCTCCTCGCCATGATAGAATGCGGTGGCATCAGACACACTACGCAGCAGATCTGCAAGCGCCCCTGGAGAGCTCCGAATGCGGGTAAGTGTCAGGTAGTTTACATTAACATGCCTGCTTTGCATGAAAAATGCCTTACCCGCCGCTATCTTCTTTATATCTTCAACCTCCTGAAGGGCCTTATGGGCCTCGGCCTTGGCGGACTTGGCACTTTCGAGAGCCGAGGCAAGCTCGGACTCTCGAGTCTTGGAGTCACGCTTCAAACTCTCATGCTTCTCCATGAGAGCCTGGAGCTCTTGCCGAACTTCCGCCACCCGTGCCTCCTTGTCACGACCGGATTTTCCGGGTATAAAATTCCAGAAAAGACCGTCGTGCTCATTAGCCCCAGGATTACTATTAGCTGATGAGGCTCCAACTTGATACAGAAATTCCAAGCAAAATACAAAATATGTAGTACAAGACCATTCTGGCCTGTGAGTACAACAAATGGTTTCTAGTGGTTGATGGCGGAAGCGGTTTGTGGATCATCAGTGTCTATGGGACTCCAATTCCCACAGGAACAGCTGACCAGGTTAACTCCTATCTTCGCGAGGCTGCTATCTCCATTGCTTAGGTTCCGGGGCTGTCATCGCGTCGCTCCTCTCCATGCAAGAAAATCTGGCCAAGACAATAGCCAGGGACAAGCCAGTGAGTACTTTGAATGTACTCGCAAACATTATGAACACAGGTATAATATAACAATGATGTGCTGAAAATATTTTATGCTCATGATGTCGGTCACAAAAGATAAATAAAACTCTGATGCGTGCAAGCAAGTTATTTATTAAAATGCAATAACATAGTAGTATTAAAATTTATGAAATAAATAATAAGCAATGCCACAGTCGGGCGTCTTAGTGACACCACATAAAGGGCTTTAAAAGAAATGCCACAGTCGGGCGTCTGAGCGACACCACATAAAGGGCTTTAAAAGAAATGCCACAGTCGGGCGTCTGAGCGACACCACATAAAGGGCTTTAAAAGAAATGCCACAGTCGGGCGTCTGAGCGACACCACATAAAGGGCTTTAAAAGAAATGCCACAGTCGGGCGTCTGAGCAACACCACATAAAGGGCTTTTAAAAGAAATGCCACAGTCGGGCGTCTGAGCGACACCGCATAAAGGGCTTTAAAAGAAATGCCACAATCGGGCGTCTAAGCGACACCACATAAAGGGCTTTAAAAGAAATGCCACAGTCGGGCGTCTGAGCGACACCACATAAAGGGCTTTAAAATAAACAATTATAGTGAATATCCCAGAGGTAGAACCATCCCAGAGATACTCGATAATAACAATAATATCACGGGTTAGTCAACAATAATAATAATCATAATTTTCACAAGTCACAAGTAGTAATTCCATTTCTGGTTTAACAGTTTCACCTCCGAAGACCGAGACTAAGACCGACACCTGACCATCCCAGACTGTAGTCCTTAACCATGGACACGGCTATTCGAATAGGTTTAATCTCTGCAGAGGGTGTACTCTTTACCCACGAGTAACGGATTTCTTTAGTCCATCGGGACTAATTCCGTCTACGGTCTTTTTGTTGAGAACACACCTGACTTGCACACACCAGCTTAACTCACACGTGTCTGGAATCACCCATGACACCTGTCAAGCAAACTCTAAGTGGGGAGGCTACAACCTCGCGTAGCATGGGATCAAATTTATATCGCGCGCTCTAAGGGGTGGCCTCCCCTCTCGGTCCCAGCTGGAAACACCCATGCCCCCGGACCAGGTGGCCTGCCTACCAGCTACAACCGGTATCTTCCACCATGGCCTCTCTGTACGGTGTGTGCTAGAAAGAGGTTGACAACTTACTGAACCGTACTCTACTTGCTGTAGAGACAAGTGGTAGTACGAAACAAGTATGGGGGTTACTGGAACAAGACTCGATCTACGGTCGACTTAGGAGGTTTAAGTATTCCCTGCATGATTAGCATAACGAATATATTTCAACCAACAGAGTCACCGCTCATATCACCTTACCATGCCATACCAGACATAACCGTCCCGACGGAGACCGGCGACAAACTCATGCCTACCCAAGGCAGAGGTTTTCCCGGGTTCCTGCCGGTATGCATGCAAGGCACATGAGGGTGATTATCATCACAAGTGTGTTCATTTCCAACAGCATGGAAATCAATAACATGCACCCATGCATATGATCATATCACATGAAATAATAAGTTTCTCCCAAGTGAGGTGATGTTATAAACATGTCATCGAACACACAAAACTATTATGCCGGGGTTCAGAATGCTTGCCTTCAATGTGTGGAAAGGCAGGGTGCACTCCAAACATCTTGAAATCTTCAAAAATCCTATTAAAGAATATATTTGAATTAACACACAAAATCAAAACAGCACAAAAAGTTGTTTTGAAATTTTTTCAAATAAATCTTAAAATAAACTAGACATTATTTGAGAGAGGTAGGAAAAAGAATCAGTTCATTTGGACTTATATTTAAAAAGATATAACCAGTCAAAGTTTTGGTCAAAATCTGTTTTTAATAAAAACAGAAAAAGAAAACGTTTCAAGCGAGATTACGCTTTCGAAGCGGGGAAAACGTACTGCGGTGGATTACGCCTTCACTTAAACACGTGGACGGCGCGGGGTGTCACTGACAGTGGGCCCGCCTGGCCCACTGGTCAGGTTTGACCAGTCGCCGCGCGTCGTCTCCCTCCTTCTGCCCGAGCGGGGCGGGGCTCCGGTGATCGCCGCCGGCGACTGGCGGCTTCTCGCGGGGCCCCGAGGGTGGGGATGGATCTGCCACTCCTAGGCGATCCTCCCGATGGTCGCAGGGTCGCCGGAGATGGAGGGAGTCGCCGGCGGCGAGCTCCGCGGCGGAGGTGGCCTCGGGAGCAAAGTGATTTTGTGGCAGCGATGGCTCCCGATCAAAATCAAGTAGGGGGTTGGGTTCCTGGAAGGAAGGAGGTGTTCTTGGCGAAGAGAAATGGGAGGGAGAGGCCCTGGTGGCGCTAGGAGAGCTGGGGCCATGGCGGCGGCCGCTGCTGCCGGAGGTGGGGAGGACGACCTCCTCAGGTCGATTGGCTGCCATGGGGAAACTAGGGAAGTGGACTGAGGTTGCATGCGTGCTCAGAGGGGCTCGGGGTCCCTTATATACGCGGTGGAGGTCGGTTCCGAGGCAGCCGGCGATAAGGACGACGGCGAACCGCCTCCCTGTAGCGTCAGGGCGTCGTGGCGGTGACGAGGGCTTGCGGACAAGGCTGCGGATGAGCTTGAGCTGTTCAAGGGGCCAGGTGGCGAGCCGGGGTGGCTTGGGCGGCGCTGAACGGCGCAGAGGGCCGACGCCGGCGTGCCGCCAAAAGTGCTCTGGCGGTGGCGCTGTGCGGCTTTGGACGGTTCCTGCGAGTGGATGAGGTCGGGCGTGGCTCTGCGGGCGAGCGGGGGTAGGTGGGGTGAAGCGGGCGCGACGCGGCGACTCGGGCGCACGTGCGTGCCAAACGCATGCTCTGGGCGCGCCCAGAGCACGCCCACCATCTGTTCGGCGAAATGCCGTGGCCTGCTAGATGGCTTGGTTGGAGCTGAGGATTAGGAGTTCTAGTCTAGGGATAGTTTAGATGCTAGTTTACATGCTAGTATGATCCGAGGTGCAAGGTCACAATGCAAAGACAAAATCATGTCAAAACTGGCCATGCACACCAGGTGTTTGACAAAATGTTAATGGCATCTAAGCAACTCTTGGGGTGGCCCAAATCTTCAGATCAAAGTCTCTTTGGATGCACAAGAGGGTGGTGAGGTTAGTTGGTGAAAATCATAAACTTGCTAGTGCAAGTTTTGCAGAACTTCAAATCTGGACAGGAGGTGAAGGGTATTATTTCATGAACCAAAATTATGCCAATGGTTGCATGCTCCTGGACTTAGGAGTTTAACATGGAGGACTACAAGTAGGGAAAATAATCTAGGGCCAAAGAATAAGCAAGAATATGGTTGCTGTACAAACCATCATGTTAGACCAGAATGAAGATGAGGTTGTTTCACTCAAAATATTCAAAGAACATCCCTGGATTTTTGCATATAATGGAATTATATGCTCCTACTGACATCCCATAATTTTGGTGGAGGCTAGAAAGAATTATTTAAAAGGGTTGTAGTGCAAAATTGCTCTCTGGACCAGAGAAGAAAATTGGGTGTAGAGCTCAAAATATTACATAAATAAAAGATATTTTTGTATAAAAGTGATTTAAAAACATCACATGACATCTCCAATTTTTGGTTAGAATTTTAGGTGAATTTATCCAATGGTTGTAGTTCAAATATGGCCATATAACCTTGAAAAACCATTTTCAAGAAAGTAAAGATCAAGCAACTTAATTATTTAATTAGTTATATTAAACAAGGGAAAGTTTCTCTTGACAGATTAAATAAGTCCAATGACATATTTGGAAAGTTTTCTCTTTGGGAAAAACTCATCATAATAGGGAAGGAAATGATTTAAAAAAACAAAAATGGAGCTCAAAAATTCAAAGTTTTAATTCCTGGCAAAAAATTTTTAATTCATTAAAACAAGGCCAAATTTTTGGGGTGTCACAACACTACCCCCCTTAAAAAAATGTCGTCCTCGAGATTTGTTAAAAGCTGTGTTAAGAAAATATTACGCAATAAAGATGTGGCTTTAGTGAGAGGGCAATATGTGGTGAAAAACCACAGTGTGAAAACTGGTGCTGCGTGGAAAAGTCTACGGTTCGGGACAAAAACGTGAGATTTCTACGCTGGATATAAATTTAGAATAACTTCTAAATTTAAATATACGCTGGTCGTACCCGAGAGCACAGTGCTCTCTCTGGCCGACAGGTGGACCCGGGGCCCACTGTCAGCCTCTTCTTCTCCCTCTGGCTCTTTCTTCTTCCTCTCTCCCGCACGCTTTCTCCACCGGCGACGCCTAGTGTGTAGGGCATCTAGGCCGTACCGTGGTAGTGCGCGGCGTGCTAGCTGCCGGTGCAGCGTGCACTCACCTCGCGGGCCAGCGCGCTGTCGGCACTGCTCGCGGATTCGACTCCGAACACCGGAGATCGGCGACGAGCGGCGTTAGTGGACTTCGCCCACCGTACACCGAGCTCGAGCTATAAAACGGCCGGGGTGCCTCTCTCTTCTTCCTCACACCTGGCCTCACTTCTCATCCTCCTCCCTCCATTACTGCTTACAAAAGCTCGGGTTAGGCTCTAATGGCGGAGGCGATGCCGGAATGGTTTGCGATCCTGATATGCGGAGGGCTGGCGACACTGCTGGGGCTCTCTGTGCTCCTGTGCGCGATGATCCTTGACGATCGTCGTGACGCTGCTGCTCGGGTGTTGGCTCTCCGCGGTGGTGGTGATCACGAGGAGTAGATGGGGTGTGCCGGGTGCTAACTGTTGTTAGGGGGGGGGTGATTAGCTGGATGTAACACCGTTGCAAAGTTTTGCAAACAGTGTATGTGTTCGAATGGTAATGGTTGTGAGTCTGCTGCCTGGTGCTGTGTGAAGTTAATAAATCCACGCCGTGAGAAAGTGTAGATGTAGCAACTCAGGGAAAAGAAATCTCACCCCAGAATTTTGCGAGGAAAAATAGTTAATTTAAAGGAGTATAAACCACAACAAAAACTACATACATTAGTAGAATCCAAATATTTGACTCGTCGTACAAACTCAGGATATCACGCATAGGTCACACACATAAATAAATGTTGCAAATAATGAACACTGCAGCGACGTCTAAAATGGAAACGGTAACTGGACGGGGTCCCTAGAAAATGTCTCTGGTACTGGGATACACTCCTCTTCTATCGGGGGAAGTGGATTGACCAGTCGATGCACGTGTCTCTCCTGGTCGGGCCTTAGTGCTCTGCCGATGGCGATCTGAGGATTTAAATCTGCGAGGCTCTGGAGATAACCCATCACACGTTGGGTTAAACGTTCTTGAGCGATGACGTACTGGACAAGGTTGGCCAGGACTGGGTCTCTCTCAATGCGTCCACCGGGAAAAGATGTCACTCCTCCGGGTGCTGCACGGCTCGGGAAGTAATAATACCCTCATTCGCTGGCATAGGGTACCGCGAATCGAAGGCGAGCAAGCGCTTCGTATGCAACAGCTTCTATGGCCATCTGTGAGGTTGGCATAGATTTCCCCACGAAGGAGACTTCTATTGGGTCTTGGTTTGAGTTTACGGGAGGGATGTGCACTGCTGCCCAATATCTTGAGGCGGAAGAGGTGATCCTCGATTTGAACAACTCGTACTGGGGTGGCTGGGTAGCGCCCATGGTACTGCAGGTAAAATCCCACAATAACTTGACAAAACTACCCGGGGTTGCATCTGGGGTTCTAAGGTATATGCTGGGGCTCGGCATGGTTAGGAAATGGTTGTGAGGGTGGTGCACAAGGTGAGAGGTGCTTGGCAAGGTCACGCGGTGGCCTTTTATAGCACTGGAGCTGGGTCATTTTTACCGTGGTGAATGGTAAAGAAAAATTTCAGCTCTGTTCCAAGGGTCGGGGTCAAGCCACAGATTCACACATTTCACTATAGTGATGTGTTACTGTGGGGTTGACGGGGTGATTTTTGGTAACTGCGTCCGGGATAGAAATCTTATACTGCACACTGGCGTATCCAGGCAAGGCTACCATTAAAAACAGAGGCACGACAACAGGCGGCATTTGATTACAAGGCCACACGATTACAAAGCGAGGGTACACTGGGACTCGATACAACTCAGGTGACCTAGTCTACCTCGTTTACATCCAAGCGGGCGTGCCTTGAGGCTCCTCCACGGGTCTCGTCGTCGGGATTAGCTGGGGTGGGTTGAGGGGCTGCAGGCTCGGGGTAGCGATGAGGACCATCTCGGGGATTGTTAGCCACAATCCCGTTGGAGTGTGCTCCCAATATGCGACGAAGCACTTCTGGGGTTATCGCAGCACCTTGGCCGATGGCTGGGGCAGGCCTCAGGGACTCGATCGGGTGTCCAAACAGCACGACTGGGTTGTCGGCGTTGGGCTCGTTTTCTTCTCTCGCCGGGGCTCGACGAACCAGCTCTCCACGAGCTGCAATTAAATCAATAGTGATTTGATCGCACAGTTCCTCTAGTGCACTTACATAGCGCACCAGGTGCAACAATGCATGATCTGTCTTGTGATCTCCGTTGGCAACTTGGGGTGGTCTACCATACCCTTCACGTCTGGGGTAGTAGTGGAACGAGCGACAGTTAACTCTGGGCGACAAGTGCCGGAGATGAACTATAGCCTCTCGAGCAGCTAGTTGGATGGCTTGAAGCTCAAAGGAAGTTGTTCTTCCGATGAACCGATAGGGGCGCTCGGGCTCTAGACCCCTACCGTAGATGTGTACAGTGGCCCAGAATTGACGGTTCTCACCGCTCATGGGTCCTTGGTACACAACATATTCCGGGGGCTCTTCTAACGCATAGGTACGACGGGTGAGGTTTGCGAGTATGGTCACAAAACCTCCAAGGTTGGTTGCTGTGGTTTCATTGTGCACTATGGGGCCATGCATTGTGGCTGGGTTCGAGGCTGTGCTGTGCTGGGTTGGGGCTAGCGTGACCTTTTTATAGAAAAAGGGAACGGAGTCTTCTTTCGCACGCTTGCGAATGAGACATTTTTGCCATCGGTCACTGGTGTGTGACCGAGAGGCTAGGCTGATAGGTTGGGCACCGACTGCCAAAAGTGTCGGGGTCACTGTGTGGCTATCTTGCACGAGAAGCTTGGCTGGGATTTTGGTTATGGTCTGGTGGGTTGGTTTGCCTAAATTTTTCGACCTGGCTAAGATAGGATTAGCCAATGGTTAGCCTGGCTCTGATACCAAGTCTGTCACGACCGGATTTTCCGGGTATAAATTTCCAGAAAAGACCGTCGTGCTCATCAGCCCCAGGATTACTGTTAGCTGATGAGGCTCCAACTTGATACAGAAATTCCAAGCAAAATACAAAATATGTAGTACAAGACCATTCTGGCCTGTGAGTACAACAAATGGTTTCTAGTAGTTGATGGCGGAAGCGGTTTGAGGATCATCAGTGTCTATGGGACTCCAATTCCCACAGGAACAGCTGACCAGGTTAACTCCTATCTTCGCGAGGCTACTATCTCCATTGCTTAGGTTCCGGGGCTGTCATCGCGTCGCTCCTCTCCGTGCAAGAAAATCTGGCCAAGACAATAGCCAGGGACAAGCCAGTGAGTACTTTGAATGTACTCACAAACATTATGAACACAGGTATAATATAACAATGATGTGCTGAAAATATTTTATGCTCATGACGTCGGTCACGAAAGATAAATAAAACTCTGATGCGTGCAAGCAAGTTATTTATAAAAATGCAATAACATAGTAGTATTAAAATTTATGAAATAAATAACAAGCAATGCCACAGTCGGGCGTCTTAGCGACACCACATAAAGGGCTTTAAAAGAAATGCCACAGTCGGGCGTGTGAGCGACACCACATAAAGGGCTTTAAAAGAAATGCCACAGTCGGGCGTCTGAGCGACACCACATAAAGGGCTTTAAAAGAAATGCCACAGTCGGGCGTCTGAGCGACACCACATAAAGGTCTTTAAAAGAAATGCCACGGTCGGGCGTCTGAGCAACACCACAAGGGCTTTTAAAAGAAATGCCACAGTCGGGCGTCTGAGCGACACCACATAAAGGGCTTTAAAAGAAATGCCACAGTCGGGCGTCTGAGCGACACCACATAAAGGGCTTTAAAAGAAATGCCACAGTCGGGCGTCTGAGCGACACCACATAAAGGGCTTTAAAATAAACAATCATAGTGAATATCCCGGAGGTAGAACCATCCCAGAGATACTCGATAATAACAATAATATCACGGGTTAGTCAACAATAATAATAATCATAATTTTCACAAGTCACAAGTAGTAATTCCATTTCTGGTTCAACAGTTTCACCTCCGAAGACCGACACTAAGACCGACACCTGACCATCCCAGACTGTAGTCCTTAACCATGGACACGGCTATTCGAATAGGTTTAATCTCTGCAGAGGGTGTACTCTTTACCCACGAGTAACGGATTTCTTTAGTCCATCGGGACTAATTCCGTCTACGGTCTTTTTGTTGAGAACACACCTGACTTGCACACACCAGCTTAACTCACACGTGTCTGGAATCACCCATGACACCTGTCAAGCAAATTCTAAGTGGGGAGGCTACAACCTCGCGTAGCATGGGATCAAATTTATATCGCGCGCTCTAAGGGGTGGCCTCCCCTCTCGGTCCCAACCGGAAACACCCATGCCCCCGGACCAGGTGGCCTGCCTACCAGCTACAACTGGTATCTTCCACCATGGCCTCTCTGTACGGTGTGTGCTAGAAAGAGGTTGACAACTTACTGAACCGTACTCTACTTGCTGTAGAGACGAGTGGTAGTATGAAACAAGTATGGGGGTTACTGGAACAAGACTCGATCTACAGTCGACTTAGGAGGTTTAAGTATTCCCTGCATGATTAGCATAACGAATATATTTCAACCAACAGAGTCACCGCTCATATCACCTTGCCATGCCATACCAGACATAACCGTCCCGACGGAGACCGGCGACAAACTCATGCCTACCCAAGGCAGAGGTTTTCCCGGGTTCCTGCTGGTATGCATGCAAGGCACATGAGGGTGATTATCATCACAAGTGTGTTCATTTCCAACAGCATGGAAATCAATAACATGCACCCATGCATATGATCATATCACATGAAATAATAAGTTTCTCCCAAGTGAGGTGATGTTATAAACGTGTCATCGAACACACAAAACTATTATGCCGGGGTTCAGAATGCTTGCTTTCAATGTGTGGAAAGGCAGGGTGCACTCCAAACATCTTGAAATCTTCAAAAATCCTATTAAAGAATATATTTGAATTAACACACAAAATCAAAACAGCACAAAAAGTTGTTTTGAAAATTTCTCAAATAAATCTTAAAATAAACTAGACATTATTTGAGAGATGTAGGAAAAAGAATCAGTTCATTTGGACTTATATTTAAAAAGATATAACCAGTCAAAGTTTTGGTCAAAATCTGTTTTTAATAAAAACAGAAAAAGAAAACGTTTCAAGCGAGATTACGCTTTCGAAGCAGGGAAAGCGTACTGCGGTGGATTATGCCTTCACTTAAACACGTGGACGGCGCGGGGTGTCACTGACAGTGGGCCCGCCTGGCCCACTGGTCAGGTTTGACCAGTTGCCGCGCGTTGTCTCCCTCCTTCTGCCCGAGCGGGGCGGGGCTCCGGCGATCGCCGCCGGCGACTGGCGGCTTCTCGCGGGGCCCCGAGGGCGGGGATGGATCTGCCACTCCTAGGCGGTCCTCCCGGTGGTCGCAGGGTCGCCGGAGGTGGAGGGAGTCACCGGCGGCGAGCTCCGCGGCGGAGGTGGCCTCGGGAGCAAAGTGATTTTGTGGCGGCGATGGCTCCCGATCAAAATCAAGTAGGGGGTTGGGTTCCTGGAAGGAAGGAGGTATTCTTGGCGAAGAGAAATGGGAGGGAGAGGCCCTGGTGGCGCTAGGAGAGCTGGGGCCATGGCGGCGGCCGCTACTGCAGGAGGTGGAGAGGACGACCTCCTCAGGTCGATTGGCTGCCATGGGGAAACTAGGGAAGTGGACTGAGGTTGCATGCTTGCTCAGAGGGGCTCGGGGTCCCTTATATACGCGGTGGAGGTCGGTTCTGAGGCGGCCGGCGATAAGGACGACGGCGAACCGCCTCCCTGTAGCATCAGGGCGTCGTGGCGGCGACGAGGGCTTGCGGACAAGGCTGCGGATGAGCTTGAGCTGTTCAAGGGGCCAGGTGGCGAGCCGGGGTGGCTTGGGCGGCGCTGAATGGCGCAGAGGCTGTCGGCCGATGCCGGCGTGCCGCCAAAAGTGCTCTGGCGGTAGCGCTGTGCGGCTTTGGATGGTTCCTGATAGTGGATGAGGTCGGGCGTGGCTCTGCGGGCGAGCAGGGGTAGGTGGGGTGAAGCGGGCGCGACGCGGCGGCTCGGGCGCACGTGTGTGCCAAACGCACGCTCTGGGCGCGCCCAGAGCACGCCCACCATCTGTTCGGCGAAATGCCATGGCCTGCTAGATGGCTTGGTTGGAGCTGAGGATTAGCAGTTCTAGTCTAGGGATAGTTTAGATGCTAGTGGACATGCTAGTATGATCCGAGGTGCAAGGTCACAATGCAAAGACAAAATCATGTCAAAACTGGCCATGCACACCAGGTGTTTGACAAAATGTTAATGGCATCTAAGCAACTCTTGGGGTGGCCCAAATCTTCAGATCAAAGTCTCTTTGGATGCACAAGAGGGTGGGAGGTTAGTTGGTGAAAATCATAAACTTGCTAGTGCAAGTTTTGTAGAACTTCAAATCTGGACAGGAGGTGAAGGGTATTATTTCATGAACCAAAATTATGCCAATGGTTGCATGCTCCTGGACTTAGGAGTTTAACATGGAGGACTACAAGTAGGGAAAAGAATCTAGGGCCAAAGAATAAGCAAGAATATGGTTGCTGTACAAACCATCATGTTGGACCAGAATGAAGATTAGGTTGTTTCACTCAAAATATTCAAAGAACATCCCTGGATTTTTGCATATAATGGAATTATATGCTCCTATTGACATCCCATAATTTTGGTGGAGGCTAGAAAGAATTATTTAAAAGGGTTGTAGTGCAAAATTGCTCTCTGGACCAGAGAAGAAAATTGGGTGTAGAGCTCAAAATATTACATAATTAAAAGATATTTTTGTATAAAAGTGATTTAAAAACATCACATGACATCTCCAATTTTTGGTTAGAATTTTAGGTGAATTTATCCAATGGTTGTAGTTCAAATATGGCCATATAACCTTGAAAAACCATTTTCAAGAAAGTAAAGATCAAGCAACTTAATTATTTAATTAGTTATATTAAATAAGGGAAATTTTCTCTTGACAGATTAAATAAGTCCAATGACATATTTGGAAAGTTTTCTCTTTGGGAAAAACTCATCATAACAGGGAAGGAAATGATTTAAAAAAACAAAAATGGAGCTCAGAAATTCAAAGTTTTAATTCCTGGCAATAAATTTTAATTCATTAAAACAAGGCCAAATTTTTGGGGTGTCACACTCCTGCTTTTCTCGCTCTGCCCGTTCCGCGGCCGCACTGCATTCGGCCGCGGACACTGCCTCCTTCGGGGCTGCCACCTCGTTCGTGGCCCCTGCAATACCCATATTATCCTTGTTAACTTTATTGCAACCAAAATCCTTTTCTATAAGGTAACTATTAAAAGCGGTGTTACTCACCTTCTTTGTCCTCGAGCTGCTTCTTCACATGGCCGAGCTCTCGCTCGGACTGCTCGAGATCCTGCTTCAACACATCGACCTCCGCCGTTAGTGCGGCAGAGGTCAGCAGCGCAGCCTGCAAACCCATATTGACATATTTTAAGCAACCCTGCGTATATCTTGTTAGATCCTCAGTCCGGCTTTTCTTTCCGAACACCAAACTGAGCATCAGGGGCTACTGTCTATGCGGTATTACATTACGTAACTTTAACATCTTACCTCAAAGCCTGTTAGAAGGCTGCTGCAGGCTTCGGTCAGCCCGCTCTTGGCGAGCTGAACCTTCTGAATCACCGCACCCATGATAGTGCGGTGTTCTTCCTCGATGGAAGCGCCTTTAAGCGCCTCCGACAAGTTATCTGGCCCCTCCGGTTGGACGGAGGTCGCCGGTGTCATGGTCTTGCCCTTCTTTCGAAGGGGCCGCCCGCCGGACTCTGGAACCACTGCGGGTTCCGATGTAGAGTCCGGCACAAAGTCTGGGAGGCGGCCTGACGGCGCCTCCGGAGCCTCCTCCTGATGGGTCCCTCTCTGGGATCCCACCTCGGCGTCCTCGCCGGCGCGGGGGGTAGTGGCAGTCAGAAGTGAATCCACATCTGACGGGGCCAATGACGCGCTTGATGAAGCGGGGAGATCATCTTCAGCCGGACTACAGACAGAATGCGGCGTTAGAAGGACACTACGCGACACGAAAGAAATTGCATATCAAGGATCCGGATACTTACGAGAGCTTGCCGGATGCCTGGCCCATGGAGGCCACTCATCCTCGCCAACGGTGGTGTTGGCGAAACTGTCCGGGGGGATAGTCCTCCCCCTCTTGGACCCTTCGGCCTCCCCTATTGGGGAAGCCTTCCTCTTCTTCTCTCCCTCCTCCGGGAGAGATTCCTCCTCCTCCTCCTCGTCTTCGGGGAGGACTCCGCCTCGTCGTCGGACGCCTGATTGCGGGAACTCTTTCGAGTCCCCGCGGCCACCTTCTTGGCCTTCTTCTCCAGCACCACATGCGGTGCCGGAACCAGCAGCCCTGCTAAACGGGCGTGCACTGGGTCTTCATGCATGGGAGCCGGGCTGATAAGCTGCTTGGCCTTCTCCATCCATTCCTATCAAAGGAAAAGAAAGAATGAAACCCTCTTAGAATCAATTCGATTATCACAAGTGTCTCGTAATGGGGTTGAATCACTTACCTTGTCAGCCGGATGCTGCGAGCGAAATCCGCGATCTTTCGTCGCGGATACGGGGGCTTCGGCGCCCTTAAACAGCACCCTCCAGGCACCTTCGTATGTCGTATTGAAGAGCCCGCTCAGCGCCTGGTGCTGTTCCGGATTGAACTCCCACAGATTGAATGCCCGTTCTTGGCATGGGAGAAAACAGCGGATGAGCATGACTTGGATCACGTCGACGAGCCTGAGCTTATTGCTCACCAGCTTCTGGATGCAGGCTCGGAGTCCCGTCACCTCCTTCGTATTGCCCCACAGCAAGCCCTTCTCTTTCCAGGAGGTGAGCTGCATGGGGACGCCAGATCTAAACTCGGGGGCCGCCGCCCATGTGGGCTTGCGCAGCTCGGTGATGTAGAACCACCCCGATTGCCACCCCTTGACGGAGTCCACGACGGCCCCTTCGAGCCAAAGGATGTTGGGCAACTTACCCAACATGGCGCCTCCGCATTCCGCTTGCGTGCCCTTCACAACCTTTGGCTTGACGTTGAAGGTCCTGAGCCACAGGCCGAAGTGGGGCCGGATGCAGAGGAAGGCCTCGCACACGACGATAAATGCCGAGATGTTGAGGATGAAGTTCGGTGCCAGATCGTGGAAATCCAGGCCGTAGTAGAACATGAGCCTCCAGACGAATGGATGGAGTGGAAAGCGTAGTCCGCGGAGGAAGTGGGGAAGGAAGACGACCCTCTCATGGGGCCCAGGGGTAGGGACGAGCTGCCCCTCGTCGGGCAGCCGATGCGCGATATCGCCGGAGAGGTATCCGGCGCTGCGCAGCTTGGTGATGTGCTCCTCCTTAACGGTGGAGGCCAACCATTTGCCTCCCGCTCCGGACATATTCGGAGAAGGTAGAGGCGAGATGCGCGAGCTTGGGCGTTGGAGCTTAAGTGCGCGGAGATGGATAAGCAAAGGAGGAAGAAGGCGTAGGTGAGAAGGTAAATCCTTATCCCTTATATATAGGCGGACGAAACTGTGCGTCCCCCACCGGCCTGGTAAAACTCGCTTATCTCCCAAGCGCCACCATCAATGGCGCGGTTGGGTTACCCACGTCCGTATTGATGAGAATCCCGGAATAAGGGGAACACGATCTCTGCTTCGACAAGACGTGCCAAGGAAACCGCTTCGCTAAACGTGCTGAGGTGGTATAGTAAAAACGATTCAAGTAAAAGCCTGGTAGCGGTGTGATGTCACGCCGCATAATACGTCAGCAGATTGGACTAGTGTACATTTTATTCTCTCTACGGTGGAATGTGGAATTTATTTTGCAGAGCCGGACACTATCCTGGTGTTCATGATCTTCTCTGGATTATTCAAGGGAGGAACCCGCCTTGCAATGCCGAACATTATGCGCGCCAGACTAATCATCATTGAAGCCTGGTTCAGGGGCTACTGAGGGAGTCCTGGACTAGGGGGTGTCCGGACAGCCGGACTATCATCGTCCGCCGGACTCCAAGACTACGAAGATATAAGATTGAAGACTCTGTCCCGTGTCCGGATGGGACTTTCCTTGGCGTGGAAGGCAAGCTTGGCAATACGGATATGTAGATCTCCTACCATTGTAACCGACTCTATGTAACCCTAGCCTCCTCCGGTGTCTATATAAACCGGAGGGCTTTTGTCCGTAGGACACAACATACATTACAACAATCATACCATAGGCTAGCTTTAGGGTTTAGCCTCCTTGATCTCGTGGTAGATCCACTCTTGTACTACCCATATCATCAATATTAATCAAGCAGGACGTAGGGTTTTACCTCCATCGAGAGGGCCCGAACCTGGGTAAAAACATCGTGTCCCTCGTCTCCTGTTACCATCCGCCTAGACGCACAGTTCGGGACCCCCTACCCGAGATCCGCCGGTTTTGACACTGACAATCGTCGTCCATACCGTCGATGTCTTCGGAGTCGAAGTCTAGCATGTCGGTTAAGTCATCGACAGTGGCTACGAAGTGGGTGGTGGGTGGGCTTTGAATTTCTTCGTCGTCCGCATCCCAACCGTCCTGACCATAATCCGGCCAGGGCTCTCGTGATAAAGAGAGACACTTTAGCGAATTCAGGGTGTCGCCAAGAGGAGAGTGCTGAAAGATGTCCACAACGGTGAACTCCATGATCGGCGCCCAATCGGATTTGATTGGCAGGGGCGCGGAAAGTTCAGGGTCTGGAGAGGAGTCCGGCACCTTGGAGTCACGATCTTCACAAGGGACAGGTTGGTATTCGGCTCTATCGCCGTAGAGGTAGCAGCCCCCGAGGCGGTGTCCAGCCACCCATCCTCGATCGGCGTAGTCGGCTCCGAGCTAAGGGTCGGAGCGGACGCTTGTGCGGCCTCCAGGGCACTGTCCGGCAGCAGAGCTAAATCATGCCCATCGTGACAGTGCAGCGCGCTCGGCGGTGGCTCGAATCCGTTGAAGATCAAGTCTTCGCGGATGTCAGCCGTATAGTTCAAACTTCCAAATCTGACCTAATGGCCAGGGGCGTAGCTTTCGACCTGCTCCAGATGGCCAAGCGAATTGGCCCGCAGTGCAAAGCCGCCGAATACAAAGATCTGTCAGGGGAGAAAAGTCTCACCCTGGACCGCGTCGTTGTTGATGATCGAAGGAGCCATCAGGCCTATAGGTGACGACACAGAGGAACTCTCAATGAAAGCACCAATGTCGGTGTCAAAACCGGTGGATCTTGGGTAGGGGGTCCCGAACTGTGCGTCTAGGCGGATGGTAACATGAGACAAGGGACACGATGTTTTTACCCAGGTTCGGGCCCTCTCGGTGGAGGTAAAACCCTACTCCTGCTTGATTGATATTGATGATATGGGTAGTATAAGAGTAGATCTACCACGAGATCAGAGAGGCTAAACCCTAGAAGCTAGCCTATGGTATGATTGTTGTTCGTCCTACGGACTAAATTCCTCCGGTTTATATAGACACCGGAGAGGGCTAGGGTTACACAGAGTCGGTTACAATGGTAGGAGATCTACATATCCGTATCGCCAAGATTGCCTTCCACGCCAAGGAAAGTCCCATCCGGACATGGGACGAAGTCTTCAATCTTGTATCTTCATAGTCTTGGAGTCCAGCCAAAGATGATAGTTCGGCTATCCGGACACCCCCTAGTCCAGGACTCCCTCAACTGCCGAGTCTTCCCTGCCTCCGTGTCGTTCCCTTCCTAGGCCTCACCATCGTCCACCGCCCTAGTGCTCTCGGCGTAGCATGGTCAACATGGTCAAGGAACGGCTTCCATCGGACGTGGACTGTACGTGGAGAGGCTGACAGCTGGGTCCACGACCGCAGCAAGGAAGTGCCTCCTTATTACGCACAAAATAATTATTCCTCCACCTGACATCTGGGACCCACCGGAAGGGCCTCTGTATTTCGCGAAAAAAACATGCCCCCAGCTGACATGTTGGACCCACCAGCTATCTTCGCACGCAAGTAAGTGCCTCCTTATTATGCACAAAAAAAATGAATACTCCCCCTGCCAGCTGGAACCCAGCATAGTGGGAGGCTGACTTGTGGGCCTACCAAGTTGACGGGGACGGAGGGCTTTGTCAACTTAGTCAATATGAACGATTCTAGCTCCTGTTACCGTACGATGTTCATCCAACGGCCGTAGTGCTTCTTCAACCTCTGGTCTTCTTGCTCCAGCCGCCCAAACCAGCACCGGTCGTGCCGCGTGCTCCTGCCTCCCGTGGCCGGCTGTGATGCCGCGGAGGCCTCACCGCCCCCTACTACTCCCACCGCTGTCCCGGCCATCCCTCTACTCACCCACACCCCCTGTTATTCTGCGGCGACAGCAGCCTCACACCGCAGCCGAACCAGTGAATCCTCGTACTCCTCTTCGCGTGGGCATCCACTGCTGTGTCTTCCCCGGCTCCGAGTCGTCCCCTTCCTAGGCCTCGCTATCGTCCACCACCGTGGTGCTCTCGGCGCGGCGTGGTCAACGTGGTCAAGGAACGACTTCCATCGGACGTGGACTGTACGTGGAGAGGCTGACAGCTGGGTTCACGGCCACCGCAAGGAAGTGCCTCCTTATTACGGGCAAAATAATGATTCCTCCACCTGACAGCAGGGACCCACCGGACGGGCCACCGTATTTCGCGAAAAAAACGATTCGTCCCCCTGACTGCTGGGACCCACCAGCTACATCTTCGCACGCAAGGAAGTGCGTCCGGGCAAAAAAAAAACGATTCGCCCCCCTGACTGCTGGGACCCACCAGCTACATCTTCTTTTTTTTTGAGGGAACACCAGCTACATCTTCACAGGCAAGGAACTGCCTGACAGTCGGGACGCACCTGGTCGAAGCGTACGTAGCATTGTCATTCTGGTCGCGAACTTGTACGTACATATATACTGGTCGATGTAGAGGCGCGCAAGTGTTGTAGTAGAGGCGCGCATGTAGCATGTACACATACGTACAGCGGGGAGGGTGCAAGAAAGAAAATATGGCCACATACGTACATACGGGCAGGGTCTCGAACGCCTACTCGCGCATACGTACATGGCTGGGTTGGAACGGAGAAACAACATCGTTGTCATGTTCATGGGGAGGCAACGGAATGCGTCGTGTTCATCGGGAGGCAACGGAACACATGGGAGCCAACCGGCTGGGTCGGAACGGAATGCGTGGTCATGTTCATCGGGAGGGCTTGGACGGAACAGGCGATGGAAACGAGGCCTGGCGTACTGTACAACGGAGGAAACGGCCTTGTGTTCGACCGACCACGTTCGAAACGGGGTCCTGTTGATCGGGAGGGGCCTGGCGTACCGCAAAACGGAGGAAACGGACCTCCTACGGTCGAAACGGGGGTCCTGTTCATCGGGAGGGGTGTGGCGTACCGCAAAGACGAAAAGGACTTGTGTTGGAGTCGCTACGGCTGAAACGGGGGGGGGGGGGGGGAGGGGTGTGGCGTACCGCAAAACGGGACTCCACGAGATACTGTTCATCTCCACCGTCGACCTCCTCTAGCCTCCACGGGCTACCGTCGACCTCCTCCAGCCTCCACGGGCTCCTGTTCATCCAGCCTCCACCGCGCGCTACTCCACCGGCTACTGTTCAACCACCCCTCCACGGGCACCCCTCCACCATCTACTGTTCATCCAGCCCTCCACACCACGGGGTCCTGTTCAACCACCCCTCCACCGTCTACTGTTCATCCAGCCCTCCACACCTTGGGGTCCTGTTCAACCACCCCTCCACGGCCACCCCTCCACCGTCTACCGTTCATCCAGCCCTCCACACCACGGGTTCCTATTCATCCAGAGGCAATGCCACCGCTCACTGTTCATCCACCCCCCGCAACGCTCACTGTTCATCCCAGAGGCAGCATCGATCGGCTTCAGTTAGCAGTAGTGGCGAAGGAATCGCTCCATCGGGTTCAGTTAACAGCCATCGATCGATCGCTCGGGTTCAGTAACGCGTAGCCTGCAGTGCAATCACTCGGGTTCAGTGCCTCGTTCGGCTTCAGTTAGAGCCAACGCCTCGCACACACGCGCGTACCTGTACGAGAGAAACGCGCATCGCTCTCCCACCGTAACCGGCAACTCCCCGAAATTTTCCTCCCCCTCGCTTCTACCGCGGTTTTTTCCATCATGGACGGCCCAAAGAATGTCATGCAGCTGCGTCTCCGGCCCGCCCAGGACGAAAAGCCCATTTTCTGTCATGATTTTTTGTCATAGAAGTAGGAGCCCACCACATCTATGATGATACCGGGTTTTGTCAAAATTATCGTCATAGAAGTTTCATATGTATGACAGAAAAAAATTTCGTTCGGCCCAAAATGTCACGGATGTGTCTTTTTTTGTAGTGAATTCTTTGACATTCATCACAAGATAAAACAAACTTACGGGCATCTTTGAAGAGGCTAGGCCAATAAAATCCGGATTGCAATACCTTCTGAGCAGTTCTATCTCCCGCATGATGTCATCCATAAGCTTCGGAGTGACATTTCCATAGGATTTGTTCCCATTCATGCTCAGGTACACAACGTCTAATAATACCATCTACCCATTCTTTATAAATATGTGGGTCATCCCAAAAGTAATGAAGAATTTTTTCTTTTGTTGGTATGTGAAGCTAGGTGGTATGTATTTAGCAACAATGTAATTAGCATAGTCAGCATACTAAGGAGTGTTATGAGAAACATTTATTGCAGCTAATTGTTCATCAGGAAAACTATCATTAATAGGTTGTGGGCCATCAAGAATATTTTCTAACCTAGACAAGTTATCAGCCACAGGGTTCTCAGCTCCTTTTCTATTAGTGATATGCAAGTCAAATTCTTGTAGCAAGAGAACCCACCTAATGAGTCTAGGTTTAGCATCTTTCTTTTCCATAAGGTACTTTATAGCAACATGATCGGTGTGAACAATCACTTTAGAATCAACAATGTAAGATCTAAATTTATCACAAGCAAACACCACTGCTAAAAATTCTTTTTCAGTAGTAGCATAATTTCGTTGAGCACTGTTTAGAGTTTTACTGGCATAATGAATAACATTTAATTTCTTATCAACTCTTTGTCCTAGAACAACACCAACAGCATAATCACTAGCATCACACATAATTTCAAAAAGCAAGTTCCAGTCAAGTGGTTGAACTATAGGTGTAGTAATCAAGGCTTTCTTAATCATCATCAAAAATAAATGGAACATCCTTTTGTAAAAGATTTGTAAGAGGCCTAGAAATTTTAGAGAAGTCTTTAATAAACCTCCTATAGAAACCAGCATGACCGAGGAAACTATGAATACCTTTGATATCTTTAGGACATGGCATTTTCTCAATTACATCAACTTTAGCTTTATCCCCCTCAATACCTCGCTCAGAAATTTTATGTCCCAAGACAATACCTTCATTAACCATAAAGTGGTTCTTCTCCCAATTCAAGACAAGATTAGTTTGCTCACATCTCTGCAAAAATCGATCAAGGTTGCTCAAGCAATCATCAAAGAAGTTCTGTAAATGAAAAAATCATCCATGAAAACCTCAACAATCTTTTCACAAAAGTCAGAGAATATAGCGGTCATACATGTTCGAAAGGTATCAGGTGCATTGCATAAACCAAAAGGCATACATCTATAAGCATTAGTTCCAAAAGGACAAGTAAAGGTGGTTTTCTCTTTATCAGGTTGTGAGACAGGTATTTGAGAAAAACCGGAATGATCATTAAGGAAGCAAACGTGTGTGTGCTTTGACAATCTTTCTAACATTTGATCAATAAAAGGCAAGGGGTAATGATCTTTTCTAGTATCTTTATTTAATTTTCTAAAATCAATTACCATTCTGTAGCTAGTGACAATTCTTCGTGGAGTAAGTTCATTTTATCATTAGGAACAACAGTAATACCTCCCTTTTTAGGGACACAATGAATGGGAGTTACCCATCTACTATCAGCTATGGGATAGATTATACCTGCTTCCAGAAGCTTCAATATTTCAGTTCTTACCACTTCTTTCATTTTAGGATTTAAATGTCGTTGGTAATCAATAACTGGTTTAACGTCCGGCTCCATATTAATTTTCTGCTGACAGAGAGTGAGACCAATGCCCTTTAAATCATCAAGAGTATATCCAATAGCAGCTCGGTGCTTCTTCAGAACCTTCAATAATCTTTCTTCTTCATGTTCTAAAATGTTAGCACTAATAATAACATGATATATCTTTTTCTCATCAAGATAAGCATATTTCAAAGTGTCTAGCAATTGTTTCAATTCAAACACATGATCATCTTTAAGTGGAGGAGGGCCTCCTAGAGTTTCAATAGGCAAATTGTGTTTAAGCAAAGGACGTTGTTCAAAGAATTTTTTATCTATTTCATTTCTTTCATGCAGATGCATATCATTTTCATGGTCTAGCAAATATTATTCTAGAGGATCAGTAGGAGGCACAATAATAGAAGCAAGACCAATTATTTCATCCTTACTAGGCATTTCTTTCTTATGACGCTTTCTACTAAACTTGGGAAAATTAAACTCATGAGACTCATCACCAATACGAACACCGACAGTTTGCTTCTCGCAATCTATTTTAGCATTAACGATGTTCAAGAAAGGTCTACCACAGATAATGGGGCAAAAGTCATCTTGTGGGGAACCAAGAACAAGAAAATCAGCAGGGTATTTCATTTTACCACACAAGACTTCAACATCTCTAACAATCCCAAGTGGTGTGATGGTGTCTCCATTAGCAAGTTTAATAGTAACATCTATGTCTTCTATTTCAGCGGGTGCTATATCATTCATAACTTCTTGATATAAGGTAAAAGGAATAACACTCACGCTAGCACCTATGTCGCATAAACCATAATAATAGTGATCCTATTTTAACAAAGTCAACAGGCATGCGAACAACGAGTCTATGTTTACCTTTTTCATCGGGTTTGGCAATTCTAGCAGCTTTATCACATAAGTAAATAACATGCCCATCTATGTTTTCAACCAGGAGATCTTTAACCATAGCAACACTAGGCTCTACTTCGATTTGTTTAGCAGGTTTGGAAGTTCTAATATAACTTTTGTTGACCGTAGTTGAAACTTTAGCATGTTCCTTTATCCTAAAAGGTAAAGGTGGTTTTTCAATATAAGCAGTAGGAACTACTGGATCAACATTATAAATAATAGTTTCATCTTTAGCTATTACTGGTTCTTTAGTTTCTTCTTTGATAGGTGGGAGATATTTAAACCACATCTCCTTAGGGAGATCAACATGAGTAGAAAATGATTCACAAAAGGAGGCTGCTATATTAGAGTCAAGTCCATATTTAGTGCTAAACTTTTGAAAAGCGTCAGTATTCATAAAAGATTTAATACAATCGTACTTGAGCTTAATACCTGACTCTTTACCTTCATCGAGTTCCCAGTCTTCAGAGTTGTGTTTAATTCTTTCTAAAAGATCCCATCGGAAGTCAATAGTCTTCTTCATAAATGAACTAATACAAGAAGTATCAAGCATGGATCGATCATCATGAGAAAGCCGAGCATAAAAATTATGAATAATAATTTCTCTTGAGAGCTCATGATTGGGGCATGAATATAACATTGACTTAAGCCTCCCCCAAGATAGAGCGATACTTTCTCCTTCATGAGGCCAAAAATTATATATATAAATCCGATCACGATGAACTAGATGCATATGATAATTTTTTGTGGTGAAATTCCAATTTCAATCGATTCCAATTCCAAGATCCAACATCATCGCATAGCCTATACCATGCCAATTCTTTTCCCTTCAAAGATAAAGGAAAACCTTCTTACTAGCTTCATCTCCGAGGAAACCTCCAAGCTTAAATGATCCTCAAATTTCCTCCGCATATATCAAGTGCATATCAGGATGTTCGGTTCCATCTCCTGCATAAGGATTAGCTAGCAGTTGTTCTATCATACCCGAAGGAATTTCATAACCAATTCAGTAGGTGAAGTAGGTTGAGGGGTAACTAATTGTGGTTCTGGTCCAGGTGAAGATACCCCTAACAAATCCCTCAAAGGATTGTTTTCCATAGTAGCAAGTGACCATAAATTTCAGCACGTAGTAATAATTTTTCCTTACAAATTTCCACTTACCAAGAGAGCTTCACTCCCCGCAATGGTGCCAGAAAAGAGCCTTGATGACCCCCCAAGTATAGGGGATCAATCGTAGTCCTTTCGATAAGTAAGAGTGTCAAACCCAGCGAGGAGCAGAAGGAGATGACAAGCCGTTTTCAGCAAGGTAATGTCTGCGAGCACCGAAACAGTAAGTAACGAGTAGTTTGATAGCAAGGTAATTTGTAATGAGCAAGTAACAGTAATGGTAACAAAAGTGAAGCAAGGTAGCCCAATCCTTTTGAGGCAAAGGACAGGCCAAAATGGTCTCTTATGATAAGCAACGTGTTCTTGAGGGTACACGGGAATTTCATCTAGCCACTTTCATCATGTTGGTTTGATTTGTGTTCGCTACTTTGATAATTTGATATGTGGGTGAACCGGTGCTTAGGTGTTGTTCTTACTTGAACAAATCTCGTACTTATGATTACCCCCTCGCAAGCATCTGCAACTACGAGAAAAGTATTAAGAATAAATCGAAACATAGCATTAAACTTTTGGATCCAAATAAGCCCCTTACTGAATAGCGCATAAACTAGGGTTTAAGCTTCTGTCACTCTCGGAACCCATCATCTAATAACTACTCCACAATGCATTCCCTTAGGCCGAAATATGGTTAAGTGTCATGTAGTCGACGTTCACATGACACCACTAAGGGAATCACAACATACATACTATCAAAATATTGAACACATATCAAGTTCACATGATTACTTGCAACAAGATTTCTCCCGTTACCTCAAGAACAAAAGGAACTACTCACAAATTATAATCATGCTCAAGATCAGAGGGGTATTAAATAGCATATGGATCTCAACATATAATCTTCCACCGAATAAACCATATAGTGATCAACCAGAAGATGTAATCAACACTACTAGTCACCCACAAGTACCAATCTATAGTTCTGATACAAAGATTGAACACAAGGGATGAAGTAGGGTTTGATAGGAGATGGTGTTGTTGAAGATGTTGATGGATATTACCCTTCCCAAGATGGGCGAGCTGTTGGTGATGATGATGATGATGATTTCCCCCTCCGGGAGGGAAGTTCCCCCGACAGAATCGCACCATCGAAGGGAAAAAGTGCTCCTGCCAAGTTCCGCCTTGAGACGGCGGCCGCTTCGTCCTAAAAGCCCTCTCCTTATTTTTTCTAGGTCAACATGACTTATATACCAGAAGATGGGCATCGGAGGTGGGCCGAGGAGGGCACAACCCACCAGGGCGCGCTTGGGCTCCCTGGTGTGCCCAGGTGGGTTGTGCCCATCTGGTGGGCCCCCTCTGGTAGTTATTTGATCCAATAATTCACATTTATTCCATAAAAATTCCTCGTGAAGCTTCAGCTCATTTGGAGTTGTGCAGAATAGGTAGCCTGACGTAGCTTTTTCAGGTCGAGATTTCCTGCTCCTGGAATTCTCCCTCTTTGTGTGAACCTTGCATATTATGAGAGAAAAGGCATTAGAATTACTCCAAAAAGAATTATTATGCATAAAAACATTATAAATAACAGTAGGAAAACAAGATGCAAAACGGACGTATCGATTTGCGGAAGTGGGATGGTGGTGGTCGAAGTGGGTATGCGAATAGAAATAACGGTGGCTGGAAAAAATTCAGGTGAAATGCAGTGCTGTCAGCGGAAACCAGATGATCTGGGAGGGGATCCGGCTGATTCGGATGATCCGGGTGTCTGTCCAGATCGTCCGGGAAGGTCAACCAGCTCGGGCTAGGGTTCGGGATGAACTCAAAAACATGGGGGAAAAGAAAATTTGGGGGATTTTTCATGGATTTCATTGTGGAGATGGTGGGGAATAGGTAGATCCACTTGCAACACGACGATTCCATGAATCAAATTCAGGAAAACATCATCAAATGAACAAATAACAAAATTTTTGGTATGGCTATTTTTTGGGGATTTTTGAAATTGGGACAAAACAAAGCAAAATTAGGCTAGAAAGAGGGGATAGAGACTCCAAATTTGTGATCAACCTGGCTCTGATAACAAGATGATGTAGGGTGGAACCCTAATGGCCGATCTTTCACGATTTGGAGGGTAATTCCCGAAGAACATGATGAATACGATGAAGACAAGAGAGGGGAAATTCTTGAATCAACGAGATCCATTCACACATATGCTAAATCCACATACACAGAGAGGTGACAAAGGTGCAAATCCAACAAAGGAGGATACACGGTAGCTAGTTCATCCCAATCCGTGAGGAAAGAGGTCTTGAATCCATGAGGGGATCTTCCCACAAGGGGGGACTTTCATCCACTTGGGGGATCTTCTCCTAGGAGGCCTTGATCTCCAATGGAGTAGGGGTACTAGTGGATGAACAAGGCTCTGCCTCCAAAATGAGCTATCACATTTCTAACCCTAAAACATGGGCGGAGGTGGAATATATATAGTCTAGGGGGGCGAAGGGGTACACGAGCCTCAGCCCAAGTCACACAAGTAGGTTGAGTCTGGATGATATAGGTGTCCGTGGTCCAGATGATCCGGGAGACCATCCGGATCGTCCGGATGTGTCGAAGTGGCTGCATGGGGTCTAGATGTCTAGGGCCTGGTTTGGATGTCCGGCATCGTCCGGATGATCCGGGCTGGGGTCTGGATTGTCCGACTTCGGCAATGGGGCTGCTGTAGTCCTTGGGTGCTTTAGCCGGATCGTCCAGGCCGGTGTCCGGATCCATCCGGATGATCCGGGCCAGGGTCCGGATGATTCGGCTTTGCTTTGGAGGCTTGCTGTAGTCTTCGGGCTCTGTAGCCAGATCATCCAGGCCGGTGTCCAGATCGTCCAGGCTGGAGCCAGATCATCCAGACGGCGGTCCGGATCGTCCGGGCAGCTCCAATCTTGCCCTTTTGCTTCTCCATCTTCGTGTTTGCTTTCCTCCCTTGATTGGACTTGCTCCTTAGCTTCTCGATGGCTAGTCCCTTGGTACCTGAGTATACAAAGTGTCTCCGCTTGAGGTAGTAGCCATGTCTCATGTGTTTCAAAGGGGAATTGCGAGAGGAGAGATGTCACCTCGGTGTCGAGGGCTCTTACACATGCATGTGTCATGGGTCCACTTAACACTTGGTGAGACAACGGTAGGTCCATGGGGATGACATTGGGATGCTCCACATCATGTTGCCTTACAATGGAATTCTTGGTAAGCCAGCCCTGGCCAAGTTGATGGCAGCATCCCACTATGCCTACAACATGCTCAAGATGCTAGGGAAAATGAATGTCATCACCATCCACTCCGACAAGAAAGACACAACCATCTACCAAATCAACTCTATTGGGAGGCAGTTGCAGCATTTGCCGCCAAGGGAAATGCTCCTGCCGGCAAAGCTACCGAGGGGAAGAAGAAAATGTCCAGCAAGACACTGACAAAGACTCTGACAAGCGCACCTCTTCAGAGTGTTGCGCACCCATTGAGGACATGTTGGGGAGCTTTGCCGGCAAGAGCAAGAAATCCAAGGCAGCTCCACCAGCAATGATGAAGGTGCCAGCAAAGGAAGATGGCACAAGCGACACTTTCACCATAAGTGCTGGCCTTGACAATAAAATAGGAAAGTGCGCTCGTTGCCTTCCTACGGGTGATTGTCGATGTATTTGAATGACAACCATCTGACATCCTTGGTGTTCTAAGGGAGGTAATTGAGCACCACCTTGCCGCTTGTACTCATGCATGGCTCGCCAAGAAGAAAGTCAGGAAGCAAGCCTTGGAGCGGCAATAATCTATCGCTGAAGAGATTAAGAAGCTGGAAGCAGCAGGCTGGTCAGAGGAGTACTGCACCCAACATGGATGGCCAATCCAGTGGTTGTACACAAAGCAAATGGGGAGTGGAGGATTTGCATTGATTATACAGATATCAATAAAACTTGTCCAAAAGATCCATTTCCTTTGCCGTGCATCAACCAGATCGCGGACTCCACTGTCGGTTGTGACTTATTATCTTCTCTTGATGGCTATTCTTGTTATCATCAGATCTTCATGCCCAAGGAAGATGAGGAGAAAACCTCATTCATCACTCCATGTGGCACATACTGCTTTGTGCGTATGCCTTTAGAATTGAAAACTGCTAGATCAACATTTGCAAGAGCAGTTCAGATTGGTTTTGAGCCCCAACTGCATAGAAATGTGGAAACCTATATGGATGGGCAAATCAACCCTCATTTAAGATTTAGAAGAGACATGCAAATCTACGCAAGATCAAGTTGAAGGTCAACCCTGAGAAGTGTGTGTTTGGCGTCCCATCCAATAAACTTCTCAGGTTCTTTGTGTCTCAGTGTGGACTTGAAGCCAATCCTTATAAGATCAAAGCAATTGAGCAGATAGGAGCACCCGAGTGCGTCAAGGATGTGCGATGTCTTCTCAGTTGCGTGGCTTCATTAAGCATGTTTGTCTCCAAGTCTATTGAGCGCGCCCAACCATTTTTCAAATTTTTGAAAAAGGCACATCCTATGCAATGCACTCCGAAAGCGGAGGCCACACTACAAGATTTGAAAAAGTACTTCTCCTCTCCGCCAGTACTAGTTGCGCCAGGCCACAAGAACTGTTGCTGCTATACTTGGCGGCAACAAATCAAGTGGTTAGTGCTGCATTAGTGGCAGAGAGGGAAGCTGGCTTAGAATAAGCAGTAGCTCCTGAGCCATCAAGCAACAAGCCGGAATCTTCTCCGGCAAGGTCTGGTGGTGACAAGTCAGAATCAGCGCAGGAAAAAGAAACAGAGAAACAAGTTGTGCAAAAGAAGAAGACGGTGCATCGCTCAGTTTACTTTGTCAGTTCCCTTATCCAGGGGGCTAGGTCAAGGTACTCTCATGTGTAGAATCTTCTTTTTAGCCTTCTCATGGCCTCGAGGAAGCCGCACCACTACTTCCAAGAACATGAGATCACCGACGTCACTCGCATTCCGTTGCAACATATTTTAAGAAATCCACATGCCACTGGCTGGACAGTGGAGTGTGCATTGGAGCCGTCAAGCTTTGGACTCAAGTTTGAGAGTCATCAACTATTCAGAGCAGATCCTTGGCGGAGTTCATTTCAAAATGGACTCCAACGCAAGATGAAGACATTCAAGAGACATCTCTCCCAGCAAGGAAACAACGCAAGACTGGTTCATGTACTTTGATGGGGCCTTTTCGTTGCACGGTGCAGGTGCTGGCGTCCTGCCTGTCGCACCCACCGGAAAGTACCTCAAGTATGTAATTTAGATACACTTTCCCAGGGAGAAAGGTACCAACAACACAACTGAGTACGAAGGTGATGTAGGGTGGAACCCTAGGGGCCGATCTTTCACGATTTGGAGGAGGATTCCTGAAGAACACCACGAACACATAAAGAATACACAAGAGGAAAACACACAAATAAACTAGCTCCAATCACTCATGTGCTAGATCCGAGTATAGAAACAGAGATACATGATCCAAATCCAACAAGGGATGATACAAACGGTAGCTAATTCTTCCCAATATGTGAGGAGATTGGGTCTTGAATCCACGAGGGGATCTTCCCTAGACAGGGTCTTGAATCCACTTGGGGGATCTTCTCCTAGGAGGCCTTTATCTCCAAAGGAGTAGGTAACAAGTGGATGAGCAAAGCTCTATCTCCAAAATGAGCTATCACAATGCTAACCCAAGAACGTTGGGAAAGAAGGAGTAAATATAGTCTAGGGGGGCGAAAGGGAACATGGGCTTCGGCCCGTTACTGTGCGTAGATAGGGGGGATGTGCGGGCATCGGGCCGATGTCCCGGCCTTTGATGGGGGCTGGATGTCCGGGGTCGGCCTTCGGGTGGCTAGGTGGCGTTCTATGATGGACGGGCCGGATTTCCAGGTTGGCTCTGGATGTCCGGGCCAGTCACACCAGATGTCCGGGCCTTGTAGCCTTGGCTGTTGGCCTTCGGCTGGGCTGTACGCTCCAAGGGCCGATTGTCCGGGTCTTGGGGCCAGATGTCCGGGTCTTGGAGACTTCTCCAGTTCCTTCCATTAGTCCTCTCCATCCATGCACTTGGGGACTTTTCCATCATCATGAGCATCTCCGAGGGGGTGTTCTTCATACATAATCACACATAGTGTTCTGGCTTTAGGTAGTAGCCATGTCTCATGCGGGTCATATGGGAGATTATTGAGGAGAGATGTCACCTCGGCCCCGAGAGCTCTTGCATCTGCTTGTGTCATCAGTCCACTTGGCACTTGGTGAGACACTGGTAGGTCCATGGGGATGACCATAGGATGCTCCACATCATCCCTCCCCCTTGGGAAAGATCCAACCTCGAGTCGAAAACCTCATCACCATGGTAGGGAGAGAGATCATTGATGTTGAATACATCGCCCACATTGTAGTTGTCGCATGGTATGTTGATCTTGTATGCAGTGTTGGTGTAGCGTGCGATCACCTTGAAGGGGCCATCGTCTGAAGGTAGTAGTTTGTATTTGCGTTCATTAGGGAAGCGGTCCTTGCAAAGGTGTAGCCACACAAGATCTCTGGTGTTGAATATCATGGGGTGCTCTTTGATCTTGATCTTGGTCGCGAGGCGGAGTAGATGGCGCTCAATGGCTTATCTCGTATCTTCATGCACCCTCCTGAGATAGCTTGCTCGTCTGCTCGCGTCCTTGTTGATGCACTCTTGTAGTGGTAGCGATAGAATGTCCAATGGGGACAACGGGCTGAAACCGCAGACGACCTCGAAGGGGGACTTGCCAGTAGTCGAATGTCTTGCTCAGTTGTAGGCATACTCGGCGATGGGTAAGCATTCCTCCCACTCCTTGATGTTCTTATTGATCAACACCCAGAGGAGAGTCGATAGCGTTTGGTTCGTGACCTCCGTTGGGCTATCGGTTTGCGGGTGGCATTCATGTAGATGAGAAGAGTAGCTTGATTCTCAGCTTGGCGCATAGGACAACTTGACATCACGGTCCGAGAAAATCGTCTTTGGCACTCCATGTAGATGCAAGATTTCCCTACAAAAGAGATTGGAAACATGTGAAGTATCGTCTATCTTATTGCATGGAATAAAATGTGCCATCTTAGAGAAATGGTCCACAATAATAAATATCGAGTCTTTGCCATTTCTAGTTCTAGGCAACCCAAGCACGAAGTCCATACTAATATCTTCCGGTGGGTGATACGGAATAGGAAGTGACATATATAAACCATGGGATTGGGCTTTAGACTTAGCTTTGCGACATATAGAGCATCGGTTGGTGTAGTGAGAGACATCGCGAAACATCTTGGGCCAATAGTAGTTCCTGGAGAGCATAGCAAATGTCTTGTCGCATCTGAAATGTCCCATAAGTCCTCCTCCATGAGCCTCTTGCAAAAGTAACAAATGAAGAGAAGACTCAGGTATACAAAGCTTGTTTGCTTTCATTAGATAACCGTCCTTGATATAATATCGCTCCCAGGATGTATGCGTCAAGCATTTGGCATAAGCAATAGCAAAAGTAGGATCATGCGTATACAATTCTTTTATGTGCTCAAAGCCAATAACATTCAATTCAAGTTGAGTTACAAGGATGCATTTGCGGGTGAGAGCATCCACCACAACATTTTACTTACCCTTGCTATACTTGATAACATAAGTGAATGACTCAATGAACTCACTCCATTTGGCATGCCGCCTATTCAATTCTATTTGACCCTTAAGATATTTAAGTGTTTCATGATCTGTATGGATGACAAATTCACGAGGATAGAGATAATATTCCCACACATGCAATACTCACACTAAAGCGTATAGCTCTTTGTCATAGATGGGGTAGTTAAGTTGCGCTCCGGAAAGTTTCTCACTAAAATAAGCAATTGGGCGCTTCTCTTGCATGAACACACCTATGCAATTACCAGTAGCGTAGCACTTAAAAGGTTTTATCAAATGGGCAAGGTAAGCAATGGAGCATGTGTAAGCAAATTCTTAAGCTCATGAAATGCGCTATCTTGGGATGGTCCCCAAACAAATGGTGCATTCTTCTTACTCAAGGCATGCAATGGTGATGCAATAGTGCTAAAGTCCTTAACGAAACGACGATAGAATCTGGCTAAGCCAAGGAAACTACGCACTTGTTGCAAGTTAGTTGGTTGTGGCCAAGTTTTAATAGCATCAATTTTAGCTTCATATACATGAACACCCTTAGATGACATAACAAAGCCCAAGAAAACAAGCTTGTCAACATCGAATTTGCATTTCTCCATATTAGGATAAAGGCGCTCATTTCTAAGAGTTTGCAAAATAGTTCTAAGATGGGTGACATGATCTTCTAAAGACTCACTCAACACAAGTATATCGTCAAAGTAGATCACAAAAAATATGCCAATGTATTTTCGGAGAACATAATGCATCACACGCATAAAAGTGTCGTGTGCTTTGGACAAGCCCATCGGCATGACCAACCATTCATACAAGCCAAACTTGGTTTTGAAAGAGGTTTTCCATTCATCACCTTCTTGAATGCGGATTTGGTAGTAACCACTTTTAAGATCAATTTTAGAGAAAATTGTGGCTCGGCTAAGCTCATCTAGCATATCGTCAAGCTGTGGAATGGGATAGCAATAACGAATGGTGGTAACATTTATGGGATGGCAATCAGAACACATGCGAAAACTACCATGTTTCTTAGGCACAGGAATAACTGAAACAGCACAAGGACTTAAGCTTTCACATACATGCCCATTGTCAATAAGGTGTTGTACTTACCTTTATATTTCCTGGTTTCTTCAGGGTTGACACGGTAGGGTGCCTTGTTTGATAAAGGTGCACCGAGGATGAGGTTGATTCAGTGTTCGATGCCGCGTAGTGGAGGTAGACCCAAAGGTAGCTCATTGGGCAAGGCGTCCTTCAATTCCTGCAACAAACGAGACAACACTGAAGGTAGATGGTGAGAGGTGTTAGTCCTTCCCGCTTCATCTTTGCACACTAGTACATCGCGAGTAACGGTTGATGGGTTCTCACGCACTTCTCTTGTGTCTCTTTGGTAGCTAAAAGCACTAAATGTTTCTTGTCGCTCATCATGGAGACACTCATTTTGGGCTTGCGGTTCTCACTCTCCTTTTGGTGGCTCACTCTCTCACTATTCTCGCCACGATGGGTCAATGCTTGCTTAGCAGCGATCACTTTACTTGGCGACATAGGTCATAGCGCATACTCCTTTCCCTTCATCTTGAAGCTATATTGATTGGTTCTTCCATTGAGGATGACGCCGCAGTCGAATTGCCAAGGTCATCCTATTAGGAGGTGGCAAACGAACATGGGGACGCCATCACACTCCAATATGTCTTCATATGCGCCAATCTGTAAGGAGACTTGAACAGTGTGCTCCACTTGGATGGTGCCGGAGTCGCTAAGTGATACGTCTCCAACATATCTATAATTTTTGATCATTCGATGCTATTATATTATCTTTTTTCGATGTTTTATACGCATTATTATGCTATTTTATATTTTTTGGGACTAACTTATTAACCTAGAGCCCAGTGCCAATTTCTATTTATTTTTTTCTTGTTTTTGAGTTTTGCAGAAAAGGAATACCAAATGGAGTCCAAACGGAATAAAACTTTCACGATGATTTTCTTGGACCAGAAGACACCCACAGGACTTGGAGTCCAAGCCAGAAGAGCCAAGAGGCGACGGCAAGGGTGGAGGGCACGCCCTAGGGGGGCCTGCCTTGTGGCCCCCTCTGGGATCCCCTGACCTACTTCTTCGTCCTATATATTCACATATATTCCAAAACCCTAGAGGAGCGCAACAAAAATACTTTTCTGCCGCCGCAACCTTCTATTCCCGTGAGATCCCATCTTGGGGCCTTTTCCGGCATCCTGCCGGAGGGGGATTTGATCATGGAGGGCATCTACATTAACTCTATTGCCCTTCTGATGAAGTATGAGTAGTTTACCTCAGACCTATGGGTCCATAGGTAGTAGCTCGATGGCTTCTTCTCTCTCTCTCTTTGATTCTCAATATCACGTTCTCCTCGATGTTCTTGGAGATCTATCCAATGTAATCTTCTTTTGCGGTGTGTTTGTCGAGAGCCAATGAATTGTGTATTTATGATCAACTTATCTATGAATATTATTTGAATCTTCTCTGAATTCTTATATGCATGATTTGATATCTTTGTGTTTCTCTTCGAATTATCGGTTTGGTTTGGCTAACTTGATTGGTTTTCTTGTAATGGGAGAGGTGCTTAGCTTTGGGTTCAATCTTGCGTGATTTCACCCAGCGACAAAGTAGAGGTAGCGAGACACGTATTGAATTGTTGCCATCAAGGATAAAAAGATGGGATTTTCATCATATTGCTTTAGTTTATTCCACTACTTCATGTCATCTTACTTAAGGCGTTACTCCGTTCTTTATGAACTTAATACTCTAGATGCATGCTGGATAGTGGTCGATGTGGAGTAATAGTAGTAGATGCAGGCAGGAGTTGGTCTACTTGACACGGACGTGATGCCTATATGCATAATCATTGCCTTGGATATCATCATAACTTTGCGCTTTTCTATCAATGCTCGACAGTAATTAGTTCACCCACCGTATTATTTGCCTTCATGAGAAAATCCTCTAGTGAAACCTATGGCCCCCGGGTTTATTTTCCATCATATTTGTTTTCGGTCTACTATTTTGCAATCTTTTATTTTCAGATCTATAAACCAAAAAACCCAAAAATATTTTATCTTTTATTTAGTTTTACCGATCTCTATCAGATCTCACCTTTGCAAGTGACCGTGAAGGGATTGTCAACCCCTTTATCACGTTGGGTGCAAGTGCTTGATTGTTTATGCAGGTGCATCTACTGGGGACTTGCGCGTTTCTCCTACTGGATTGATACCTTGGTTCTTAACTGAGGGAAATACTTATCTATATTGTGTTGCATCACCCTTTCCTCTTCAAGGGAAAAACCAACGCATGCTCAAGAAGTAGCAGGAAGAATTTCTGGCGCCGTTGCCGGGGGGATCTACGTCAAGCCTACTAAGTACCTATCATAGACTCTCATCTCTTTCATTATATTATTTTCCATTTGCCTCTCATTTTCATCTCCCCCACTTCTAAAACTTTTCAAAAAATACAAAAAGATTTGCCTTTTTATTCACCCTTCTTGTGCCCGATCTTTTGTTTGCTTGAACTCATCATCATGAGTGACTTTGGCATGGCAGAAACTGATGATGGCCTGACTCCTAAAATTGGACGTTCAGGAATTCAAGATGTTAGAACTTTCATTTTGGGACAAGGGAATTATATGGGAAAAGAACATATACAAGAATTTTTAATTGTGTAGGCAATTTGCCTCTCGACGATGTTCCCATACTTAAAAGGACTAAAACTTATGCGGAAGCTATTTCAGCACAAGTTCTGAAATTGGAACATAGATTCATTCGCACTCATCCTACTTTGCAAAGATTGTTTTATGAGCTACCAATGATAAAGATCCTAAGGCTAAAAAGATAGCTACCCAAGTTCTTAAGAATGAGTTTGATCACATAGTATGGGAAGCTAGGGAAATTTTTGGTCATTATGGTATGAATCGTGAAAACCAGTGAAAGATGAGATTCTTTACAATAGTGACTATGCTTTGAGACATTTGTTTGGAAATAATCAGATTTTTGATGAGAATCTCAAAAAGAAAATTCCCGTTTTACATATGATCCAACAAGTTTTTAATGATGTTAACCAACAGTCACTCCAAAAAAATACACTTCCGTGATGATACGTGTTTGTCACAGTATGTCACATTTTCTGTCATGCATGTACATCCATGATGATTTTATGACAGAATCAAGATAGTCATACCTGTGCTGTCGTAGAAGTATTCCATGACATTACCAAAATTATCATCACGGAAGTGTCCACTTCCATGACGATAAATCGCGCGTCTCAGAAGTGCTTTCGTCAAGGGTGACCGACACATGGCATCCACCGTAATAGAACACCGTTAAGCTATCGGGTCCGGTTTTGGATCCGATAACCCGTTAACAACCCCGACCAATGGGATTTTCCACGTGTAAAATCATCATTGGCTGGAGGAAACACGTGTCGGCTCACCGTTGGGACAGATGTCATCCACTCATTGGATAGAAGGCGCCTATGATACATCGACACATGGCACGACCCAGCAGAGGCCCATTCCTATGAAAAGGCCAACCCATTTGACTTGGTCAAAAGGTGGCGGGCCGGCCCATGGAAAGCTTGTTAACGGCCTGTTCGCGTAGAGCCCATTTACAGCCCGCTAACCCAGGGCCTGTTACGACCTATCCGAATTAGGCCCAGTAGCATCATCTAGGCCGTCCAATATGATTCTAGCCCATTTTAACTTCTGGCCCATGTATGGCCCATGACGTCTTTCAGCCCATATGAGGCCCTTTATAACTCTTGGCCCATTAACGACCTGTGGTGAAACTGGCCCATAATGAACAATGTATCACTTTATACCCATTAACGGCCCATTATTCCCTTGGGCCGTTTCCAACCCATGTTATCTTTCGGCCTTCTCAGGGCCCATTTATTCTTGGGCTCATTTCCAGCATTCGTTTACTTAAGGCCCATTACTGTCATTTTCTGCTTGTGGGCCAAATTCAGCTCGAGGTTACAGTCGGCCCGTTTGTGGCCCGTTAATACGTTGGGCCGTTTTCATAGTGTCATGAAATATAGCCGATTAACGACAACCCGTTATTGTCGGCCCATGAACGAACGATTCCAACTCTAGCCCGTTTATGGCCATAATGCGGTATGTTATTGGCCCATGTTTGGCCAACCGATCATACGGCCCGTAGAAAGCCCATTGATGATATGGCCCATAGAAGGACCATTGTGTCTATGACCCGTATAAGGCGCATTGTTTCTACGGCCCGTAGGAGGGAAATGGTAACTACAGTAAATATGTAGCCCATTGTTATTGTGGCCTAGTTTTAAAAAATAGGCTATTGGAGCCACTAGCAAACCGCGGAAAAAGTACCGCACTGACTACAAGCAAAGAAATAAACAAGACAATAAGGAAATGAATAAGCAAGCAACTTACGCTAGGCTATCACGGCTATTACACATATTACATCCCCTAGGCATCAAAGTTCACCACCAGTGCAAATATAGGGAACACATCAGCATATAAACGCCGCAGCAAAACAAGTCCAGAACTGAAAACACTTCAGAAGAGCTCAAGAAACAATATCCTGGGTACCCATAATGCTGGCAAGATGCTTAGCAAGCTTATAACTTTCTCTTGTTTGGCGCTTAAATCCTCCAGCACTTGCTGTTGCACCAGAAAGTATGCATCTGAATTCTGTAGGGACTTCCTCAGTCCTTCGGCTTCCTGTCGCATAACATCTGATCGATGTCTTTCAACTTGAAGTTGAGACTCAAGAAGCCGAACTAATTCAGGCAACGAGTTTGAAGAGCTGGTGCCAACAGTAGTAGCCAGTAACTCGAACACTACATCAAGATAGGACTTTGGGGTTGTCTCAGTGTCTTCAATATAGTTTTTATCAGCTTTCTTGGAGATCAATAGGGATGTCTCACTATCTTAAACCTTATCTGCATTACTTCCTTTACCATTGCATAACGGGGTACTCTTCTCCAATATTTTATCCGCGTTCTAAAAGAGAAACAAACAAACACATCATAGGTTTACAATGTAGTATATGAAACTCATTTTGGTAAACCAGTTCGGTAGTAAGGTGGATAGGATAACAACATGAAACAAACATATATCTATGTAGTATGGTCACTGTATGGTCTATATCATTCTAGTTTATGTTGCCAAATCAAGATAGATACAATTCAAATCATATCTATTTAAGACAAAGCAGCATAGTCAGAATATAAGTGTGGGAAACTACACATCAATAACCACACTTGTAATGTGCATGGCATGAGAACATAACTGTTTATTCAATTGAAAATGAAATCAACATAGAGCAAGTTACAACAGCAAACATGTTAAAGAAATAGGTTTAAAACATACCTATTGCGCCATTGGAGTTTCAGTTGCATCCTTCAAATTTGAAATTAGTTGGTATGAGTAAATACAGTGATGCAAGAGCAAAGCAGTATGAACCATAGCTACGGAACCTGACCTGAGAACAATTCTTCTGCTGCTTTAAGCGTTGACTTGGGGTTTAGAGTGGTGGTCCTCGTTCTTTGGACACTGCAGTTGCCTTACTAACTGCTCGTGTTTGGGTGCTTTGTGGTGGAGACGGTGCTGTGTCAACGGGAACTGGGTTATTATCTGCTGGGGTTGGGGTTAGAAGGGGTGTAGCTGGTTTTCTATCCAACTGGGTAGGGGTACAATCTGCGTGAGTCTGGGTTATGTGTGGTGGGGCTGGTTCTTGGGCAAGTACAACCGTGGTTCTATCTGCATCGACAGGTAGCATGATCTTTCCTGAAGACCGTGTTTTTACTCCGACAGATACTGCCATCACCCCTCCAATTGAAATGGCTGATAAACAAGAAAAGTAATTGAATGTGCAGACATTGTAAGATAGACAGGTGCAATGGATAGTAGGGAAGAAAATAGGGCATGAAATAATTCACATTTATGTTGTCTAACCAAACAGAATAGTAGGACATAATTTCACATATATGATGGCTAATTAAACAGGATAGCATGACACAATTTCACATGCATGATGGCTAACTAAACAGGATAGAATGACATACTTCAAAATATGATGACTATGTAAACAGGATGACATGATATAACTATACGATGTGTCTATTAAAGTGGTTGGCATGCCATAAATCACAAACAAACATGATGGCATGATATAATTCACGGATAGAATGACATAATTTAAAATATGATGACTATGTAAACAGGATGAGATGATATAACTATATTATGTCTTTAGAAAATGGGTTGGCATGCCATAATTCAGATACATGTTGTCTATGTAAACATCATGGCATGATATAATTCAAATATATGATTTATATACTAAGGAAGTGAGCAGAGGGCAATATATGATGTGTCAACCAAGGAGATGGCATTCAATATTGTGTATATGATGTAAAAACTAAGCATTGCAATACAACATATGCATGATATGAGTAATACACTAGTAGAAAAAGGGTCAAACATGCAGCACATTAGTGCCGGTTTGTATTAGAGCCGGCACTAATGTATACATTAGTGCCGGTTCGAACGGATTTGCATTAATGCTGGTTCGTGTTGAACCTTTAGTACCGGTTCGTGGCACGAACCGGTACTAAAGGGTGGTGGCAGGCTGGCGTCAGGCCGGGGCCCCACGATCACCTCTAGTACCGGTTCGTGGCACGAACCGGTACTAAAGGTTAGACCTTTAGTACCGGTTCGTGCCACGAACCGGTACTAAAGGGGTCTGACCTATAGTGCCGGTTCGTGCCACAAACCGGCAGTATAGGGCAACTTTCGCATCCGATGGGAAAATGTAAAACGGCTATAACTTTTGCATACGATGTCGGAAAAAAACATATAATATATCAAAAAATTCAGCACGAAAATCCGCATCCGATGGAGACAGCCTACGGCCTATTTGGAATTATTTAGAATCCTCAAATTCTAAAAGGAAAAAAAGATATGGTCAAATAATTTCATTTTTTTAAAAAAAAAATTGGTTAAATCTGGTCAAACTACTTATTCAAGAAGTATTAATGTTACTACATAATTATTCAATAATATTAGTGTTACTAAATAATTATTTCAATTTTTTGAATTTTGGTCAAATCTGGTCAAACTATGGTCAAACTGTGGTCAAGCTATGGTCAAACTTATTCAAGAAATATTAGCGTTACTAAATAATTACTGTTGTTTTAGAATAATAGTTTCAAACTCAAACGGTGAAATGTGTGACTTCATGCTCAAGCTAAACTCCTGAGGGTTAATAGGATTAACATCTTACTATTGTCAGGAAAACAACAAGTGCAGACTCGGAAACGAAGGAGAATAGAACCCGAAAGTTAAGCGTGCTCGGGCTAGAGTAGTGAGAGGGATGGGTGACCGGTCGGGAAGTTAGATGATTTGGAATGAGTGATCCACACTTAGCAATTAAGAGAGGTGATTAGAGACTAAATCATCAAATAATTCAGAAAAATTAAAAATCAAAAAAAAAAATCAATTTTTTTTCCAAAATTTTCAAAAAAAAAATTCAAAAAAAAAACCCTTTAGTGCCGGTTGGTAACACGAACCGGTACTAAAGGTCCCCCATACCGGGGCGCGAGCTCACGCCACGTGGTGGCACTTTAGCGCCGGTTCGTGCCGAACCAGTACTAAAGGGGGGGGGGCCTTTAGTGACCACCCTTTAGTGCCGGTTATGGAACCGGCACTAAAGGCCCTTACGAATCGGCGCTAAAGCTCCGTTTTCTACTAGTGATATAACCTTGCCAAGTTTTAGCATACACCTCAGGGGGACAATAGGACTGGTCATCTGCCTCTGAATCCTCCTTTGTAGAGCTATCTGTAACCAGCAAGATATCTGCTTCAGCAGGTAGCATTGTCTGCTCTGAAGACCTTGTTTTCACTCCAGATTTCTCCATCACCAATTCAAATGGCTGATGCACAGGAAGAGCAGTTGAATATACAAACATTGTTGAGAAAAGCAATGAGAAATACAAAAAAAGGATGGCATGATATAATTCACATATATGACGCTTGCCTAAACAACATGGGATTGCATAATTCACATATATAATGCCTTGCAACAAAATAACATTGCATAATTCACATATATAATGTCTTGCAACAAGATGGCATTGCATAATTCACATATATGGTAATTAGACACTAAACAGGTGGCATTCACACAAAGCATGTCTAAACTAAGCAAATGACATAGCAATGCAAGATACCATACACACGATATGAGCAACATAACCCTGCCAAGTTAGAGCATGCACCTCGGGGGGGGGGGGGATAGGACTGGTCATCTGTCTCTGAATCCTCCTCTGAGGAGCTATCTGTAACCAGCAAGACATGCACTTCGTCAGATAGCATTGTCTCCTCTGAAGACCTTGTTTCCACTCCAGATTTTTCCATGACCGTGCCGAATGGCTGACGCACAGGAAGAGTAATTGAATGTACTAAAATTGTTAACAATTTAACACATAATAATAAATGATGGCATGATATAATTCACATATAAGATGACCGGCTAACCAGGGTGGCATTGCAAAATTCACATATATGATGCCTGGCTAAACAAGATGGCAATGCATGATTCACATATGCGATAAAGAAACTAACAAATGGCATTGACACAAAGCATGTCTAAACTAAGCAGATGACATCTTTGATGTATACAGTAAGCAATGCAAGGAACCATATGCATGATATTACCAACATCAGCATGCCAAGTTAGAGCGAAGACCTCATGGGGTAAATAGGAGTGGTCTTCTCCTTCCGAATCCCCCTCAGAACATTTATCTTCCTCTTGATTACGATCTAAAATGGGTGGAGGGGGGCTGCCTTTGTACCCACCATGGAGCGATGTCTGCATGAAATTTTATTGCCATGCAAGGCTCGTCTCTTTTGCTCTACATGATTAGTTCCATTGTGTACAATAACTCGCATACATAGGAATAAAACATAGTGAGATTATGTAAGGAGTGCATGCACAAATCCAGAGTGATGGTAGCAAACTGTGGATAGACCAAAAACCAATGATAGCAGGCAGATAATAGCTTTAGTTAAAAAATACAGATAATGGCTCCTTTGATGTTTGTTTGCACCCAACATGAAACTCATAGTAGACACCCGAGATTAACTAGATAGTAGACAGATAGTACTAATTGCCGCCCCAATATGTACCCCACAACCATTTAAAAACTCAAGTTTCAGCATTAGTTTGGACCTGACTTGGAGTCTAATAGGTGAACACGACGATAATGTAGCATTTCATCATATTAAACAATGCATAACATAAGTAGACACAGAAGAGTGCGACCTCTCTTGCGGACCCGTGTAGTCCTCAAGGTCATGTGCTCAGTTGATGATGGTAATGTAGTTGTCGTGGCTGCCGGCGATGGGGAAGAAGATTTGATGCGGCGAAAGACAGTCTGGAGAGCGGATCCCTGCTATGGTGAACCCTTCCATCGTTGGAGCAGCTGAGCTGGGGTGGAACACAGCCCCGCAGGAGTAGGACAAACCACACAAGGTTTTCTTTGACACATATCTGTAACAGAAGTAGTTGTGTAAGGGCTTGTTTGAATTTGAGGATTCTAACAATGCAGGGATAGGAAATAGACAGGAATAGGATAGGAATGAACATGCAAAACAGAGAATTTAAAAACACAAGATTTCTGCCAATCTGGGTGTTTGATTCACAAGAATTGGAACATCACAGGATGCAAAGAAGCATGGTGAGATTAAGTCAAACCTCAAGAAAATGTACGGTTATAATGCTATTATGCTACTATCTCTTAGTCTTGTGCTTCATGAATAGGAATATGAAAAGGAGGACAAGTGGAAATTATAATTCCAACGGTTTTTCTTTCAAGGAGACACTAAAGGAACAAATCCTATAGTTTTCCTTTGCTCCATTCCTTTGCACCAAATTCATGAAAAGTAGTACCATAGGAAACTTTCCAATTCCTATGTTTTTCATTCACTTTTCCTTTCAAGCACTGGCAATTCTAGTAGGCAGGCTAGAGCAAGGAAAATCCTACACTAAAAAATGTTTTTGTGCTACTTCTATTACTTTGGATCCAGGCCACTGCCCTACTAGCTCAACTCCCAGGCCCATCGACAAATGCACAGCTCAAACGCGCAGAGATAAATAATGATGGCGTTCAAGAGAGTCCATCACGGATAGCTAAGTTGCCTGGTACCTCACTGTTTGTCATATAGTAGGATAAAATAATCGTATTTCACGTTACTACGTGTGCTCAGTGGACACTATATATAACATGTAGAGTAAAAAAGAGATGCAACAAGTGTACAACCTCTTTGGCCGGTGAGGATGCTCCAGCTGAGTTGGCTATCGGAGGAGGGGAAGAAGATCTTAGGCATCTGGAGATGGAGCCCGAGGTACCGCTTCGCTGTGATGGAGGGTTTCATCATTGGAGCAGCTCCGGTGAGTTGTACGACGCCGAGTCTGAAGCAGGACAAGAGAGACAACGTTAACCTGAGTGGAATTCTAATAGCATCTCCGATAGATGACTTAAAATACATAACCACAAAGTGCTAGATGTAAAATACATCAGCCGCTCATCTCTGAACTTAGTTGTCGAAACTGAACTTTACTGTCGAAACTGAATTTTGCTGTTGAAACTGAATTTTACTGTCGAAACTGAATGCACTAGAGGTGAGGCTACACGTCAATCGACTGACTTTTTCATCTCTGGTCAGTCAATTTTGCAGCCGTTGGATACGAAATCAAGGGCCTGCAGTTCATCTTCAACCTCCGCCCCCTGAGCCGCTAGCCACCATGGGCCAAACATCCGCCCCTCGCCGCCCACGGCCGGCCGTGCGCCTGCCCGCCCGCCCCGACAACACTCCCCACCGTCGGTCCGCAGCCGCCCCGGCCATCCCTCTAGCCCCCCCCCCCCCCCCCGTGCCGAGGTTTTTCTCCGGCGATCCCCACGCCACCGCCCCGCCACCACCGGCGACCACCGCCCCAACCCTGAACCCTAAGATAGATAGTGGGGTACCTCTCCAGCAAGCCCCCCTCCCTGCTGCGGCTGGTTCTTCCTTAACTCCGGCGAGCCGCCCCACCCCCCTGAAAATCGACTGACCCAAAAGTCGATTCAGTCGACTGAAGTGTAGCTAAATCGGAGCAGCATTGCAAGCAAGAGCAAGAACGAGAGCAGCAATGCGAGCAAGAGCAATAGCAAGAGCAGACTAGGCAGGGGACTGAGAGCAAGAGCAGAGCAGCAGCACGAGCGAGAGCTAAAGCAGCAGTAGCTCCTACTGATGTGGACGTCGCCACCGAGGGAGCGACGCCATGGAGGAAGTGGCCGGGGACGCCGCCATGGATGGAGCCGTGCCATGTTGGCTCGGGACCGAGTGCCAGCAGCACCGTGAGATCGAATCAAGAAGAAAATGCGGTGATTAGTGTACAACCTCTTTGGTGGCGCCGATTAGGCTGCAGCTTCATCCGAGGAAACGGTGATGATGATGCTCTTTTGGTGGTGCAGGTGAATACAGTGGTGTGGGAATGGAGGTGGCACGAAAGACAAGGGGGACGTCGGGGCAGGTCCTTGGAGGTGGAGGACAGGGTGGCTAAACCGGCGGGATGATGAGATCGACGACGGATCCTCATCTGGTACGGTGGATGAGGGACGTCGAGGTGTTGCTGTGGACGACATCGTCGGGGATGAGGCTCCAGCTGGGTGGCGGACGGAGGGTGTGGGGCTTCACGGGTTTTCGTGGCCTCGGTGTACGAATGGGTGGGCGGATGCGATGGGAGTGGGGAACCATGGCTTAGGGACGCGCTTGTCCGAAATGTGGGGTAAGTTATGAAAGTACCCCCACCAATTTGAGGCGGTTCTTTCAGTTCAGGGGTACCACGGGCATTTCGCGTGTCGGGATTTCACAGGAGGTGGGAGTTTTCACGCGCGTTGTAATTTTGGAATAGCAAGGCGCGATTTGAGATGGAGGGATTTGTCGGAGCACAATGAGACAAAGATATATCTTAAATATTTTTGGATAACAAGGCGCGGGTTGAAGAGGCGGGAGTTTCACAGCACGATAGACAGAGAGGCTAGCTTGAAATTTCGGCATAACAAGCCGCGGCTTGAAATTTCGGGAGAACAAGCTCAACGTGTACCAAAAAAGACAATTTGCACCTCAACACGCACAACACACACACGCACAAACCCCATTTAGACTAGTAAGGTACACGTGCATTGCACGCATGAGATTTGGCAACCAAATTATGAATAAATACCACATTATAGCATGTAAGCTTTGAGTCATATATGCATGATGTAGATGTTTGTTTAATTCTTATAGTTCATTTCATTCAAAATCATCTAGTTTTTATAAGAAAGCTAATCTATTTTAAGATTCATGGAATTGTGCGTTGTAAGACATAAAGTAAAAACAAATAATGGCAAATCATGTAGAAAAACATTTGGGCAATTGTGATACGGAAGATTCTAGAACAAAGAAGAAGTGCTTGTGTTTTGAGGTTTGTGCATTATGCTTAAGTTCAACCATGGAGTCTTCTAGATTGTACATGTGGCAAAATCTGGTGGAATCTAGATGATATCCAACGGCCAATAGTGCTCAAATTTGCCATCTCTGCACCATCGGATTCGCCTCATCCAACGACCATCTTTCAAAGTTAAAGTTACCCACACACAATATATATATATATATATGTGTGTGTGTGTGTGTGTGTGTGTGTGTGTGTGTGTGTGTGTGTGATGCAAAAGCCACCCATCATCTCCAATTAGAATAGTGTGTCCATGCACGGATGCAATGTGGCCAAACGATGTCTGCCATTAGTATCTCAAATTCAAATTAGTCTGACCTTGTTCAATGTGTATACGTTACAACATGCTCGTTTCCAAACCACACCGTGCAGATATCCGTTATATTCATGCATGCATGGGTTTCAAACATCATGATCTCTTATTCAAATATTTGAATTCAACTTTACATTGATTATGAACTCACCTAGTCTTTTACACCCACACAATCGTCTTCTCTTTATAATTGTACCAATAACCTTCTCTCGTGCATGTATGCACACACACTACCAGTCGGCATTATCCATCACACACATGCAATCTTTTCTTCAGGTCGCTCTCCCATGAAGGCACACACCCACACACATCCCCTCTCCATCATATCGGGCATTCTTTATCTCTCATGCGTGCATGCGCAACGATCGATGTTCCTCTATGTGTGTGTGTGTATAGCTAGGTCTTTCATAGTTTTCCACACAAACCGATCAATCTATATTTGTAGTGAGGTCTCACCCTCTTTCCCACGTCCACATCGATCAATCTATACCTCTCTATAGGATTACATTGTATGGCAAAGTGTGGCACTCCTAGGCCTAGAACCAAACAACCCCTACATATATAGCTAATACACCCACATTAATTATATATCCAACACCCCCCTCTCATCATCCATGCCTTCCGCTTCATCTCTTAGACGCGCGCACAATGGCGAAGACAGGGGGTAGCAAGGGCCCTGCCCCCCCTAACATCATTATATATCGAGGCTAATATGAATGTGATCATTAGACAATTGCTGGTAAAAATGGTTTAAGTTCATGAATTGGCCCTCCTCGTAAAGGATTAGCAATGGTTGGCCCCCTAGCTCATTTATTTTTCATGGCTCAACCACTGCGCGCAACAGCGCACGTTCTCGCCCCCTCTCTCTAAATATCGATGTCGCACTTGTGCACTCCTTCATAGTCTCCCTCCACTCGGCCCCTCACACCATCTTCTAGCCCCCCACCGGATTTTGCCACATGTACAATCTAGCAGACTCCATGGTTGAACTTAAGCATAATGCACAAACCTCAAAACAACAGTGGTTCTCCTTTGTTCTAGAATCTTCCGGATCATAACTGCCCAAACTTTTTTTCTAGTTGAATTGCCATTATTTGTTTTTACTTTATGCTTTACAACGCACAATTACATGAATCATAAAATAGATTGAGGGCTTTTTTGATTCAAAGGATTCTCAAAGGAATTTTGGAGGATTCTAATCATTAGGAATTTTTCCTATCTTGGTTGTTTGATTCATAGGATTGTAAACCATAGGAATTTTTTCATATGATTCATTTGCACTAGATTTCATAGGAAACATCCCATCCACTCAAACCTCTTTGAAAGAATTCTGCGTTTTTTCTGTGCACAATCAAACACTCGCACAATCCTATAGGATTCAAGATGACATTCCACTATAATCCCATGTTTTTCCTATTCCCGCGTTTTGGAAATCCTATGAATCCAAGAGGCCCTAGCTAGGATGTGGAACAGATGATGAAGGCTCGCGTCAAGAAATCCGGCGTCATGGATAGAATAAAGAAGATGGCGGAGGAGACGCGCAAGGAGATGTAGGTCGTGGAGGCGATGAAGAAGGAGTTACGACTCCGCGCGAATTAGATCATTTGGGGTGATAATCTTCCTTCTTATTTTGCTCCTGTGTTTCATCGTTTGCTTCGGGTGTTTCGCCGCACGTGTCACGTTCTCTGCGTGGCATGAATAGAACAATGCTAACAATGAGATGACTAGCAAATTAGATCATTTTTATCGCCATATGGCACTAGGATGCCGTGTTTCATGCTCCTCCGTCGTAGTACTACTCCAGTGGAAAACTTGAGTATACCGCACGGTTCTTTGCTCCTCCTCAGGTTGTCAACACATTTATACGAGCAGTCAAATCACAAGGCCCCGCCTTCCAGCAGTAATGACCCGTCAAATCACAAAGGCCCTCGCCTCTCGTGAAACCGACCAAGCTAGACTGCCCCGCCCTCTAGTCTTTTAAAAAATGTATACTTTTGTACAGTAGTAGTATTGATGGATTGCGCCATGGAGCAAAAATTGAAATTAAAAAAAAGGTGGTACATATAGAGAGTGCTCGCCGCCAAATTATGCATATAGTACTAGTAAAAAAGCTGGTCACAATAATGGTGTCCAGCACAACCCACCCCTCAAATAAAACTAAGCACCCTGGAATTCTTTGACAAAACTAAGCACCCTGAAATTCTCTGACAACTAAACTGCTGGCTATATGATGTTGGCCATATATATTGTATGTATATAATGTGAAGAAACGAGTGGTAGTACTATACCAACTAAAAGATGAAATGTAAGAAATACTAGTATGTACGTACTGAAGAGTTAAAGTAACGAGAAGAAACATAACATAGTTCTGCTGGGGGCTCAGCACAACACACCCCTCAAATTAAACTAAGCACACTTGAAATTAAACTATGCAATAGAACCACCATGAGCAATGACACTGCCACCTTACTCGGAGTCCTCGTCCACGTCCTCGACTTCGTCCTTGTCCCTCTTCCTCTTGGCCGATACTTCTTTGCTTGAACCGCACACTTGGCTCTTGCTCTTCATCCAACCCTTGTAGATATTGAAACAAAGGTAACCATCCATTGCAGCATAGTGGATGTGGTCTATATCTACTACATTCCACTGCCATGCATGACGATGAAACGTGTAATGAGGTTTCTCCAGTTTACCGTACGAAGGATGAACCATGGCTCCTGCCAGGGTCAGCATTGAAGGCTGACCACTGGAGGGAAGCAGCCGATTCTTCTAGAGGTGAAGGGGTTGCCTACAACGAGGCCTATCCGACCCAGGACTCTTTTGTCATTGGCGAAGTCTACAGTAACGAATTTGACTAGGTCGCTCTTGAGGAAGTTCTTAAAATCCTGGCATTCAACGTCGGCCTGGCATATGTGGTAGACCAAGCATAAGTCATGCACGCAAACCTGGACCATGGCGGGCTTCTTCCTCTCTTCCTCCTTTAGATCCTTCTCTCATCCCAGGACTGTGGTGTACTCAACATCTAGCCCAGCGACCCACTCATCATCTGAGTTTTCGAACATGCATCTGAAGCGAGCAAGCCATCCTTTCACCGTCGCGGAAGAACGAGTGTAGATGACATCGAACTCATTGTCGGTGATGGTTCTAACCTTGTACTCACTGCCGATCATGGAGATTTGGGACGCCATGGATTTGGGAGAAGGGTTAGGATTAGTGGAACTGTCGTAATGTGGAAGGACAGGACGACTAGGAGCGAACCGCCGTAATATTAAATGATGTGCGGGGACGAGTAGGAGCGAAGTACCAGTGTGCGAACGACAGGGTAGTGGCTTTCCATTCTCCCATGATATGGGCTTCCGAGAGCCCTTGGATCTAAGATTGAACGGTTGCATGGCGTGATTCTAGACCTATGGGTGAATATCCTATCCTGGAGGGTTATTCTGAAAATTTTCAGCAACTTAGCATGCGACCATTCGATCTCAGATCCAAGGGCTACCAGCAGCCCGTATCATGGTCACGCCTACCACGACCGCCGCATCGCTCGCGTGGTTGCGCCCTTGGAGATTTAACACGGTGCGTTAGGCTATCTAATGTGGGCATGTCATACATAGTCATCACTTAGTCACTCATACTACAACAAGGTTAGCTATAAGGTTGGCTATAAGTGTATTTTTTTTACTTCTCTCAATCTCTTTCTTCGTACTCCCTCCGTCCCATAATATAAGAACGTCTTTGACACTAGTGTAGTGCCAAAAATATTCTTATATTATGGACAGAGGGAGTAGTATTTATTGCATTTTCCAAGGAGTGACCTCTTCCAATGAAATGGTGCTTAGATGAGGTGCTAAGGGCATTAAATGGCTTAGCAATCAAGTCCCCAATGCATAGGTGCTTATTAGTTTTTTGTTGCTAAGTTTGCTTCATTTAATTAGCTATAGACTCAAAATTGTCTTTTCACCTAGGTATACGCGCTTAGCACTGTTTCTTCCTTGGGTCACCAAACTAGTCTCTCTCTTCTTAATTAACTTGCCACATCAGACTTTATGCCTATGTGGCAAGCTTAGCACCTATAGGAGCAAGTAAGTACGATAGTGGGCCATAAGCCCGCTTTACATGGCATTTTTGCATATGTGGAGGAAAGAGTCAAGGAAAAAGTGGAGAAGTGGGCTGTCATGCAAGAGCCAGCCTCTACATGGTGGAGCATTGGGAGAGGCACATGTATGGAGGTTGTCAGGAATCGGGAGACTCACGCCGGTCATAGCACCGCAGTTAAAATGATAATGGCCAGTCAAATCATGGGGCCCCACCTGTCTAGCAGTAACTCGTTGTCGAATCGCACAGCCCTACGTTTGCAGCAGCCTACTCCCTCATCTTCTCGCATCTCTGTCGAGACGACTAGGCAGAACTGCCCCGCCTACCGCGCAGGAAAAGCCCCGCCCTTGACTTTTAAATAGTACTCCCTCCGTCCAAAAATACTTGTCCTCGAAATGGTTGTATCAAGACTTATTTTAGTTATAGACACATTCATTTTATCCATTTTGAGGACAAGTATTTCTAGACGGAGGCAGTATACTACTAATTTTGTATCCATGGACTGCGCCATGGAGCAAAACCTCAAGAAAATGGCGGTACACATGTACGGAGTATACAACACGCCCGTCGCGTTCGCGTCGCACCCCAGATGGCCGGTCGGTCTAGCACGCTGCTCTCCAAATGGAACGCGCGTCATATTGCGTTTGCTCACACATGTGGGACCGCAATTGAGAACCGACCATAGGCACACTCCCTGGCCCCGCAAGTCGGGTGACTTAATAAAAGAGAGACGAGCGATAGTACTAGAGAAGTGTTGTACTACGTTGGTGCCTGGACGATCCCTGCAAGACACGGAAGATCAGTTCGTCTATGCATGTGACCAGACTCCAACAGACACGCCTGGATTGGCTATCGTCTACATATCATGCAGGCTGTGTTGTATAGGGTTGTAGTTCTGGTGAGAAATATAAAAAAGGTTTCTTGTCATCTCGCAAAATTAGGTGTCATGTGCTTCAGATCACTGCGAGGGTTAAACAACAACAACTGAGTTGGGCTAGCATTGGGGGCACATGCATGAAGACTACTCGGCTGCCATCTAGGTCAAGCCGGCTATGTTAATTAGGACATCTATCGACGGACTCCACGAGTTTATCTTTAATTTGAGCTTTGATCCTCATCTAGTTTGTGCGTCGAGATTCATGTTGTCTCCTTTGGGTAGTGAGGTTATGATTTCTTGTCATGTGGCATTTTTTTGTGTTATATGTTATAATCCGGTGCTTCAGATCAAAATGACGACAACTGCGCCTCCGGGCCACGTGCATGAAGACTTCTCGACAGTCATTGACAAGGTCAAGCCGGCTCCGGTAGACAAAAGAAAACTAGTACTCGACTATATAGGCAGGAGCCTCCGCGCTTGCTTGCTAGTGTTGCTCTCTTCACACTGTCTCGTCCTCTCCAGATCTAAACACGACAGCGGTGGCCACACTCTCTCTCTGCTCACCGCTGGTCACAGATCCAGCCGGATCCTCTCTGCCGGGGAAGGTGAGAAGGTGCAACGTTCACACGGTCATCCTCGGCGATGGCTCTTACCCACTGCCGGCGCATCTCGATCAGTTTGCCTTGCCGTTCTCTCCCAAGAACCGCTGTCGAGGGAGGGTCTCCGACCCCTTCTTCCTCGCTGTCGTAGTGTGGGAAAATCCGGCCTCCTGCCGCCCACCTAGCGACATCCCGGCGACCCTCAGGTATAACTTCCTTCAAAACCGGCCTTGCTCTACTTCCCGAGCTCCTGACGTCGCTGCATTTTTATCTTTTACTATTTCTCAGCCCCCTCGTAGATAGGATCGATCGGCTGTTCGAAAACCACCTAAATTTTTACGGTTAAGAGGTAAAACTAGTTCATGCACTCGAATCTAGTACTACTTGGTTCAAACAAGGAATAAAGGGGGTGGGGGTGGGGGAAGATTTGTTACCTGAATCTAGGACTTGGTCGAAAGAGGAAATAGTGGGGGCAAAAAGTAGCAGAGACTGGCTATCCAACTGGCCTCTAGATCTAATGGGAAATAAAGGGAAACGCAGTACAAACTCAATATAAACCCGATCTATTGGTTGAAAAAGGAAAAAAGTGGGGACTGGGGGACAAGTCAATAGAGTAAGTCCAGCACTAGATTTGCTAGCCTCACATAGTATAAGGTGGCTATACCGAACAAAAATGGGACCAATCCAGATATCCTGTTCTGATGTTTGTTGCCCCGAGACACTCTTATGTAATGCCACTGGTAAAATGTAGCAGTCACACTGTTAAAAGTAAGGACACGTTAAACCAATGTTGTTTTCAATGTAATGCCTCCAGTAATATGAATCAATGGCACTTTTTTACATGTCCTGCTAAATTTCCCATTAAGATAAGTTGCTTCTTTTAGTTAGAAATGCAACTGTCCTGGTCCGCCTACTCTCCCGTGCCCAAATACTGACTCTGTAGCAGCTGTTAATGTAATGTTGCTGGTAAAATGAAGCAATGGCACCATTAAAGTAATGTCGTATTTAACGGTTGTCATAGTTAATACTAATGCCCACACTAATATCTAGCAATGCTGCTGCTTTTGAAATTGCTACTGTCCTTTTAGGATTGCCATTCAGATAAGGAACATGCTTCTTTTCATTTGATGCATGTTTCATCACTTGTTAGTCACCCTCCTTTCCACCTTTTTTTGGGCAAACAGAGATATACATTTCACGCCCCATCTTAGTTGAACTGCACAAATGATATCCAAATTATAGTTGAACATTCCAGAAGCTTCACAACCAACCTTGATGTTGCTCAATTTTATTGCAACTAATGAAGAAGACGCTCTGTGGGTTTCGTTTTATGATGGAAATAGAACCGGGGATGGAGCCCTTTTCTTAAAAAAATGAAGAAGAAGCTGCTAGCTCACGGGACATTGCTTCATTTTAGGTGAACTGCACCAAAAGGTCCCATGAATTGAATGATCCATGTTGGTGACTGAAAGAGCCAGCTTCAGCATCCTAGTCTAAGCACCCCCGGCCTCCATCCTAGCGATGCACGGTACACCTCATTTGCCACCTGCTCGACCCTAGTGTCACTGATAAAATGAAGTAATAATACAGTTAAAATAGAGCAAGTATCCTCTCTATCATTTCATTTCCAATGCAGATAAACAAAGTGCTTCTCCTTGTTAATGTATGTTTCATCAACTAGTCCAATTGTTAATGTTTAAGCGTTTCTGCAAACTGGGGTGCTTAATTTTAGTTGATCTACACAAAAATAGAGATTTGAATGTCTCAAGGCGCCTCCTTGTACTACTGTTGTACACTGATGTTCATCACGGGCAAAAGGTGTATCTGGGAGACTTGGGACGATTTCTAGTATGAGGCGTACCGTATGAGGTGTTGCAGTGCCCATCTCGCCCTCGCAGCATGGCATACTATGATACTATCGCAATATTTTATTCTATTTATTTTGTGTGTTTCATCAACTAGTGCCACTATAATGTAATCACACTTTTTCATTACCTGTGCAAACAGGGTTATTCAGCTGCATTTTGGTGGAACTGCACAAATGTACGTATGGAACAGGCATATATGCAGAGTGCAAGGTGTGCCAAGTAAAAATTACCAACACCAACCATGCTACATGCACGCATTGGCATCCACCACCACCAGTGAGATGTGTGGCGCTCTCTGTGGACGGATCTTTCTCGACAGCAAATCCTCTAACCAAATACTAGTAGCTTACATTGGCAGTTTTCTAGGGAGTACTCTTTTCTGAAAGAAGCACTAATCTACTTTTCTTTATTTGTACACTGTGTCACAACTTTGACCCAAAGGTCCAGAGCTATTTTAGGGTGATTGGCGTAGTACTCGGAGACTGATTGTAAGCATGATTTTCATTAGCTGTCACACTGATTGTAAGCATGAGCAGGTGGAAGATTAGGTTAGTGTGAAGCTTACCTTAAACCCTACCGCCGCCGTTGAAACGAGGCGAGCGTCGAGGGAATCATGGAGAACGGCGGAGAAGCGACGTCGCGCCATCCGGCCTCCTCTTGCGGTGGGAGAACGAATACTCCTATGGCTTCGGCTGGCTCTGCACCCTCACAAGCGGCACACCATACCTGATCGATTCGTTATCCTCTGGGTGCTCGACCTTCGACCTGTACGCCCACCACCTCAGCCTGACTGTCGCTTCGAGCGAATCTGTCTGCTGCATCGCCCAGAGGATATACTCAATGAACTCAGAGGACTGCGGCGTGACTGTCGCCGAGAAGTACATGTACATCGCCGCCCTCATCGCCTTTGTCTCGTTCTTTCGCATACATTGCCACATGGCCCTCACCGTCCTCGAAATCTCCCACTCATTGTCAAACCAAGTAAGGATCTCCTTCAACCTACCTAACTTGGCCTGATCGCCGCCGGCGATCTGCCTGATTCGCTATTGCATCCTCTCCGTAGATGTCCTTCTGAATGGTCCGGTGCTAGCTTTGGAGATGGGAGGAGAGACTGTGGTCTTGCAATAGAGAAGAGGGAGAGGCGAGACGGTGGTTTTGGAATGGAGATGATGGAGAGGAGAGGAGGTGGTTTTGCAATGGAGAAGAGGGAGAGGCAAGACGGTGGTTCTGGAATGGAGATGATGGAGAGGAGAGGTGGTGGTTTTGCAATGGAGAAGAGGGAGAGGAGCGTGCGACAGCGATTTAGGATTGGACGAGAGGGCCGGCGCGCTATGATTGGATCAAAATCAAAATCAATTTACCCTTCAATTAACAAAGCGACCCCACATTAACTAGTCTCCCTTTTATTTTGGGTCATAATTGACCATGATTTTAGCAAATAAAATATATGTTATACGTAATTTGAAAGTACATTTAGATACGAACCAAACGATACAATTTTTGGTGACATGCATTCACTTTGCTTGTCAAATACAGTACATGGTCAAACTTTGACCCAAAATACGCAAAACAAAAAAATACTCCCAAGACCAGCACCGTTGTTCTGCTCTTCTCCTCTTAAACCACCGCCGCTCCTCTCCTGTTCCAATCTAAATCCAACACGGCTCCTCTCCTCTTCCACTTCAAAACCACCGCCCCTCCTCTCCTATTCCAATCCAAAACCGACATCGCTCCTCTCCTGTTCTAATCCAAAACCAGCGCTGCTCCTCTCCTCTTCCATTCCAAAACCACCGCCGCCGAGTGAAGTTGCTGTGGAGAAGTAGATCGATGGAGGAGTACAACCGATATGTGAGGATCGCAGATGGCGACCCTGTGAAGCTAGCTAGGATGTTGGAGATACAGTCTTGGTTTGACAACAAGGACCAACTAGCAGCGACGGCGACATCCATGGCCAAATATCTGCAACAGAGCGACAAGGCGGCGATACTCCCGGAGGGAGTCATGCGGGAGTACATAGAGCTGCTCCTCTGGGCCATGGAGCAAACAGATTCACCGAGTCTGATCGTGAGGGAGCGGTGGTGGGAGTATCGATCCCAGATGGAGCATCCACCAGAGATTGAAGGATCGAGCATCTACAGGGTGCCGTTTGTGAGGGTGTCGTGCCAGAGCGAGCCGGTGGAGTCTTCGTCGACCGAACCCAACTGCAAGACGAGAAAAGCAGTTGGCCCGACGATGCTTCCCCGCCATCCTCTCCCTCGCCGTTCACATCGTCTCGTAGGGCGGCTGTCTGCCGTCGAGGAATAGGAGGGGACTACCCCCCAGCCCAATAGTCGGGCAGGTTGTGAATTGTCAGGAGGAGCTTAGGGTTGTCAGGATTTGTAGGTTGTGAATTGTGTTTTGTGTTGTGTATTTTGAGTGTACTTTCAGATATGAATGTCCTTTGAATTTCAGATTTGCAGTATTGAGCATATGAAGTATTTTATGAATTCTAGAGATCTATTTTTAACACTGAAAAAAATGTAGTTTCCTAGGAGTATAAAAGTGCAGACAATGTGATTCTCAGAGAAGAAACTGCAAGTTTCAGTTTCAGATAAGAAAGTGCAAGTTCAGTTTCAGATAAGAAACTGCAACTTTCAGAGGTAGAGCATTTATATTAACATGGCCTTTTCAAACAGGGTTAACATCATGTTGGAAGTTTTATTCATGGTCGAAAATGGAACTACCAGCCAGTTAACATCATGCTGATCAACATTCATGCATAACACATCTTCATATGATGCACAATCAAAAAGATATGCTATTTTCAAAATGCCCACACAATGTCGAGTGTGCGAAACACAGAGAAAACGAGGGGCGAAGTTTTGGCAAGTGTTGGACGCGGTGTGCGTACATGACAATGGGGACCCACATGTCAATAAAGGCAGAGGCAAAAAATTTGGAGATATTTTCCCTACACAGGTGGAATCGAACCCGGGCGGAACAGCTGTCGGGTAGTGTCACTTGGCCACTAGGCTAGTTCAATAGTTTCGTTAATAATAAGGCACTTCCTCAGGTGGTTGGATCCCCTCCTGCGCCTTTGTGCGCTTGCCGCGACGCTGCTGTCTGCCGTTATGAACATGCTGAACAAACGAGAGGAATCTGGAGAGGACTATATGTGGAGAGGCAGACAGTCGGGACCCACCAGGTCTATGGCCGTACGCAAGCAAGTGCCTCATCAAAAAAAAACTTCCTCCTAATGCTATACTGACGTTGGGGCCCACAGGTTTGTCAACATAGTTATATTTTATTAGGTGCTTCAACATAGTTACTATAGGAGATAAATTCACAACGAAGCCGGGGAACTGGCAGGTATCATTTATTATCACTGGGGCAGCAAGTATCAGCTGGGTTTTGGGCTGCCCCGTCTAGGCTTTAACATGCGCAGCCCACGACCTTGGATAGGAGGTCCATATGCCTGTTTGTATTTTCTTGAGGGACGTCATGTATCGACCGACCTATGGACCTCCCATCCGAGGTTTTATTTTTCCTGGAACATCGGCAGCCCAATTTATGTATTTTCTGAAGAAAACGCAGAGGTCTATTCTATTTTTCTATATAATAATAGGAGCGCCTGGTCCAACTTATGTTTCCCTTCTAACTATATTATATATATTTAAATTATTTTATATGTTATTATATATTATTTTTATTGTCATCATATATTGAACAGATACTTACATATGTAAGAAAACAATATCCCACATCTTATTAACTTATAAAAATAATTTCTTAACAATAAATCCTGGATTGTTTTGGCATGCAAATCCTAGTGATTGTGTACAAAAGCTTGGTAAGTTTTAAGGACGAATGTAATAATAAATCACTTATTATTTAAATATATTTATAACAAAATGCTCAGCCCATGTTTATTTTTTGATAACATTGCTGGCCCAACCCAACATTATAATTAGAATCAGCCCAGCAAAATCATGTATTTGAGAAAGTGCAAATGTCCTGTAATTTTTTAGGAAAAAAATAAATGGGCCACATGGACGCTACACTCAGCCCAGCTAATGGACTGCAATTCAAAAAAAAAAGATCAAATTGACTGTAAATTATACCCCGCAAAAATACTGTAAATTCTGAAAAATGGGTTGAATACGTGCCACATTTTTGGAGGCTGAAATGTGGGCCAATAGGTCGAAGCCAATGCAAGTCATTGTCAACTTAGTCAACAAATGATTCTGACATTGTTAGCCGTTGGATTTACATCCAACGACCGACATCCATCCTCAATCTCTCGTCTTCTTCCTTCAGCACCGCCGGGACCACCTCCCACCTCCTGCTGCTAGCAGCTCTGCTTAGCACGCTTCGCTGTGAAGCGCTACTCCACCGTTGGCCAGGCCACCCCTCCACCCCTCCTGTTCTTCTCCACCAATTGCCGAACCACAATGCACCAGAACCAGTTAACCCTCATACACCTCTCCGTCTGCGACTCTACTCCCGCGTCTTCCCATCTCCGGCTCATTGCTGTCCGGGGCCTCGCCGTCGTCCACCACCTTGGATGCGCTCGGCGCGGCGTGGTCAACGTGGTCAACGAACGACACCATCGGAAGTAGACTGTGCGTGGAAGGGCTGATAGCTGGGTCCACGGCCGCACACAAGGAAATGCCTCCTTATTACACGCAAAATAATGATTCCTCCACCTGACATCTGGGACCCACCAGAAGGGCCTCTGTATTTCATGAAAATAACATGCCCCCCGCTGACAGGTCGGACCCACCAGCTATCTTCTCATGCGAGGAAGTGCCTCCTTATTACGCACAAAAAAAATGAATACTCCCCCTGCCAGCTGGAACCCAGCATAGTGGGAGGCTGACTTGTGAGCCTACCAAGTTGACGGGGACGTAGGGTTTTGTCAACTTAGTCAATATGAACGATTCTAGCTCCATTTACCGTACGATGTTCATCCAACGGCCGTAGTGCTTCTTCAACATCTGGTCTTCTTGCTCCAGCCGCCCAAACCGGCGCCGGTCGTGCTGCGTGCTCCTGCCTCTCGTGGCCAGCTGTGATGCCGCGGAGGCCTCACCACCCCCTACTACTCCCACCGCTGGCCAGACCATCCCTCTACTCACCCACACCCCTTGTTATTCTGCGGCGACGGTAGCCTCACACCGCAACCGAACCAGTAAACCCTTGTACTCCTCTCTGCGCGGGCTTCCACTGCCGCGTATTCCCCGGCTCCGTGTCGTCCCCTTCCTAGGCCTCGCCATCGTCCATCGCCCTGGTGCTCTCGGTGCGGCGTGGTCAACGTGGTTAAGGAACAACTTCCATCGGAAGAGTACTGTACGTCGAGAGTCTGACAGATGGGTCCATGGCGGCCGCAAGGAAGTGCCTCATTATTACGCGCAAAATAATTATTCCTCCACCTAACAGCAGGGACCCACCGGACGGGCCACTGTATTTCATGAAAAAAACGTTTCCCCCCTGACTGCTGGGACCCACCAGCTACATCTTCGCATGCAAGGAAGTGCGTCCGGGCAAAAAAAATGATTCGCCCCCCTGACTGCTGGGACCCACCAGCTACATCTTCGCACGCAAGGAAGTGCCTGACAGTCGGTACCCACCTGGTCGAAGCGTATGTAGCATTGTCATTCTGGTCGCGAACGTGTACGTACATACTAGTCGATGTAGAGGCGCACACGTGTCGTAGTAGAGGCGCGCACGTAGCATGTACATGTACGTACCACAGCCAGGGTGCAAGAAAGAAAATATGGCCATGTACATACATAAGGGTGGGGTCTCGAACGCGTACTCGCGCATACGTACAACCAAGGCTCGTGTACATGGCTGGGTTGGAACGGAGAAACATCATCGTCGTCGTGTTCATGGGGAGCCAACCGGCTGGCTCGGAACGGCATGCGTCGTCGTGTTCATTGGGAGAGCTTGGACGGAACAACCGATGGAAACGAGGCCTGGCGTACCGCAGAACGGAGGAAACAGCCTTGTGTTCCACCAGCCACGTTCGAAATGGGATCCTGTTCATCGGGAGGGGTCTGGCGTACTGCCAAGCAGAGGAAACGGACTTGTGTTGGACCTCCTACGGTCGAAATGGGGTCCTGTTGATCGGGAGGGGTGTGGCTTACCGCAAAATGGAGGAAACAGACTTGTGTTGGAGCACTATGGTCGAAACGGGGGTCCTATTCATCGGGAGGGGTGTGGCGTACTGCAAAACGGGACTCCACGGGGTACTGTTCATCTCCACCGTCGACCTCCTCCAGCCTCCACGGGCTACTGTGCATCCACCGTCGACATCCTCAAGCCTCCACCTGCGACTATTCATCCACGGGCTCCTGTTCATCCAGCCTCCACCGCGCGCTACTCCATCGTCTAATGTTCAACCACCCCTCTCCATGGGCTCCTGTTCAACCACCCCTCCACGGGCTACTGTTCATCCACCCTCCACAGTCTACCGTTCATCCGGCCCTCCACGGGGTCCTGTTCATCCAGCCCCAGTCGGTTCGATCGATCGGGGTCCTGTTCATCCAGTGCCAACACCACGGTGTCCTGTTCATCCACCCCCACCGGGAACTGTTCATCCAAACCCTCCAGCAATGCTCACTGTTCATCCAAACCCCCCAGCAAATGCTCACTGTTCATATAGAGGCAACATCGATCGACTTCAGTTAGCAGCAGTAGCGAAGGAATCACTCGGGTTCAGTAACGTAGCTAGTGCAATCGCTCGGGTTGAGTTAGAGCCCAACGGCTCGCTCTGGTTCAGTTAGAGCCCAACGCCTCGCACACATGCACGTACATGTACAAGAGAAACGCGCATCGCTCGGCCCCCGACCACCCACCGTAACTGGGAACTCGCCGAAATTTTCCTCGCCCTCGCTTCTACCATGGTTTTTTCCGTCATGGACGGCCCAAAGAATGTCATGCAGTTGCGTCTCCGACCCGCCCAGGACGAAAAGCCCATTTTCTGTCATGATTTTTTGTCACAGAAGTAGGAGCCCACCACATCAATGATGATACCAGGTTTTTTCACAATTATCATCATAGAAGTGTCATAAGTATGACATAATTTTTTTCGTTCGGCCCAAAATGTCACGGATGTGTCTTTTTTTTGTAGTGAGTATTCTTGGATTGTAGCCGGGAATCAAAGGGGATACGCAGATGGGCAACTTGACAATGCCAAAATCTCCATGGATGATGTGTTCCAAGTCATCTTTGCAAAACCTTTGGATGAGAACACATCTATGGAAAAGCATACCAAAGATGACAATACGTAGATCTAGTGCTTCACTTATACCTATTTAGAGCACGACGGTGGCTTTATTTTATAGAAATTTCTGAACTCTCATGCTTCACTTATATTATTTTGAGAGTCTTTCTAAACAGCATGGTAATTTTCTTTGGTTATGAATTTAGTCCTAATATGATGAGCATCCAAGAGGGATATAATAAAAACTTTCATGCAAAGCACATTGAATACTATGTGAAGTTTGATTCCTTATGATTGTTCTGAGATATAAAGATGATATTAAAGTCATGCTAGTGAGTAATTATGGATTGATAGAAATACTTGTGTTAAAGTTTGTGATTCCCGTAGCATGCACGTGTGGTGAACCGTTATGTGATGAAGTCGGACCATGGTTTATTTATTGATTGTCTTCCTTATGAGTGGCGGACGGGGATGAGCGATGGTATTTTCCTACCAATCTATCCCCCTAGGAGCATGCGCATAGTACTTTGTTTCAATGACTAATAGATTTTTGCAATAAGTATGTGAATTCTTTATGACTAATGTTGAGTCCATGTATTATATGCACTCTCACCCTTCCACCATTGCTAGCCTCTCTAGTACCGCGCAACTTTCGCCGGTGCCTTACACCCACTTTATACCTTCCTCAAAGCCACCATACCTACCTATTATGGCATTTCCATAGCCATTCTGAGATATATTGTCATGCAACTTCCACCGTTCCATTTTATTATGACACGCTCCATCATTGTCATATTGCTTTGCATGATCGTAAGATAGCTAGCATGATGTTTACATGGCTTGTTCGTTTTTTTGATATCATTTGCTGTGCTAGATCATTGCACATCCCAGTACACCACAGGAGGCATTCATACAGAGTCATATTTTGTTCTAAGTATCGAGTTGTAATTCTTGAGTTGTAAGTAAATAAAGGTGTGATGATCATCATTATTAGAGCATTGTCCCATGTGAGGAAAGGATGATGGAAGCGATTATTTCCCTCACAAGTTGGGATGAGTCTCCATAGTTTACAAAAAAAGAGAGGCCAAAGAAGCCCACCATAAAAAAATAAAAAAATGAGAGAAAAGAGAGAAGGGACAATGTTACTATCCTTTTTCCACACTTGTGCTTCAAAGTAGCACCATGATCTTCATGATAGAGAGTCTACTATGTTGTCACTTTCATATACTAGTGGGAATTTTTCATTATAGAACTTGGCTTGTATATTCCAATGATGGGCTTCCTCAAAGTGCCCTAGGTCTTCGTGAGGAAGCGAGTTGGATGCACACCCACTTAGTTTCTTTTTGAGCTTTCATCAACTTATAGCTGTAGTGCATCAGTTGCATTGCAATCCCTAGTCACTCACATTGATATCTACTGATGGGCATCTCCATAGCCTGTTAATACGCCTAGTTGATGTGTGACTATCTCCTTCTTTTTGTCTTCTCCACAACCACCATATTCTATTCCACCTATAGTTCTATATCCATGGCTCACGCTCATGTATTGCGTGCACTTGAAAAAGTTTAATAACATCAAAAGTATGAAACAATTGCTTGTCTTGTCATCGGGGTTGTGCATGATTTAAAAATTTGTGTGATGAAGATGGAGCATACCCAGACTATATGATTTTGTAGGGATAACTTTCTTTTGACATGTTATTTTGAGAAGACGTGCTTGCTTTATTAGTATGCTTGAAGTATTATTGTTTTTATGTCAATTAAGCTTTTGTTTTGAATCTTATGGATCTAAACATTCATGCCACAATGAAGAAAATTACATGGATAAATATGTTAGGTAGCGTTCCACATCAAAAATTCTGTTTTTATCATTTACCTACTCGAGGACGAGTAGGAATTACGCTTGGGGATGCTTGATACGTCTCCAATGTATCTATAATTTTTTATCGTTCCATGCTATTATATTGTCTATTTTGGATGTTTTATATGCATTATTATGCTATTTTATACTATTTCTGGGACTAACTTATTAACCTAGAGCCCAGTGACAGTTTCTGTTTTTTCCTTGTTTTTGAGTTTCGTAGAAAAGAAATACCAAACGGAGTCCAAATGGAATTAAACTTCTGCGATGATTTTTCTTGGACCAGAAGACACCCAGAGGAATTGGAGTTCAAGCCAGAAGAGCCACGAGGCGGCGGCAAGGGTGGAGGGCGCGCCCTGGGGGGGGGGGGGGGGGCTCTGCCTTGTGGCCCTCTCGGGGATCCCGTGACCTACTCCTTCGTCCTATACATTCACATATATTCCAAAACCCTAGGGGAGCGCAACAAAAATACTTTTCCGCCCCCGCAACCTTTTATTCCTATTAGATCCCATCTTGGGGCCTTTTCCGGCATCCTGCCGGAGGGGGATTCGATCACGGAGGGCATCTACATCAACTCTACGTCCCTTCCGATGAAGCGTGAGTAGTTTACCTCAGACCTACGGGTCCATACCTAGTAGCTAGATGTCTTCTTCTCTCTCTTTGATTATCAATACTATTTTCTCCTTGATGTTCTTGGAAAACTATCCGATGTAATCTTCTTTTGCGGTGTGTTTGTTAAGATCCGATGAATTGTGGATTTATGATCAGCTTATCTATGAATATTATTTGAATCTTCTCTGAATTCTTATATGCATGATTTGATATCTTTGTATTTCTCTTCGAATTATCAGTTTGGTTTGGCCAACTAGATTGGTATTTCTTGCAATGGGAGAGGTGCTTACTTTGGGTTCAATCTTGCATGATTTCACCCAGTGACAAAGTAGGGGTAGCGAGACACGTATTGATTTGTTGCCATTGTCGGATTCCGGGCTCCGCAGACACAAGAAAGGTTCGAACTCAGGGGCGTGTGCAAATAACTTAACCTCTCAAGCCAGCCGACCCGCTGCTCTCACGACCTAGCCTGATGAACAAGAAGGGAATGGACTCTGCAGTTTACCCAGGTTCGGGCCACCTTGCGGTGTAAAACCCTACTCCTCCTTTGTGGTGGATTAGCCTCGCAGGGGGCTGAGGATGAAATAGTACAAGTGGAAGAACAACCTCAGGACGCTTGTTCTTGTGATGAGCTCGATGCTTCGATCGATTCGATCCCCTCCTAAGGTGGTGGCTAGGCTATATTTGTAGTGGCCTTAGTCCTCTTCCCCCAAAACTTAGGCCGGAAGGGATCCCACAATGGCCAATTTTGAAAGGGGACAAGTAGTACATTTGATCCTGACAAAAGGTGGTCTTCGCCTGCAAAGCTTCTGATCGTGACGTCGTGGTGGGCTCGGTGATGACATCCATCCTGCCGTTCTGGCGGTCTTGGTCTTGTTGCACACAAACGACAACCTTTGGCTGATTCCTTGGGATTCTGCACCTGCGCTTGCCTCTTTAGCACCAAAGAGGAAACCTTCCGCTCTGCGCTCGCTGGCGCGCGTCTGGCCTTGGTCGTCCTGGCTGATGTCACCCCAGCCTCATGAGGTGAGGGCTTGCATAGAAATCTACGCTCCTCAGGAGGCCGCCTGGGGAGGCTGCTCCTTCAGGAGGTCTTGATGTCGTCTGTCTCGTGAGGCTTGGCCCCTCATGAGGGTCTTGTCTTGTCGTGGTTGAAGATGGGTCATACCAAGCTGTCGATGGAGCAACGTCGTGGGTCGCAGGAAGGGAAGTCTGGGTACCCTGGTTCCCAGAACGCTGACAGAAGCCCCCGGGCCCAAGGCGCGCTCACACTTGGCTTCGAGGCAAATCCGAAGGGTAAGTGCAGAGCGTCGCGGGCCCCAATCACCCGCGGGCCGGGTCGATGCGTGGCCCTTGATAAGACATGGGCGCCTCTGCTTCCCTACGCTGCCTCGGTAACCGTCTGATTTGACAATTGCCGGTTGTGAGCGCAACCTTGCGATCATTGTCCGCCGCGCTTGTTCTATGCTCCCTTCTTTCCTTGTGAGCTTGTGTGCCCTTCTCCAGATGCCGCACCTTCCCCATCTTCCTCTGCTGCCATGGCTCCGAGATCGAAATAGAGGAGGGGAGTCCGCCCGCCCGAGGATCCCTCGCCGGGGTTGGAGCCCGCGCTGGACCGGTCGATAGTGATAAACCAGGAAGGGCGGGGCAAGGTCCCCTGTCCCTCACAACCCATTCCAATGAGTGGAAGGTGAAAAAGACCTGGCCTGCCTCTCGAGCTTCGATCGAGATGGGGGCCACTGAAATTCCTCTTCATCTTCATGCCCTCTCGGCCGGTCTAATCCCTCCTTTCTCCAATTTCTTCAACAACGTGCTCTCGCATTACCAGATCCAGACATTGCACCCAGATCCCCCCTCCATCGTCCTCCTTTCCATCTTCCCCTTCTTGTGCGAGGCCCTCATGGGAATTGCCCCATCCATGGCCTTGTTCCGCCACTTCTTTTCGCTCCATCTTGTCGATGGCCGACAACGCTCTGGGTACGTGTCGTTCTAGGCGGTGGCGGCGACGGCTGTCTCCAGCATCGACTTCACGTTCCACATGGATACCACGGGATTTCGGAAGTGGTGGGTGTATGTGGATGCCGCCGAGCTCAGCCCCCTGTTCCTTCTTCCACGCACACCGGTGATCCCAAGCTCCGGCTGGGGGCATGTGGGGATGGTCGACTGTCAGCTTGGGTGCGTTTGGTCCAGGTTGGCCAAGCTGAGGGAGGCAGGTGTGGTGGCGCCGATGGTGGCGAGGGAGTTCATCTGGCGGTGCATCTCACTGCTTCAGCGCCATTCTCGCCCAATGTGGCTTCAGGTGACTTTGCTTCCCTCCAAGACGTTGGGCACCGTGCTTGAGCTCCTGACGGGCAACCCAACTCCTGCCGCGCTTGCTGCTGAGGGGGGCCTCCTCTTGTACCACTGCTCGAATGGAGAGGACTTCGTCAGGAAAATGTCGCGCTTCGATGAGTGGGGGATGCTTCCCGCGGGCCACGAGGGGCCTCGCAAGAACCCCATTGTGGTGGGGCCCGTGCTTGTCCTTCGAACTATGGTGGTGGTGCATGCGCCATCGACCGCTCCCGAGGCGGCCCCGGGAGGCTGGACGCCTCCTGATGCTCCTGAGACGGCCCGCGGGGACAAGATGCCGCCAGATGCTCCTGAGGTGACTCCCTGTGGACCTAAGGGCGACCAGAGGGGAGCCCCGTCCGTACCCGCAATTGTCTCCCCCGCCTCCGGGGGCAGCGCGCCCCACTCCAGCATGCCTCCTCTGGCCATCGAGGTCCCCCGCAAGAGGAGATTCGGGAGCTACCGCCGCATCGCCCCGCGGGCCCTGAAACATAGGATATGGGTGGCCGATGATGAGTAAGTACGTTTCCCCCTAGGATTCTTGCACGATGGGTTCCCTCCTGACATTTGCCCTTTAGGCTTCCTCCTTCCTTGATGATGAGCCTACTCATGATGTGCCCTCCAAGGCCCCCGGGGCCAGCCGTTGCCCCAAGCCTCCTGAAGCAGGTGTCCTGCATCCGTGCTCAGGAGGGAGCGCAGGCTGCGGAGCAGTACCGCGAGGTGGCCAAGGAGCACGAGAAGGAGTTTAGAGTCTTGAATGCTGATCTTCAGCGATAGGTCCAGACACGCAGGGCCGCCCTTGCGGTGTGGCCTGGCGGGGCCTCTGCCAATGCGGTCGAGGCTCAGGGTCACGAGGAGGCACTGGCACTCGAGGCGATGGCACAAAGCTTGGAGTGCGACTGACTGGGGTGATGGAGAGCCAAGTAAATTCGGCCGAGGAGGCCCTTGCTTCTCGGGAGGCGAAGATTCAGTTGCAGGTCGATTGTAAGGTGGCGGAGATTCGCCAATCCGTTGTCATGGAGTATCACCAGAAGTTGGGGCTTCAGGAGGCCCGCTTCAAGCAATGGCGGGCCGAGATGGAAGGCAAAGTTGATGCTCTCCAAGCCCAGCTTGCCACGGTAGAGCGGCACGGAAGGCCACCGAGGAAGCCCGAGCCGCCGCCGAGGCTGAGCTGTCCTCCCTTCGGCCTCAGGTCGCAGGCATCTCGTCCCTTGTGTAGAGGGCGTCAGACAACGTGAACCACCGCCAAACGCTGCAGCGGGAACACTCCAAGATGCTTGATGACCTTAGGGCGAAGGCCAATCGCGCCTTGGACATCATCTGCGAAGAGAGCGTCGCTCGCCCTCACGAGGCTGACGATGCCGGCTACCTACACTTCTTTACCCAGGTCATTACCTGCCTTGAAAGCAGGGCCGCGAGGGCTCGCCAACTCATCGAGGAGAAGAGCTGGGATCTCCTTGGGTGCGCGATCTCGCGCGTCTTCAGCTACCTTCTCAAGCGGGATCCGGATTTTGACTTTATTCGTACATGGCGACCTGGCGAGCTGGGTGGACGATCATGTGGATGACTTGATCAAGGAGTTTGCTCTTGCTGATGACGTGGCTGCACTCGCGTCCGAGGAGGGCGGAGCCGATGATGATGGCGACGACGACGATGTGGGTAACAACGCGTCTTGCTAGGCCTGTACTTCTCTGCTCTTCCTTTAAAGTTTTTTGGACATGGCCCCGCAGGGAGTGAAAGCAGTTTTCCTTTAGGGGAAGGATGTTCCCCTTGTAATGCATGGAATGATGATATGTTTCCTGAGTTAATTTCAGAATGCGTTGTCACGAGCTAGGGAGCTCTTGACTAGAGTAGCTGGTGTGATTTACCTTTCATGTTCACGACCTTGGGCTGGTTCTTGTGCCATGGAGGCGCCTTCCTCTCGGGTGAGCCCTCTAGGAGCTTTCAAGGGAGGGGCTTCCTAGCGTGATTGCTGACCCGCTCGTGGGTGCTGTGCGAGGAGCAAAATGCCAAAGCTCTTGGCAAGGTGTGCAAAGCGCAGGCGACATGTGGCAGCGGCGTCCTTGGCCCCGGGGGGACCTTGGTCTGCCTAGGTGCGCACACCACATCCAGCCCCCACTCGTGGGGAGGGGTAGTAAGCAGGCACTGTGCCTTCCAAGCGAAAATCGAAGAGCAAAGAACATCACGAGTCGAAAAAATCCCCCCTTTCTTTTAATAAGCACAAAAAACTCCAAATTCATTCAAAGGCAGCAAAATCGGGTTACAGAAAAAGGGCAAAGAGAACAGCCGCGTCCGGCGCCTATGCTAGTCTTCAAACCAACGGGGAGCTAAGTGCTTCCACTGGGCATGGGCATAGTCATTGGGGGACAGTGTCGACGGCCAATGCGGAGCATGGTGCTTCCACTTGGACATGGGCGGGAGCCCCCGTGAGGCCCAGTGGCGGTACTCAGGAGACTCCGGGGCGTGTACAACCCCACTCATTATTATGTGAGAGTGTCACGAGCGGAGATGTTCACGTGCGCTCCTCGCTCCTTGCGGCGACCCTGCCAAGCGCATCTTGTTGCCACCGTTGGGGTGACCGGAAACCAAGACGAGACCAAGGGGCAAGGGGGTATGCTGGCAGTGGCCGGGCGATCGCAAGCCCTCTGCCTCGGGAAGGGCTCTCCAGCGCCTTCCCCGGCGGAGGACCTACCTCCGAACGGCGTGCGCCAACGTCAGGGTGGCGCCTTGCGGCGCGAGGCATGGAGGGAGCTTTGGCACCGGGCCCCCTCCACGCGGCTCCCAGGGCGATCCTCCTGCCTGGGACAGGTCCGGCGTCTCGTGATGCACAGTCGTGGCGGGTTAATCTACGACCCAAGGCCAGCGTAATCGTGTCTGAAAAAGGTTGACTGTGACCGGTGGTTGTTGGCGTCGAAGATGTTGGTGGGGTGCTGAGTTGGCTCGTGAGGGGTTCCCATCCCTCGCGACCTTGGCGATCCTGACACCCGAGCCAGCGCAGGAAGCACGAACGGGCTCCTCCTTTGCTCATGCAGCGCACTCGCTGTTGGTGGTATCAGGATCCCAGGGGCTATTGGCCTAAGACCAGCCTCCGGGCTCCGTGCTCCATCGCCCGCCATGTCCGAGGCCATGGCTCTCCGGCCCGAGTAAGACTCCTTGCTGCTATTGAGATAGAAGCCGCCTGTCCCAACTGCTCCCTAGGAACGAGCCCCTTGGGCCATACGCCGAGCCGCCTCCAAGGGCCCCCCCCCCCCGGGCTCCCCCCGGAGGGGCGAGTAGACATGGCTGGTGTGGGCACGAGCCTTCTGAGGCATCCATGCAGCTAGTGTGATGCGGAAAGGCGTTGTGCCTTCGCAGGCAGCGTCGAGCAGCTCGGCGATGCGGGAGAGCAGGGCGTCGCGACCGCCTTCAGCCAGCATGCAATGCAACAACTCGCGGGGCACGACGAGCGCGGCCCGTGCATTTGCCTGCTCCCGGCGAGTGTGTAGGGACGTCACCACGGTGCAGCTGGAGGATCTTACTGCCGCTCGGTTGCAGCGCTGAGTGGGAGGGGATGGAAACAGCCCACGGTGCCGGTGACTGCTGTCGCCGATGCCCATCCCCCGCGGCGGCAAGCGGGAGGTGACGATGGATTTTGTGGCCGGGCAGGGATGCTAGGATGGTGCGAGCGGCCCAATGCTCGGCACCGGCTCATGGAACCTCTGCCATGAGAACAACGAAGCGGTGGCGAAATAGCTGACAGAAGAGAGGCTTCGACATGCCGCTACATGGCGCGCCAAATGTCGGATTCCGGGCTCCGCAGACCCAAGAAAGGTTCAAACTCAGGGGCGTGTGCAAAGAACCCAACCTCTCAAGCCGGCCAACCCACTTCTCTCACGACCTAGCTCGATGAACAGGAAGGGAATGGACTCGGCAGTTTACCCAGGTTAGGGCCACCTTGCGGTGTAAAACCGTACTCCTGCTTTGTGGGTGATTAGCCTCGTGGGGGGCTGAGGATGAACTAGTACAAGTGGAAGAACAACCTCAGGTGGGTTGTTCTTGTGATGAGCTTGTTGCTTCGATCTATTCGGTCGATTTGTTCCCGTCCTACGATGGTGGCTAGGCTATACTTATAGTGGCCTCGGTTCTCTTCCCCCAAAACTTGGGTGGGAAGGGATCCCACAACGGCCAATTTTGGAAGGGGACAAGTAGTACATCTGATCCTGATGAAAGGTGGTCTGCACCTGCAAAGCTTCTGATCGTGACGTCGTGGTGGGCTCGGCGATGACATCCATCCTGCCGTTCTAGCGATCTTGGTCTTGTTTCACGCAAACGGCAACCTTTGGCTGATTCCTTGGGACTGTGCACCTGCGCTTGCCTCTTTAGCACCAAAAGAGGAAACCTGCCACTCTGCGCCTGCTGGCGCGCGCCTGGCCTTGGTCGTCATGGCTGATGTCACCCCAGCCTCATGAGGTGAGGGCTAGCATAGAAATCTCTGCTCCTCAGGAGGCCGCCTTGGGAGGCCGCTGCTTTAGGAGGCCTTGATGTCGTCCGCCTCACGAGGCTTGGCCACTCGCGAGGGTCTTTTCTTATCGTGGTTGAATATGGGACGTACCAAGCCGTCGATGGAGCCATGCCATGGGCTGCAGGCAAGTTTGGGCACCTTGGTTCCCAGAACGCCGACAACCATCAAGTACATAAAATGGGATTTTCATCATATTGCTTGAGTTTATTCCTCTACATCATGTCTTCTTATTTAAGGCGTTACTTTGTTCTTTATGAACTTAATACTCAAGATGAATGCTCGATAGCGGTTGATGTGTGGATTAATAGTAGTAGATGTAGGCAGGAGTCGGTCTACTTGACATGGACGTGATGCCTATATGCATAATCATTGCCTTGGATATCGTCATAACTTTTCGCTTTTCTATCAATGGCTCGACAGTAATTTATTCACACACCATATTTTTTGCCTTCATGAGAGAAGCCTCTAATGGAACCTATGGCCCCCGGGTCTATTTTCGATCATATTTGTTTCCGATCTACTATTTTGCAATCTTTTATTTTCAGATCTATAAACCAAAAAACCCAAAAATATTTTATCTTTTATTTAGTTTTATCTATCTCTATCAGATCTCACCTTTGCAAGTGACTGTGAAGGGATTGACAACCCCTTTATCACATTGGGTGCAAGTGTTTGATTGTTTATGCAGGTGCATCTATTGGGGACTTGCGCATTTCTCCTACTAGATTGATACCTTAGTTCTTAACTGAGGGAAATACTTATCTCTACTGTGCTGCATCACCCTTTCCTCTTCAAGGGAAAACCAACGCAAGATCTAGAAGTAGCACTAAGCCATTGGACCTTGTAGGGGAGAGGACGCTTCATCTTGACAAATTGTAGCTGGGAGCATAGCTCTTCTCTTGCCAAACTGTGGTAACTTCCTCCATCGATGATGACCTTCACGGAGCATCCATTGATGCCCGCTTTGATGTGGAAGATGTGGAAACATTGGTCTTCATCTTGTTGATGTTGAAGTGTCAAGACCTTGGAGAAAACAAGAGAGAGGCTTGAATCATTGTCACAAAAGACTTGGTCATCTTCATCTTCGTTCACTTGCCGGTGCATGGCCATGTGCTCAAGGGCTCCACTTCTTCTTCACTCATAGAGTCGTAGGTGCCATCATCGTTGGAAATCATGGTGCGCCAAGTGGGACATATGTATGTCTTGTGGCCTTTGCCTTGGCAAGTAAAACACTTGATGGAACTTGTCTTGTCGGTCTCATCGGTTGGAGTCGTTGATGATGAAGCTCTTGGCTTGTAGTTGCTTGTAGTGGAAGGGCGACTTGAAGGTGTCTAAGATGACTAAGGTTTCTTGTAGCTTGACTTGTCGTTGTTTCTCAGTGAAGCCTTGGTCGTGGTAGGAGGCGTCGTAGTCGTTGAAGCTTGATGGTAGGAGCCATAGTTCTTGGAAGAGTACTTGGCATACTTGTAGTCATCTTGCACTTGTCGCTCTGCCTTGGAAGCTTGGTGCACTAGCTCGAGGAGGTTGGAGTAAGGTTGGAAATCAATGATCTTGTTGATAGGATGGTAGAGGCCATTCAAGAAACGTGTCATGGTTTGCTCCTCATCTTCCGTGACATTGGCTCAGATCATGGCAATTTCCATTTCCTTGTAGTATTCTTCAATAGACATGGTGCCTTCCTTGAGGGGTTGCAACTTTTTGAAGAGGTTTCGACTATAGTATGTTGGTACAAAACGAGCTCTCATGACTTCGTTCATGCGATTCCAAGTGGTGATGGGTGGTTTGCCTTTCTCGCGGCGTGGCTCAATAACTTGCTCCCACAAAATGAGGACATAGTCTTGGAACTCAAGTGATGCCATAGCAATCTTCTTTTCCTATTCATACTTGTGTAAGCGAAAGATCTTGTCGACCTTCAATGCCCATGAAAGGTGGTCTTCGGGGTTGGTACCGCCGGAGAACTTAGGCATGTTGAACTTGAGCTTGCCTTACCGTTGCTGTTCAAAGCGTGCGGGTCGATTGTGATGACGCTCTTGCCATGGTGGATGATCTTGAATTGCTTGTTCATCGTGCTCCGCTTGATTATCTTGACATTGAGGACGTGGAATTCTTGCACGGTTCCTCATCTGTTGGCGCTGCTCAAGGTGTGCGGCTTCTTCTTGTCGCTGTCGATGGAGGGCCTCTTCTTGTAGACGTACTTGGCAGTTGCGCTCATTGACGACTTGTGTTGATTCGCATAGAGCATATTGGGCTTCAAGGGCATGTTCCTCATGATGTTGTTGCTCTTGTCGAGGGGTGTCGCCATCTTGATGTTCTTGTTGATCTTGGCATATTGGAGCTTGCTCTTGGACCAGAGGGTCATTAGCTTGGTGACGTAGTCATTCACGTTCCTGGAGGCGGTCTTGTGAACCATTGCCATGAAATGGGTTGCGTGGAGCTTGATGATCTTGATGGTCTTGGTGATGATGCAGACGAGATCGTGGAGAACTTGCATCCAAAGAAGATTCCAAAGAATGTCGACATGAGTGGCGCCGTCTTGATGATGACGATGTCGTAGAAGAATGGTTGACCAACAAGGGAAGAATCTCCTCCATCCTTGCATCATTATCCGCCTTTTGAGTAGACAACCTTTCGTCGTTCTCCTCCATTTTTGTGGAAAGCTTGTGGTCGAGGTAGTCTCTTCTACGTACCTCATATTATCACAAGTTTGTGGCATGTAATCGATGCGATCGTTCAATGCTTCATTCTCTTGATGCAAAGCTCGTTGCGTGCCAAATAGGTGGCTCTTGGTGACATAGCTATTCGGGTCCTCTTCGTGCTAGATGAAGAGTGGATTCGGAGAAGTACTTGGCCTATCCATCATCGAAAGTTAAATGTGAGTGGAAGAAAGGAAATAACTAGACCAAATGTACCTTATCTGATGTTGAAGATGAATCAATGATCACTCAAAATGTAGCAAGCAAATAGCACAATTGGTACCAGATCTTGTCGATTCTCAAACCTACACAAGTAAGGCTTTTGGAGTAGCTTGGTGAGGATGGTGGCACAAAATCTTATGCAATTTTTAGCGAGATTCAAATAATGTTGCAAAAGATTCACAAATATGCAAGTGAAACAAGTAGACCAATAGCAATATGTGGCACACAGATACACACACATGGATAGATAAATGGGGTCGTGCAACCAAGGTATGAGCTCAAAATGTGGAATCCACGGAAAATGCTCTTGTTGTACAATGCTAGAGAGACGTCAGCCCGATTGAAAAACGCTAGGCGGATACGGTACTTGTGCATGCCTACAAAGCAAAAATGCAATGACTTCTTTTCCAAGTATGTTATATGTATGATGTTCTGGTGATATTATCCAAGTTGATCGATGATGACAATCTTAAGTGCAATGTAGCATGATGCTATGGTTCTTGCTTACAAGCTCTTTTCTTATCTTTCTTTTGCTTAAAAGCTTTTTGGCTCCTTCTGTTTTGATCTCTTTCTTTTGGCCACTTATGCAAAATTCATGAACCAAGATAGCAATTGTGTGTTTGCGGGAACAAAGTATTGTACTAGTGATGATAAGATGATACCAAGATGAGTTATGTATGCTATGGAGACGATGATCACTAATGTGCACAAGTAACACTGATCGACAATACTCAAATGGCTATGCTCGATAGGAAAGTGACGCAAAATGGGCTACTGGTTATCAATGCAATCGCAAGGGAGAATATAAGATGGTCTCGTCAAGGTTACCCCCCTTACTTATGGTGGATGGTGTTAGAATGGTGAAGTGGTTGTTGTCGATGATGAGTTTGCGGCGAAGATGAGTGGCGGTGATGTCAGTGTCGAACCGTAGCCGAAACATGTTAGGAAACAGAAACCGCAACTAAAGTTCTTAAAGAACAAACCGTGTCAAAGTTGTTGGAGGTGGTAGCGGGTAAGCGATGGTGGTTGCGGAAAGCAGTGGTTGTATGCGGAAGTATTGGTGGAAACCCGGTAAAAATTGGCAAAAGTTAGGCGGAAAGACAAGTGGTGGAGGAGGTGTTCCTGCGGGAGGTCGGATGTCCAGGCTTGTGAGCTGGATGTCCCGGGGCCACGGGCCGGATGTCGGGGGATCCAAATCCTGGACGAACTCGAAGAACTAGGGGAAGAATAAAAAATTTCAGGGCAAAATTTATGAATTTTCGTTGATGGAATTGGGGGAAAAGTTAGGGGAAGGTAGATCTAAGAGTAATACATCAAATCCATGGATCAAATGCAACAAAACATCATCACACCAACAAATCACAAAACTTTTTTGGTATGACTATTTTTGTGGGGATTTTCAAAATTGGGACAAAACAAAGCAAAATTAGGCTAGAATCGGAGCATAGGGACTCCAAATTCATGACCAACCATGGCTCATGATACCAAGATGATGTATGGTGGAACCCTAAGGGCCGATCTTTCATGATTTGGAGGGGGATTCCCGAAGAACAGACGAACACACCAAGAATGCACAGGAGGAAACTACACAAATCAACTAGGTCCAATCACACATGTGCTAGATCCGAGTACACAAAGAGAGATACATGATCCAAATCTAACAAGGGACGAACAAACGATAGCTAGTTCTTCCCAATCAGTGAGGAGATGGGGTCTTGAATTCATGAGGGGATCTTCCCTAGACGGGGTCTTGAATCCACTTGGGGGATCTTCTCCAAGGATGCCTTGATCTCCAAAGGAGTAGGTAACAAGTGGATGAGCAAAACTATATCTCCAAAATGAGCTATCACAATGCTAACCCTAGAACGTTGGGGGAGAAGGAGTATATATAGTCTAGGGGGCAAAAGGGTACATGGGCTTCGGTTCGTTACTGTGTGCAGATAGGGAGCCGAATGTCTGGACCATGGGGGTCAGATGTCCGGGGTCGGCCTTCGGGTAGCTCCGTGGCATTTTGTGATGTACGAGATAGATTTTCGGGCTGGCGCTGGATGTCCGGGCCAGTCGGCTGGATGTCTGGGGCCAGGCTGGACGTCCGGGGGCCTTGGCTGTTGGCCTTCGACTGGGCTGCACGCTCTAGGAGCCAGATGTCCGAGTGTTGGGGCCGAATGTCCAAGTCCTTGAGACTTCCTCGGTTCCTTCCATTGGCCCTCTTCATCCATGCACTTAGGGACTTGTCCATCATTACGAGCATCTCTGAGGGGATGTTCTTCATACCTAATCACACATAGTGTTCCGGCTTTAGGTAGTAGCCATGTCTCATGAGGGTCATACGGAATATCACTAAGAGAGATGGCACCATGGACTAGAGAGCTCGTGCATGTGCTCATGTTATCGGTCTACTTGGAACTTGGTGAGACGCCGGTAGGTTCATGTGGATGACCATAGGATGCTCCGCATCAGAAGGGCTACTTGCCGGTCTCAGGATCACAATGGACCTTGGTATCAGAAAGCCCATTATCAGAGGTGACTTGCAGCTTGTTGTGAAGTAGGTTAACAAAGATTATCAGAGCTCGTTGATGGAAGCTTACATTGATGAAGTGTGAAAACTATAAGAACACTTTGACGGATTGCAAATAGAGAACATTCCCCGTGCGAAGAACATCAATGGTGATGATCTGTTGAAGCGTGCCACCTAGAAGCTACCTGTGGAACTAGGAACTTTTGTGCTACATTTTACTCAGCCATCTGTTACACCATCAATGTGGCAGAACAAGAGAAGAACGTTGATTTCTGGTGAATACTTTTCGGTAGAGCTCCCAGCAGCTGCCGACAAGCAAGCTGCCGGAGGCAACACCAAGCTTGCTGGTGAGAAGGAGGCTCCGGCCAGGCCTCATGTCCTAGAGACAAGCGCTCCCGCAATAGAAGAAATGCCTTTAGTCCTTTTCTTCGAGCCACAGGCCCCGACATGGGCGCAACAGATCGTCCATTTCCTTTAGATAGGAGAACTTCAATAAGAGCAAGAAGAAGCTAAGAAAGTAGCCCATCAATCAAGTATGCACAAGATTGTGGAAAACATTCTGCACAGAAAGAGACCAAATGGGGTGAAATTGAAGTGCATTTTCCGGGAAGATGGACATAAGCTGTTGGCAGAGATACATGGAGGCATATATAGCTCTCACATAGGATCAAGAGCCCTTTCGAAAAGCTTTCTGGCAAGGTTTCTATTGGCCCACTGCTCTCTAAGATGCAACTACACTAGTAACCAAGTGTGAAGCGTGCCAGTTTCATTCCAAGAATACACATTAGCCAAATCAAGCCCTTCAAACAATCCCTTCCTTCTAGCCCTTCTCGGCCTAGGGCTCGACATCTTCGTCCCCTTTCCCCATGTAACCAGGGGCTTTGAGTTCTTGTACATCGCAATCGACAAGTTCACAAAGTGCCTTGAGGTAGAGCTGATGAGGAAGGTGACAGCATAGTTGGCAGTCAAGTGATTCAAAGGTCTTATTTATCGTTTTGGAGTACCCAACAGGATCATCACCGACAACGACACACAGTTCACGAGCCACACCTTCATGCAGCACTACCAAGACCTTGGAAGCAAGATCTATTATGCGTCTGTTGCTCACCTGAGAAGCAACGTCCAAGCAGAGAGGGCAAATGCTGAATTGATGCCTTGCCACAAGACAAGAACTTACAACAAGATGCACATGCGCAGAAGGTACTAGATTGATGAGTTGCCGGCAACTCTTTGGTCACTTAGGACGACACCGAATCAAGCTACCGGCCAGACAACCTTCTCCCTAGTCTATGGTGTAGAGGCCTTGCTCCCCACAGAAATCATATACAGGCCACCTCGAGAGCTCGCTTATAATGAAGCTAAGGAAGGGCTATAGCAGCAAGATGACGCCACGCTCCTTGAGGAAGATCATATTCGGTCTACTGTACGTGTTGCATACCGGAGCCTTGAGTAAGGCGACAGTGTTCTTCATTGGATCCAGTCCATAAAGGGATCAAACAAGTCGACACCGAAGTGGGAAGGCCCTTATCGGGTAGTGCGAGTCACTAGACCCGGCACAGCCCGTTTGGAGATTGAAGATGTCACTCTGGTGCAGAACTCATGGAACATTGAGCATCTTTGCAAGTTCTATCCATGAGGCATATCTATCGGGCCTCCCAGTAACCTCTTTTGTACAAGTTTGTCAGCAAGACATGTAATCCTTTATACAAAGCCAGGCGCAGACCCTGTGCATAATGAAATAAAGCTAAGTGTTTCATAAGTCTTGTCAATTTACATGTTAAATTGTGCATGTCGCCATGTGATATTGTGATTCATTTTGCCTTGAATGAAATGATTAATGACACATCAAGGTCTCTAGCCTCCTCTCTTCTCTTCTTTCTTTTCTCAAAGGACAGAAGGTTTCCTTGCGTGCAAGTTTCCTCGAGGGGAGTGATGGTGTGGATACCACCAAGAGACGTTCAAGTTGTCATTTTACGACAACAAGTAAACAAAGAAAAAGCTAAGTTCAAAAACTTTGGAACAAATTCTTTGTTGTAGTTGCAATTTCTCCTTGAATGATTTTGGCTTTGTATGAGAACCTACACGCTAAGGAACCTAGTCATAATCAGCCGCGCTCTTACTTTGTTTCGAGTTCGCTCAATAACTTAAGTAGTTGCGCCGTGACTCTCAAGCGTAACCTTACCGGCAACGGCACTTTCGGCAGGCTGCTAAGGACCCGTTCCTCAAGCACTCGCGGCAAGAGTGTGCGCACTGGCAAGTTTCTGGCAACCTTAGGGTACAAAAATCATGTAAAGACAGAATAAGGCAAGGGAGATAGCACATATACATTCATCAGCACAAATTATATTACATCAGAAGCCAAATACAGTTCTAACTTAAGATAAACTTATCTTCTACATTAACTACGTTGGTGGCAACATGATACAAGAAAATTCATGCCTACGCTGACCCTCTGTTCTAGGTTTGGCCAACCCTATCGGCAATGGGCACGATGAGCTCTTCGGCGGCCTTGGTATCGGCTCCTTTCGGCAAGCCGGTGAAGACCTTAGTAAAATCAATGCTAGGATTCCGATACACCACTTTGACGAGCACCTCGAAGAGGACGTCCCGACAAAGCCTATGAGATTCGCTGGTGAGATACCCAACTCGAGTTTCATGGTGCTTCTCCAATGCCTTGACAAGACTTCCAAAGGATAAAGTGAGTCTGGAGCTGGCGGCGTCCCTTTCATTGGTAGAGAAGTGGCATTCCGACAAGCCCTTGGCAGATAGCTGTGCAGCAAGGTTCTCCGCAATTGCCACAAGATGGTCAATCAAAAGTTTGTAGGTGCCTTTGAGCTCGTTGAAGGTGTTTGCAACACTCTCAAGCAAAGCCTTCTCGTTCTAGAGGTCCTTCGTCAAGATCTTCTCCCGCTCTTTGGCACCCTCAAGAGATTTTTCAAAGGAAGTCAGCCTTAGTTAAAGGTCATCAATGATGCCCTTAGCCTTGGTGAGTTCTTGGTTCTTGGTGGATATTGAGGTTTGCAAGGCCAAGGCATGAGTCGTCTTTTCTCTATCTGCCTTGGTGTCAAGATTTCCTTGTTGCTAAAGTTCTTCCTCAACTTTCTTAACCTTTCTCTCCAGTTCATTCTTGGTGGTCTCTGCAACTTCAGAAGCATTGACAGCTTCTTGAATCTTGCCGGCATGATCCATAACTTGAGCTTCGATTGCCTCTTTGTGCTATCGCTTGAGGTCTTGGGATTGCTGCACAAGGAGGGCTTAGACTTCTTCATCCTTGCTGTGAAGCTTGGCATCAAGCGCCACTTCACGAGTGGTAAGATCTTCTTCATGAGCGTCGAGGCTTATTTTACGCTCGTTCAACTTGGCATCGACTGTTGCTATCCTTTGTATGGCCTATTCTTGTGTCTTGACGGATTCGGCCTTCTCCAAGACAAGTTTCTCCCACTCGAAGGTGAGCTCCTTTTGGTGGTCCTTCAAATCTTGGAGGCACTCTGCATACCAGATCCGTGTCTCCTCTACACACTTATCGAACTACTCCTGTCGGTGCAACAAAACCCAGGTGTGTTGCCCGGACTGTACACTGGCTCAAGAGCAAGGTTACATCATCCAAGACCAGACCAAGCAGAAGAGACAGCTCTTTGAGAAATTGAAGAGCAGATCAAGAAGACCAAGTCAAGCTAAAGGAGCAATATACCACTAAGGAAAAACCTCCCTTGCCGGGAAGGAAAGCCTAGCGAGGTCAAGGTTGCCCTGAAGACAAGTCTCAAGACTGCCCTGGCAAACTTGCCGGGGATGCTGAGGGCGGACTACCCCACCAAGGCCCCATCGCTCCACCTCACAGCAACACAAGTCATCGATCGGTGCTGTCGGATTTCGGGATCCGGCAACCCGTGAGAGGTTCGAACACTGGGGTAGATGCGGAGATCTCAACCTGCCTAGCCTGCCTACACGTGATCCTCCCTAGCCTAGCGTGTAGAGATCAAAGAGACACAAAGACAGAGAGACTTATACTGGTTTGGACCACCGTTGTGGTGTAATTCCCTACTCCAATGTGGTGTGGTGGATTGCCTCGAGGGGCTATGGATGAACTAGTACAAGGATGAACAAGCCTCAGGAGGTGAGGTGTTCTTGAGCTGGTGTGGTGCTCTACTTGCTCTGGTTTTTATCCCCCCCTTCTATGGTGGTGGCTAAGTCCTATATATAGTGCCTTGGTCCTCCTCCCAAATATGAGCGGGAAGGGATTCCACAACGGCAGGGTTTTAAAGGGGACAAGTAGTACAGTCTATCCTAAAAAAAGTAGTCTTCGCCTACGAAAAGCCTCTGGTCGTGACGCTGCAGTGGGCTCGGTGATGACCTCCGTCCTGCCATCCTGGCGGTCTTGGTCTTGTTGCACCAGAATGGAAACCTTTGGCTGCTTCCTCGGGACTCCGCACCTGCGGCTTGCCTCCCTTGCACCGAAGGGGAAACCTGCGCTCTGCAGCCTCCTGGCTCCCGCCTAGCCTTGGTCGTCATGGCTCACATCAGCTAAGCCTCATGAGGTAGCTGCATAGAACTCTCCGCCCTCAGGAGCCCTCCTGAGGAGGCCAACTCCTTCGGGGGTCTTGGCGTCGTCCGCCTCGCGAGGCTTGGCCCCTCGCGAGGGTCTTGTGGTGTTGATGTTGAAGCTGGGCCGTACTAGGCTGTCAATGGAGCCGTGCGTTGTGGGCCGCAGGTAGGCATGACTGGATACCCCCAAGTCCAGGACGCTGATAATAGCCCCCGGGCCCAAGGTGCGCTCGGAATTGGCTTTCAGGCGAAGCCAAAGGGCAAGTGCGGAGCGCCACGGGACCTAACCGCTTGTAGCCTTGATGACGCGTGGTGACTGATTGGACGTGGGCGACTCCGATTCCCCACGCTGCCTCGGCAACTGCTCAACTTGACAACTGCATGCTGCACGCAGAAGAAATCATCATTTCTAGAAATCATGGGGAGCCGACGATTTACCTTCTCCTGGCTATAACGTGCGTGCGGGTGGAGCCCCTGCCCATTTCTCTTTCGTCTTGCCCATGCTTTCTCTTCCTCCGCTTCTCCTCGCTCCCATGGTGCCGATCAGGAGGTTCTCTGCGGCAGAGAACGGGAAGGCTCCTAGGGAGGGGCCAGATCCTCTCCCGCCGAAGAAGCTTGGCGTGGGGCAAGGGGTGGCTAGACCTTGGCAGTCGAGGCCTCCGCCTGGCTTCCCCCTCCCCTTATACGCCCGGGCGCATGGTGAAGGAGTGCGCCACCGAGCGGAACCTCCCGAAGATGGCAGGGCCGCCATTACCCTACCGGCCGCACCACGGACCCACACTGAGGATAGCTCGCGTGAGTTCGTGGTGTGGGCGGCGATGCCTCCTGATACTTGGATCCGATTCCCGCGGTTCTTCGTCAGCGAACTTCCTCCGAGGGGACCGGTGGAGCTGTGGTTGTAGCACGCATGGTGCGACAGCCTAGCTACCGGGGCTGAGGTCGCCCGGGCTTGCCGAGCGGAGGGAGCCCTGGCGATCTACTTCGAGTACGACGACACGGCCACCCTCTTCTTCCAGGTCTTCAACGAGCGGGGCGAGCGGCTGGAGTGCTGCCCGGAGGAGATAGATCGAGGGATGCCATGGTGGGTGCTGGATACGCCGCCGCCCCCTTCAGCGTTTCTTCTAGCAACAGCAACGACTCCTGGGAGTCCAGCTGCTCTCCTGAGCCCATCGATTCTCCGGAGTCGAGCGACGACAGCTACGTGCCGCCGAGCTCAAGCCGGGGCCGGATTGCTGCTGCGGCTGCTGCCCGGTGTCGTCAGCGATGCCGTAAGGCCCTGTAGTTGTTTCTCCTGCGCGAGATGAAAACCAGCCCCCATGGGGCTTGTAAGGACCGGGTCGTATATAGTATCGCTATTCTTTTTGACCTGGTAATGGATGCACGTATCCCAGTCCGTCTGAGTCCCTCCCTTTTCTCTTCCGTAGACAGCGTGGCGCTCTACGCCGGCAGGACCCAGTCCCCAGGTAGGCTTCATCCGTCGCTAGTATGCCGGGTTGCGATGCCGTGGTCAAGGCTAGGAGGTGAGCGGCCCAAGGTCCGGTAAGAGCTCATGAGACGCGATGCTCACGAGTCCCCCTTTGGCGTGCAAGCAGCTGTGTAGAAAATCAAAAAGGGGAGTTGACCCGCCCAAGTGGAACTGCGAGGTGAGGCGAGTGGAACGAAACTGGCGCCATAGCGAGCCGAGACATATCTTTTGTGGCCTGAGTCCACAAGAGGGGTAATGCTTGTAGTCGCGCCTGTGGTGCCATCAGGTGCAGCCCGTCCTGGCCACCTTCCTGCCCTGCTTGCCAAGGTGCTCTACGTCCTCGGGACCTAGCCCTCGAGCGAGCTCAGCCGCCACTGGTATGCCAGGTCGCGATGCCGTGGTCAAGGCCAGGGGGTGAGGGCTGGAGAGCCAGTAGGAGCTCCCGAGGTGCGATGCTCAGGAGGCCCCCCTTTAATGTGCAAGCGACTGACGAAATTAGACGGTGGTTGTCTTGGACGACCCTAGGCTCGTTGTGGGGTGGACCTGCAGGTTAGATGACAAGGGAGGCCGAGAGCCCCAGGCGTGTATCGGAAGCACCGAGGACCCTTCGAGCTGGTGTATGCGAAGCGGGCCGCGAACCAGAGCTCGATCCCGGGTTTATCAGTGTTGCAGGGATGGACCCGAGCACAAGCACCGTGCCGATGCGTGTGTCGTGCATAAATGGTGTTAGTCAAACACATTAGGGTCATGAGGGATGAGGCGGAGGTCACGAGGTGACAATCATAGATAAATTCATGGAAACGATTAGATAATCCTGGTGAATGCAAAACGATACACGCCGTATGGACAGACCCACATGGCCTGGGGATGATGTAGCCCGAGGGGCGCCCCCAAACTGCACGAACTAGGGAGATGTCACCTGGTACCGTTGTTGAAGAGTTATTGAAGTAGCCAAAAAGCGCGTGCTGCTGAAGCGGTTCCTCATGAGCCGCTCCGATGCCGGGCCTCGGGAGGCTCGCACAGAGCACAGGGATCCTGAGGGTGCTCCTCCATCTCCGCCAGGATCGCCTGGCACCTGACCTCGCAGGCCACTTGAGCATCCCTCATACAGCGTTGGAATGCCTCAGCCGCACCCGCCAGGCCGAAAGGCATGCAGACGTAGCTGTGAGGCGGTCCCTCGCATCGGCTGACACGAGACGGCCACATGAGCTACCGAGACACGGCCCTGTTGAGCCCAGGGATGTCGATGTAGACGCAAAACTCTTTACCCTCGCTAGGGAAATGAACTCCACCTCGCGGCAGGCGACGATCGCCTTGCAGAACCCTTCCTTCCTGAATCTCCTCGATCGCCTTGCTGATGAACTCCTGAACGCCTGGTGCCTCACGCCTGATGCCTTCTCCTGGGAAGTGTGCTCCGAAGAGCGCCTCCACATGGTGCCCAAGCGCCACACTCGCGACATGGGCTAGGTCTGAGGCCCTCCAGAGGAGAGCCCCCCAGCCCAGCCGAGAGGGGCGCTGGGCGCACCTTCCTATGCAATGGGTGAAGGTGCCATGTCCGGGGATGCGAGGCTCAGCGCTGCGTCCTCGAGTGATGCTTCCTCATGAGACCCCTGACTCAGCTGCAGCTTCTTTGTCTTAGGGATGACCACAGGAGGGAGGGCACCGTCTTCGTCTTCTGGGTTCTCAATTGCTGCAGCTTGGAAGGCGCGCTCGAGGGAGCACACCGCATCCTTCTCTTGGCAGGCGGCCATGATGATGCCGCTGCTTCCTGGCATCCTGAAGATGTTGTAGCCATGGTGCATGGCCGCCATGAACTTGGCCAGTGCTGGGTACCCTAGGATGGGGTTGTAGGGAAGACAAATGTCGGCGACGTCGAAGTTGATGAGCTCGATGCAGTAGTTGTTGCACTCACCGAAGGTGACTGGGAGGCTTTCCTGCCTGATCGGGTGTGTTGATCCGTTGGTCACTCCTGAGAATGGCTTGGTGGGGTGCAGCTGGTAGTATGGCACCCGGAGCCTGTCGAACGTCTGGACGGAGAGAACATTGAACCCTGCTCCGCCATCAATGAGAGTCTTGGTGACGGTTACGTTGCTGATGACGGGGGAGCAGAGTATGGGGAGCGCACCAACGATGGCCGCGCACTTGAGCCAGTCTGAGGAGTCGAAGGTGATGGCGCACTTGGACCACTTGAGGGGGCGAGTTGCCTCAAGCTTGGGGAGCACCACATTTACGTCGCGCGCAAACTGCTTGAAGACACGGTGAGAAGCTGGGGCTTGTGAGCCGCCCAAGATGCAAGCGATGGCTCGCGGCTCCTAGAAGCCCCCAGCCCCCTCGTCCTGGTGGTGATCTTCGTTCCTTCTTGGCGGTGGAGGCAGAGGAGGCAAGGCCGCATTGCCCTGAGGGTGGTCCTCAAGAGGCTGCTCCCTCAAGTTGCCCTCGCGAGGCTGGTCCTGCCAGCGGTCCTCACGAGGCTGGTCGCGCCACTCCTGAGCAAGGTTGTCAGAATCGCGATTTTGAATCGGATCGGAGCTTCGATGGTAGGATCACAAATCGTAGAATCTTCACTATCAGAATCGTAGAAACGTAGATTCTAAGAACTAAAATCGTAGAATCATAGGGGTTAGTTTGGATCGTAAAGTCGTAGAATCGTATAACAGAATCGCGATTCTGACAACCTTGCTCCTGAGGACGGTCGCATTCGTTCCAGCATCCTCGACCTCGGCCACCTCCGCGACCGTAGCCCCGATCGTTGCGCTCGGGGCATCGACCGAGGCGCCCATCACGGAGAACCCAGAGCTCCTGGCAGTCGCTGGTGTTGTGGCTGTAGACGTTGTGGAAGGCGCAGAATAACCGCTTGCCCTTGGATGACTCAGGGTGGTCGCAGCCGCGCTTGGTCTCTGGCTCTGCCGCAAGCACGGCTGCCCCCTTGCGCTTCGTGTCCTTGGTCTTGGTCTTCTTGTCTTCTGGATCAGCATCAGGGAGCTCGAGGAGGGAAAGGCATCCCTCCTCGGCTCTCACACACTTGTTCGCCATGTTGAACATCTCCAGAGCAGTGCAGAGGTCCTCGTGGATGGCTGTAGGACCTTGAGAAGAGGTGTCTAGAGGGGGTGTGATTAGACACTAAGTACCAAAGTTGCAGTTTTTAAGTTTCCTTAAGTTTAAGTGGAGATTAGGCACATGTTTAACATTCACAATACATATCAAGCAAGCATGCAAACAGTATATGAGCAGCGGAAAGTAAAGCATGCAACTTGCAAGAAAGTAAAGGGAAGCGTTTGGAGGATTCAAACGCAATTGGAGACATGGATGTTTTTGGCGTGGTTCCGATAGGTGGTGCTATCGTACATCCACGTTGATGGAGACTTCAACCCACGAAGGGTAACGGTTGCGCGAGTCCATGGAGGGCTCCACCCACGAAGGGTCCACGAAGAAGCAACCTTGTCTATCCCACCATGGCCGTCGCCCACGAAGGACTTGCCTCACTAGCGGTAGATCTTCACGAAGTAGGCGATCTCCTTGCCCTTACAAACACCTTGGTTCAACTCCACAATCTTGTCGGAGGCTCCCAAGTGATACCTAGCCAATCTAGGAGACACCACTCTCCAAGAAGTAACAAATGGTGCGTTGATGATGAACTCCTTGCTCTTGTGCTTCAAATGATAGTCTCCCCAACACTCAACTCTCTCTCATAGGTTTTGGATCTTGTGGAAAGAAGATTTGAGTGGAAAGCAACTTGGGGAAGGCTAGAGGTCAAGATTCATATGGTAGGAATGGAATATCTTGGCCTCAACACATGAGTAGGTAGTTCTCTCTCAGAAAATGTATGCTGGAAGTGTAGGTTCAGTCTGATGGCTCTCTCCACGAATGAAGAGGAGGTGGAGGGGTATATATAGCCTCCACACAAAATCTAACCGTTACACGCAATCTACCAAACTCGGTGGGACCGAATCGTTAAACTCGGCCAGACCGATTCAGCAAATAATGTGACCGTTAGGATTTTCAGTGGGACCGAAATGCAACTCGGTGAGACCGATATGGTTTGGATTAGGGCATAACGTAATCTCGGTAAGACCGATTACACAAACTCGGTGAGAACGATTTTGGTAATAAGCTTCCAGAGAGTTGGTCAGGCAAACTCGGTTTGACCGATTACACAAACTCGGTGGGACTGATTTTGGTAATGAGTCAACAGAAAGTTTGCATTGTTATCTCGGTAGTACCAATTGCTCAAACTCGGTGAGACCGATTTTGATAATGGACATACACAGAGAGATTACAACCCCATCTCGGTGAGACTGAGATCCCTATCGGTAAGACCGATTTGCTTAGGGTTTGTGGCAGTGGCTAAGACATCTGAAATCGGTGGCGCCGGATAGAAAGAATCGGTGTGACCGATTTTGGCTTTGGGTTTAGGTCATTTGTGGAAGTGGGAAAGTAGCTGAGGGTTTTGGAGCATATCACTAAGCACATGAAGCAAGAGGCTCATTAAGCAACACCTCATCCCTCCTTGATAGTATTGGCTTTTCCTATAGACTCAATGTGATCTTGCACCACTAAAATGTAAAATGAAGTCTTGAGCTTGAAGCTTGAGCCAATCCTTTGTCCTTAGCATATTGAAGGAGTTCCCACATCCTTTAGTCCATGCCACTCCATTGTTGAACTTATCTGAAACATACTAGATAAAAGTGTTAGTCCAACAAGAGATATGTTGACATTAATTACCAAAACAACCTAGGGAGCACTTGTGCTTTCAATCTCCCCCTTTTTGGTAATTGATGACAACATACATCAAAGCTTTAGATAAAGGTATAAAGAATAGCAAGTAAAGCTTTGGAAAGACATGTAACAAACATAGGCTCCCCCTACATGTATGTAATCATGTGAATATGGAATATAGAAGCATGTGAGAGCATAAACATGATAGAGCAGGCAATGTGATACATGTATCTTGGCCATATGCATCAGAGCAAAGAATATTAAGGAAAATACTTTGATGCCCATGAGTCCTTCTTGCAAAAAGTATGTACATCAGCAAGAATTCCTCATACACATGATTGTGATGCATATACTTACCTTGTAGTCTTGAGTTGACTTACGATGGAATGAACCTGCGTAAACAAGGTTAGATAACACAGATGCATCTACTAGCCAGAGCAAACAAAAGAAACTACAAGAATACCAAGACTGGGATGACATGTAGAGAGTGAGTACTAAGTACCACATTGGATTAGACATGTCCCCAAGAGTAAAGATATGCAATGAATTTAAATGATTTCTTTCCGTTAGATGTCTTTCTCCCCCTGAGCATGGGATACTGGGAGAAGATAGGGAGTAGAAAATTAGAGCTGAAAGATATGAATGATGATCAGAGCTAATGTATGCTAATGCAAATAAGCACAACAGATCATATGAACATGTCTCTCCCCTCAAGAAGACATGTGGGCATCTCTCCTCTTGAACACCAAGCATCTGGGATCCTTGAGAAATAATTTCTACTTAAGTATCCTCTCCCCCTGGAGATCTCTCTCTCCCCTTGAGGATCTCTCTCCTTCCTTAAGAAGGTGATATCTCTCTCCCCCTTAAGAAGGTGATAAACTCTCTTTTTGATGTGATCTCTTTCTAAATTATAAGCTTTGATGTTCTCTCTCTCCCCCTTTGACATCAATTTCCAAGAAGGGTCTTCTGGAATCTATCTAATGGGTTTGGTTCTTGAGACACAACACAAAGCACTGATAAAAATGTGATGCTTGTAGAGGACAAGATTCATTGAGTGGAGCTGGATCAGAAGAAACATAGAATATGTGGCAAATTGTTTTTCCTGTTGTGAAATCGGTGGCACCGAATGGTATGCTTCGATTGTACCGGCAGGATTCGGTTGGACCGAAGATAACAAGTCGGTGAAACCGAGTTCATCACAGAGAAAACACTTGTCACCTCAGCTCACTAGACTAGTAAGATCTCACAAAGATTTTCAAGGAATTTACTGAAAGATATGCAAGGAATTGGGTGCAGAAAATGCAGAGCAAAATAGAAAGAGATCTAGATGAAGTTTTTTTTGAAAGGGGAAACAAATATGCATGAGACAAATGCAAAAACACAGAAAAGAACACAGGAGAACTTCATCTAGAGATGGTCGGTGACAAGGTCACCTATGTTAGAGTATATTGACTTAGGAGTTAAGTGAGATCACTTGATCATAGGTCATACTCATCGTTTAAGCTCAAAATGGGGTTGCCATTTTTTGTTTAAGCATCTTGATGTATTCACATCTTGTCGAGTCACTTTAGCTCATGACTTGGAGTAAAGCTTCTCTAAGATGGAATGACATACCTTGGTTGGTGGTGTAGTCCATGTAGTTGAACTTGTGTGGGTTGCTCAAGGTTGATGTAGCTCATCAAGAATTTGGAGCACCACTTGGAATTTGAGTTCATCTTCCTACATGGGTTAGTTCTTGCAAGGAAGATCACTTGTGTATCCAAAAATGACAATCAGGAAGCTCAACATAGAATTTGTCAAAGGATATGTTTGAATAGTTCCGTGCTTCCTTGTCTTCAGCCACCATAGTGTAGAGACTTGGTGATGTAGAGATTGCTCAAGATATGAGTAGATTACAATCTCATGGAATTTGATTCCACCAAGTACCTACAAGGGTTAGATAACATGCAAGATACAGATATTTCCATGACATAAGATTTTCATCATAAGAGAAATATCAAGGATTAGTCATAAGCTCATGTCTTGCATGTATCCAATGGAGTTTCTACTCCAAGTTTGAAGCATCGATGATGTTAAATTCTCCTCTTAACCTGCAAAACACTTTCTCATCAAGAGGTTTAGTGAATATATCCGCTAGTTGCTTTTCGGTGCGAACATGCTTAAGATCAATGTCACCCTTAGCAACATGATCTCGAATGAAATGATGACGAACTTCAATATGCTTAGTTCGAGAATGTTGCACAGGATCATGACCAATTTTGATAGCACATTCATCGTCACAATGCAATGGAACATGTCTCACGTATATCCCATAATCCTTAAGAGTTTGGGTCATCCAAAGTAATTGAGCACAACATGAACCAGCGGCAATATATTCAGCTTCGGCAGTGGACAAGGATACCGAGTTTTGTTTCTTGGAGGACCAAGACACAAGAGATCTACCAAGAAATTGACAAGTACCCGAAGTGGACTTTATATCAACCTTGTCTCCGGCATAGTCCGAGTCGGAGTAGCCAACAAGATCGAAAGAGGCCCTCTTAGGATACCAAATGCCAAAATTTGGTGTATGGATTAAGTATCTCACTATCCTTTTCACGGCCTTAAGATGACATTCTTTAGGAGCAGCTTGATATCGTGCACACATGCACACACTTAGCATGATATCGGGACGTGAAGCACATAGATATAACAATGAACCAATCATAGAGCGATAAACCTTTTGATCAACCGGTTCACCATCTTTGGTCAAGTCATTATGTCCACTAGTAGGCACGGGTGTAGACATACCTTTGCATTCTTGCATATTGAACTTCTTGAATAAGTCCTTGGTGTACTTTGTTTGAGAAACAAAGGTACCTTCCTTAATTTGCTTGATTTGCAACCCAAGGAAGAATTTGAGTTCACTCATGTCACATCCCTAGCTTCTGGTACTGCCTGGTGTTGCATCTTGTTGCATCATGTTTAAATTTTATTTAACTTGAAATGGGGATGATCAAACCCTAGCACCTGAAATCCAAATAGGTCCAACTCAATAAATGCATTCATTGTTCTCCAAAATGTTCTTATAAATGTTTGATATTTTTGGCAAAAGAAAGTTGGCACATCCCTAGCTTCTGGTACTGCCTGGTGTTACATCTTGTTGTATCATGTTTTAAATTTTATTTAACTTGAAATGGGGATGATCAAACCCTAGCACCTGAAATCCAAATAGGTCCAACTTAATAAATGCATTCATTGTTCTCCAAAATGTTCTTATAAATGTTTGATATTTTTGGCAAAAGATTTGATCCAAACCAAAAATAATGAACATTTTTAAGGATTCATTTTGGCACTGAATTTAAATCATTACTGTATTTGAATTTGGAAGTATATTCATAATACATAGAATATATTTTCAAATAACCGTGAATTATTCTATGTGCATTTGTCTAGGTCCACATGTGCAACATAAAATATTTCAGAAGCTTTGGCATAATTTTTGAATTCATTTTGAATTTAAAATAGTGGCAAGAAATAAAATAAAAACGGAAAAACAGAAAAATAGAAAAGAGAAATAAGAGAGAGAGAGAGAGACAACGAGACTACCTGTCTTACCTGGAGCTGGCCCAGTTGGCCCAGCCCACCAACCCACCTTGCCAGTCATCCCTAACCTCTGCCAGTAGGCAGAGGCGGGACAGCGCACGTGTGCGCGAGGCGCCACGCCTCCTCCCTGCTCGCCTGCCTCACCGAGGCACCTCGAAGCCCCTCCTCGGCGCCGCTCTGGACCCCTGCACCCCTCTCCTCTCTCCCTGGACCTCTCTCCCTCGTCTGCTCTCTCCCTACGACGCCACCGAACACGCCCATCACCGCAGTTCGACGTTGCCGCAACCACCGCCATCCCAACGATGCCCCGAGCTGCTCCCGAGCTCCTGCACCTCGTCGCCAGCCCCCTCACCGAGCCACGCGACTGGAAGACCCCCGAAGCGCCGCCCCCAACATCTTCTCCCTCCTCAGATCACCGAGATCGCCGGCGACCTCCTGCCGTCACCAGCCCCTCCCCGAGCTCCCTGAGGCCACCGTCGCAACCGCTGTGAGCCACTGACTCTTCTCCCTTCCTCCGTTTTCCCTCTCGCACGCCGTAGCTGCCGTGCCACTTGCGCCCGATCGCCAACTGCCGCCCCGAGCTCGTTTCCGACGAGCACCGGCCTCCCTAGACGCTGTTGGGTTATGTAGTAATTTCAAAAAATTTCCTACGCACACGCAAGATCATGGTGATGGCATAGCAACGAGAGGGGAGAGTGTTCGTCCACGTACCCTCGTAGACCATAAGCGGAAGCGTTAGCACAACGCAGTTGATGTAGTCGTAAGTCTTCACGATCCGACCGATCCAAGCACCGAACGTACGGGGCCTCCGAGTTCAGCACACGTTCAGCTCGATGACGATCTCCGTGCTCCGATCCAGCAAAGCTCCGGAGATGAGTTCCGTCAGCACGACGGCGTGGTGACGATGATGATGCTCTACCGGCGTAGGGCTTCGCCTAAACTCCGCGACGATATGACCGAGGTGGAATATGGTGGAGGGGGGCACCGCACACGGCTAAGGAACGATCCGTAGATCAACTTGTGTGTCATGGGGTGCCCCCCTGCCTCCGTATATAAAGGAGCAAGGGGAGGAGGGCCGGCCAAGGAGGAGGAGGCGCGCCCAAGGAGGGCAATCCTACTCCAAGTAGGATTCCCCCCTCTTTCCAAGTCCTACTAGGAGAAGGGAAGGAAGGGGAGGAGAAGGAGAAGGAAGGAGAGGGAGGATAAGAAGGAAAGGGGGGCCAGCCCCCTAGTCCAATTCGGTTTGGGCTAGGGGGGCCGCGCGCCCTACCTCCTCTCTTCCACCACTTGGCCCATGAGGCCCAATGCTTCTTCCTCGTATTCCCGTAACTCCCCGGTACCCCCGAAAATACCCGAATCACTCGGAACCTTTCCGAACTCCGAATATAGTCGTCCAATATATCGATCTTTACGTCTCAACCATTTCGAGACTCCTCGTCATGTCCCCAATCTCATCCGGGACTCCAAACTCCTTCTGTACATCAAAACTCATAAACTCATAATATAACTGTCATCGAAACCTTAAGCGTGCGGACCCTACGGGTTAGAGAACAATGTAGACATGACCTAGAACTATTCTCGGTCAATAACCAATAGCGGAACCTGGATGCTCATATTGGCTCCCACATATTCTACGAAGATCTTTATCGGTCAAACCGCATAACAACATACATTGTTCCCTTTGTCATCGGTATGTTACTTGCCCGAGATTCGATCATCGGTATCCAATACCTAGTTCAATCTCGTTACCGGCAAGTCTCTTTACTCGTTACGTAATGCATCATTCCGTAACTAACTCATTAGTTACATTGCTTGCAAGGCTTATAGTGATGTGCATTACCGAGAGGGCCCAGAGATACCTCTCCGACAATCGGAGTGACAAAACCTAATCTCGAAATACGCCAACCCAACATGTACCTTCGGAGACACCTGTAGTACTCCTTTATAATCACCCAGTTACGTTGTGACATTTGGTAGCACCCAAAGTGTTCCTCCGGTAAACGGGAGTTGCATAATCTCATAGTTATAGGAACATGTATAAGTCATGAAGAAAGCAATAGCAACATACTAAACGATCAAGTGCTAGGCATGGGTCATGTCAATCACATCATTCTCCTAATGATGTGATCCCGTTAATCAAATGACAACTCTTTTGTCCATGGCTAGGAAACATAACCATCTTTGATAAACGAGCTAGTCAAGTAGAGGCATACTAGTGACACTATGTTTGTCTATGTATTCACACATGTATAATGTTTCCGGTTAATACAATTCTAGCATGAATAATAAACATTTATCATGATATAAGGACATAAATAATAACTTTATTATTGCCTCTAGGGCATATTTCCTTCAGACGCTGCTGCTTGCTGCGCTGGATGCGGGAGAGCTCCAGCTCCCCGCGGGTGCCCTCCGCCGCTTGTTTGGGCGCCAGGAGAGCGAACCCGAGCCCTCCGCCGCGCCTGTTGCCGCCGGCGGGTTTGACCCAGCTGGCCAGGGGTTTGACCTTCCTAGGGTCAACACGCGTGGGCCCCGCCCCTGACTAGATTAGTTTAGGACTAATTACCCCTACTGACACTAACAATGGGCCCAGTGGCTGTTAATTTGATTAGTTAGAATTAATTAACCCTGTTAGTTACTTGTGTCACTGACGTGTGGACCCCACTTGTCAGGTTTGACCTGGACCGGGTTAGTTGACCTGCTGATGTCATCATGATGTCATGCTGTCGCAGTAAACTCTTTTCTGGAATTAGTTTAATTTTAAAATAGCCAGGAAATTCCAGAAAATGTTATAAACTTCCAAAATTCATATAAATTCAACCGTAACTCAGAATGAGATAAATTATATATGAAAAATGATCAGAAAAACCCAATCTATCCATCCGTACCCTTTTCATGCATGTTAGAACAACTTATGGCTGCTGTTTAGGACAAATCATATAAAGGGCATTTAAACCTTCACATATGGAGTTTGAATTTGAACCTTGGGTTCAAACCAACTTCATTTAACATTGGTGCTACTTGCATTAGCATATTGCCATGTCATGATCATGCATCAGATTGTGCATTGCATTGATTGTGTTCTTCCTTGTTTGCCGGTGTTTGTCCCCTCCCGATAGACGTGGTTCCGACGATGAGTTCGATGACACCAATGAAGAACTATATTATCTTCAGAAGTGCCAGGCAAGCAAAACCCCCTTGTTCATTCTGATACAATCCCACTCTCTCGCTCCTGCTCTCTTTTACTGCATTAGGACAACAACGAACCAACTGTTACATGCTGCGGTAGTTAAACCCCTTTCCTTTGCATGACCTGTCATTGCCACAGTAAATAGATGCAACCCAATAGCATGAGTAGGAGTTGTTTGAGCCCTGATGTGCCTACTCATTCATGCTTGTTTGTCATGCCTACTACTGCTTAGAGTTGAGTCAGGTCTGATTCATCGGGGATGAATTGGAATGTGGTGAACATGTCCTACTGTTGAGAGCTAAGTGTGTGAACACGATTTGGTAAAGGTAGCAGTGAGAGGCCATGTAGGAGTACATGGTGGGTTGTCTCATTGAAACCGTCCTCAGGAACTGAGTTCTGTGTTTGTGATCCATGAACAGCTACTACCACGCATTGGAATGCTTAAGTGCCCCTCTCGACTTATTAATCAACATGATCTCTGTCCAAGAGTTGCAACTAGTTTTGGGTGTTTTTAGGTAGTGTTAGTAGTCTACCAAGTGGCACCCGATACAAGTGGGCTTGGGTCAGACTAGGCACCGTGGCACGGTGTACCAAGCGTAGATCCACCCGTCGAGGTGGGCTTGGGAACCCTGATCACATCGTTTGGGGCCGTGAGCGACACCCCGGCCGGATCTCCTTGCGAATGGAACCCGAATAGGCGATAAACCTGGACGAGAGACTTGTGTGGTTAGTCAGGTCATGGCCGACTCCCTCGCCAGGCTTCTGCTTGAAGGTTGCTGAGATACACAGGGTGTACATGGCGGTAAGTGGCGAGAGCGTGTGTGAAGAAGTACACCCCTGCAGGGTTAACATTATCTATTCGAATAGCCGTGTCCGCAGTAAAGGACTTCTGGGTTGCCTATACAGTTCATAGACAAGTGAAAGTGGATACTCTAAAATACGCAAGATAAGCGTGAGTGCTATGGATGGCGTTCTCGTAGGGAGACGGGAGCGGATCCATAGTGGTGTATTGATATGGTGAATATGTGGACTCGTGTGCGCCACCTCAAAGAGTTACTTGCAGTCGTAGTTCAGGATAGCCACCGAGTCAAAGCTGGCTTGCTGCAGTTAAACCCCACCATCCCCTTTTGTTGATAATGATGCATATGTAGTTAGTTCTGATGTAAGTCTTGCTGGGTACATTTGTACTCACGTTTGCCTATTTTATGTTTTTAAAGAGAGACTTCGGTCTCGCTAGTAGTTTCGCGTGGACTTCGACGTTTAGCTTGTTACCTCAGCTACGATCTTGTGCCCTCGGCAGGATCTGGTAGATAGTCAGACTTCTCAGCCTTTTTCATTTGTAGATGTCTGTACTCAGACATGTTAAGCTTCCGCTTGTGCTTTGACTTGTGTGCTCTGAATGCGGGGTCTTGAGACCCATGTTTGTAATATCTTGCTCCTCGGAGCCTATTGAATAAAATACTTGAGTCGTAGAGTCATGTTGTGATGCCATGTTGTATTTGCACATATCGAGCATATTGTGTGTATGTTATTGAAATGCTTTGTATGTGTGGGATCTGACAACCTAGTTGTTTATCCTTGGTAGCCTCTCTTACCGGGAAATGTCTCCTAGTGCTTCCACTGAGCCATGGTAGCTTGCTACTGCTCCGGAACACTTAGGCTGGCCGGCATGTGTCCTTCCTCGTTCCTGTGTCTGTCCCTTCGGGGAAATGTCAAGCGGTGTCTACCGGAGTCCTGTTAGCCTGCTACAGCCCGGTTTACCGTAGTCCTGCTAGCCCAGTTGCTACAACCCGGATTCACTCGCTGATGACAGACACGTTCGTTGCTGGGTCATGTATGCCTGTCCCTGTAAGTTAGTGCCACTTTGGGTTCTCGACTAGCCATGTCAGCCTGGGCTCCTTGTCATATGGATGTTAGCGACACTATCATATACATGAGCCAAAAGGCGCAAACGGTCCCGGGCCTGGTAAGGCGACACCCGTGGGAATACCGTGCGTGAGGCCGCAAAGTTATATGAGGTGTTACATGCTAGATCGGTGTGCCATTGAGTCGGGGTCCTGACAACTCATCATAGACATCTCAAACTTCTCCGACATTAGCTTACCAAACTTTTCACTAAAATGAGGGTTAGTTGAACCAAATATGATATCATCAACATAGATTTGGCACACAAATAGTTCTCCATTAACCCTTTTAGTAAAAAGAGTAGAGTCAATTTTCCCAATTTCAAAGCCTTTTTCAATAAGAAACTTGGTCAAGCATTTATACCATGCTCTAGGAGCTTGTTTAAGACCATAAAGAGCTTTGTGAAGTTTGTAAACATGATTGGGTTTCTTAGGATTGACAAAGCTGGGAGGTTGCTTAACATAAACTTCCTCCTCTATCTCACCATTTAGAAAAGCAATTTTAATGTCCATTTGGTACAAGGTGATATCATGATGATTAGCATAGGCAAGTAAGATGCGAATGGACTCAAGTCTAGCAATGGGAGCATAAGTCTCACCATAGTCCATACCTTCGACTTGTGTGTAGCCTTGGGCGACGAGACGTGCTTTGTTGCGAACTACTTGTCCATCTTCATCTTGCTTGTTGCGAAACACCCATTTGGTACTGATGACGTTGTGGTTGTTGTCGGGCTTCTCAACCAATGTCCAAACTTGGTTCCTCTCAAAGTTATGTAGCTCTTCATGCATATCATTTATCCAATCCGGATCTTCCAATGCTTCTTCAACCTTCATAGGTTCAATGCTAGAGATGAAAGAATAGATTTCACAAAAGTTAGCTAAACGAGTTTTAGAGCGAGTGATTCTCTCGGTTTGAATGTCATTGTAGATTTGCTCGACGGGATGATCTTTAGCAATTCTTGCTCGAACTCATGAAAGCTTTTGCTTGGGTCTTCGTTGAACATCTTCTTCATCTTTTTCTTCTTCTTGGCCTTCTTCACTGTTGGCATTGTCGTTCTCTTGTCGTGGTGGAGAAGGAGGTTGTTGACGTTCATCTTGATGCACTTCCTCGTTTTCTTCATCTTGGTGTGTCCCACTTGTGGATGCTTCCGTATCAACTCTTGGTTCACCTTGTCATGAAGTTGAAGCTTCGACTTGGACGGATGAGGTGCTCTCCTTCACCTCCGTTGGACGAACCTTGCCAATAGACAAGTCTTGGATTGCTTCCGAAGGATCTTTGTCACCTACATCAATTGGCAATTGCTCTACTTGCGAGCCGTTAGATTCATCAAACTTCACATCTACCGTCTCTTCAACCTTTCAGGTTAAATTGTTGTAGACACGGTAAGTGTGAGAGTTTGAGCCATAACCTAGTAGGAAACCTTCATGAGACTTAGGACCAAATTTAGAGCGACGATGCTTATCAAGAATGTAGCACTTTGAGCCGAATACTCGAAAGTATCCAGCTTGGGGTTTGTTACCGGTAAGGAGCTCGTATGCCGTCTTGCCGAGTAGCTTCTGAAGATACAAGCGATTTGTTGCATGACAAGCTGTCTCAACCGCTTCTGCCCAAAAGTGCTTCGGCGTATTATACTCATCAAGCATCGTTCTCGCCATTTCGATGAGCGTCCGGTTCTTCCTCTCAACAACTCCGTTTTGTTGTGGTGTGTACGTTGCCGAGAACTCGTGTGAAATCCCTTCTTCGTCAAGAAAGGTGTCCACATTTGCGTTCTTGAACTCCGTTCCATTGTCGCTGCGAACCTTCTTGATCTTCACTTCAAATTGATTTTGAGCCTTCCTTGCGAAGTTTTTGAAGATCTTTTGGACCTGCGATTTATCATCGAGAAAGAACACCCACGTAAATCTTGAAAAATCATCAACTATAACAAGACCAAAAGAATTTCCACCGAGACTCTTGTAAGAGTTGGGACCGAAGAGATCCATGTGAAGTAGCTCGAGTGGCCTCCTTGTGGTCATGATGTTCTTCACGGGATGCCTTCATCCAACCTGTTTACCTGCTTGACAAGCACTACAAAGTCTATCCTTATCAAATATGACATCGTTAACTCCAAGGATATGATTTCCTTTAATAAGCTTGTCAAGGTTTCGCATACCAACATGACTTAGTCGTCTATGCCATAACCAACCTTTTGAGGATTTAGTAATGAAGCAAGTTTTAGGTTGAGCCTTTTTAGTGAAATCAATAATGTATAGATCACCTCTATGCACACCGGTAAAGACCATTTTATGATTGTCTCGACAAAACACTTGGCAATCTACTTCGGTAAATAGGACATTGAAACCGAAATCAGCAAGTCTAGATACTGAAAGTAAGTTGTATCCAAGAGATTCAACGAGCATGACATTTTGTATGGAGCTGTCATGTGATATGGCCACCTTACCGACGCCAACCACCTTACCCTTTGAGTTGTCACCGAAAGTGACATACTTTCGAGGGCTATCATTATCAGCAAGCTCACGAAACATGTCTTTATCTCGGGTCATGTGATTGGTACATCCACTATCAAGAACCCATTCCTTTCCTCCTAACATATATCCCCGAAGATTTGCCATAAGACCAAAGTGTCTCATTGCATCATCAAGATCGAAGTCACTATCATCATCCTCATCATAGTATCCATGTTCAACATCGTCATGTGGTGTATCAAGTCCTAGAGAGGGTAATTCGTTAGAGTGAGTTTGATAATGATCTTGCTTATGAATTTTTATAGCTTCGGAAATAATATCACTAATAATCCCAACATTTCCTTTGGCACACATAAGATTTGTAAGCTCAAATAGACGATCACCAAATATAGGATCACTAGAATTCGTCTTACTCAAGGCAATAGACTTATGGATAATTTCATCTAGATTTTTCAAGGAATAATCTGGAAATCGTTCCTCAAGAAATTTCCATATAGTGTAGGCACACTTAAAAGTAGGCAAACATGCAATCAAGTTTCTAGGCAATCCTCTAATGATAAGTTCGGCAGTTCTAAGATTCCTAATCATGTCAATTGACTCATCATGGGTAGGATGCATAGGATCAACATAAGGAGCACAAGGGCTAGCAATGTACTTGTTCAAATGATATTGATTGAAAATAACAAGCATCTCATTTTTCCACTCATGAAAATACTCTCCATCAAGAATAGGCACTCTATGTCTAAGACTCGCAATGGTAGACTCATCCATCTTCCTCCAAAGGTGATTAAACCAAAGCAATGGAGACCAATGCTCTGATACCACTTGTAGGACCTTGAGAAGAGGTGTCTAGAGGGGGGGTGATTAGACACTAAGTACCAAAGTTGCAGTTTTTAAGTTTCCTTAAGTTTAAGTGGAGATTAGACACAACACAAGTTTAACATTCACAATACATATCAAGCAAGCATGCAAAGAGTATATGAGCAGCGGAAAGTAAAGCATGCAACTTGCAAGAAAGTAAAGGGAAGGGTTTGGAGGATTCAAACGCAATTGGAGACACGGATGTTTTTGGCGTGGTTCCGATAGGTGGTGCTATCGTACATCCACGTTGATGGAGACTTCAACCCACGAAGGGTAACGGTTGCACGAGTCCATGGAGGGTTCCACCCACGAAGGGTCGATGAAGAAGTAGCATTGTCTATCCCACCATGGCCGTCGCCCACGAAGGACTTGCCTCACTAGCGGTAGATCTTCACGAAGTAGGCGATCTCCTTGCCCTTACAAACTCCTTGGTTCAACTCCACAATCTTGTCGGAGGCTCCCAAGTGACACCGAGCCAATCTAGGAGACACCACTCTCCAAGACGTAACAAATGGTGCGTTGATGATGAACTCCTTGCTCTTGTGCTTCAAATGATAGTCTCCCCAACACTCAACTCTCTCTCATAGGTTTTGGATCTTGTGGAAAGAAGATTTGAGTGGAAAGCAACTTGGGGAAGGCTAGAGATCAAGATTCATATGGTAGGAATGGAATATCTTGGCCTCAACACATGAGTAGGTAGTTCTCTCTCAGAAAATGTATGCTGGAAGTGTAGGTTCAGTCTGATGGCTCTCTCCACGAATGAAGAGGAGGTGGAGGGGTATATATAGCCTCCACACAAAATCTAACCGTTACACACAATCTACCAAACTCGGTGGGACCGAATCGTTAAACTCGGTCAGACCGATTTAGCAAATAATGTGACCGTTAGGAGTTTCAGTGGGACTGAAATGCAACTCGGTGAGACCGATATGGTTAGGGTTAGGGCATAACGTAATCTTGGTAAGACCGATTACACAAACTCGGTGAGACCGATTTTGTTAATAAGCTTTCCAGAGAGTTGGTCAGGCAAACTCGGTTTGACCGATTACACAAACTCGGTGGGACCGATTTTGTTAATTTGTCAATAGAAAGTTTGCATTGTAATATCGGTAGTACCGATTGCTCAAACTCGGTGAGACCGATTTTGATAATGGACATACACAGAGAGATTACAATCCCATCTCGGTGAGACCGAGATCCCTATCGGTAAGACCGATTTGCTTAGGGTTTGTGGCAGTGGCTAAGACATCTGAAATCGGTGGCGCCGGATAGAAAGAATCGGTGTGACCGATTTTGGCATTGGGTTTAGGTCATTTGTGGAAGTGGGAAAGTAGCTGAGGGTTTTGGAGCATATCACTAAGCACATGAAGCTAGAGGCTCATTAAGCAACACCTCATCCCTCCTTGATAGTATTGGCTTTTCCTATAGACTCAATGTGATCTTGGACACTAAAATGTAAAATGAAGAGTCTTGAGCTTGAAGCTTGAGCCAATCCTTTGTCCTTAGCATCTTGAAGGAGTTCCCACATCCTTTAGTCCATGCCACTCCATTGTTGAACCTATCTGAAACATACTAGATAAAAGTGTTAGTCCAACAAGAGATATGTTGACATTAATTACCAAAACCACCTAGGGAGCACTTGGGCTTTCAATGGCGAGCTCCTCCTTCATCTTGACATCGCGGACACCATCGGTGAATGCGGAGATGATGGCCTCGTCGGACTCCTTGGGAATCTTGAGGCGGACGTTATTGAAGCGCTGGATATACTTATGCAGGGTCTCTCCAAGTTGCTGCTTGACGCGGCGAAGGTCGCCCGCGGCCGGCGGACGGTCGCGAGTGCCCTGGAAGTTGGCGATGAAGCGACTGCGCATCTCCTCCTAGGAAGAAACCGACCCCTCGGTCACCAAGAACACGCGCCATCCTTGAGGGCCATCGGGAACCTGTTCTCCATGATCTTCTTGTTGCCATTGGCCGCCTTGATGCTCAACTCGTAGAGCTGTAGGAACTCGGCAGGGTCTGCGGTGCCGTCGTAGTGTGGAGGCAGGTCAGGCTTGAACTTGCTCGGCCAGACGATGTTGCGGAGCTCTGCAGTGAACGCACGGCATCCTGCCATGGCCACTGGAGGTTGTCGAGGGGGTGGAACGTGGTCCTAGTGCACACGCACCGCCACCTCCTGTGGCGGCTCGCGAGCCTGGTGCTGGGGCGCTAGAAGCACGGGCACTTCTCCTTGGGGGCGTTGAACCACCTGGCAGCTCACATCGTCGCGAGTTGGCGCCGGGCACTGCGGGTCGCGCCATGGAGCCATACACCTTGGCTCGACGATGGCGCCCCAGGGTGGAGGCGAAGGAGGGGCCCCGTGTGTGACGTCGCCCGCTGCAGGCGGGTGCTGAGGCAGCGAGCGAGCCGGCCCGTCGGAGCCACCGTGCGCGACGCTGATGAGCTCGGCGATGCGCTCGAGCCACTCCTCGTAGAGATCACCCACGTGAAGGTAGCGAAGGAGCTCCCGCGCCGTGAGCAGAGCGGCCTACGTGTCCACCTGGCCGCGGCGCGCGTGGGATGATGAAGCTGCTTGGGTGAGCGAGGAAGTAGCGGTGCGGCCATCATGGTGCACCAATGGGTGCAGCGACGAAGCTTGCTGCTCGTGGCCGGCAGGGCTCGTGGCGGCATTGGCCAACGGAAAGGGAGCGCGGCGGGCGCAGCCGTCCACCACCGGAGCCGTCTAGCGACTCGGGCGGCGACCGCGGCCCGACGCTCAGCGCGAGCCCTGCGTGCGTCGGCCATGGAGATGTCGGAGCAGTGGCGGATCGAATGACAGAAGATAGGATCCAACGCACCCCTACCTGGCACGCCAAATGTCAGATTTCAGGATCCGGCAACCCGTGAGAGGTTCGAACACTGGGGTGCGTGCAGAGATCTCAACCTGCCCAGCCTGCCTACTCGCGATCCTCCCTATCCTAGCACGTAGAGCTCATAGAGACACAAATACACAGAGATTTATACTGGTTTGGGCCACCGTTGTGGTGTAATACCCTACTCCAGTGTGGTGTGGTGGATTGCCTCGAGGGGCTATGGATGAACTAGTACAAGCATGAGCAAGCCTCAGGAGGTGAGGTTTTATTGAGCTGGTGTGGTGCTCTACTTGCTCTGGTTTTTATCCCCCCCTTTCTGTGGTGGTGGCTAAGTCCTATATATAGTGCCTTGGTCCTCCTCCCAAACATGAGCGGGAAGGGATTCCACAACGGCGGAATTTGAAAGGGGACAAGTAGTATAGTCTATCCTGACAAAGGTAGTCTTCGCCTGCAAAAAGCCTCTGGTCGTGACGCTGCGGTGGGCTCGGTGATGACCTCCGTCCTGCCGTCCTGGCGGTCTTGGTCTTGTTGCACCAGAATGGAAACCTTTGGCTGCTTCCTCGGGACTCCGCACCTGCGGCTTGCCTCCCTTGCACCGAAGGGGAAACCTGCAATCTACACACCCGCCTGGCGCCCGCCTGGCCTTGGTCGTCATGGCTCACATGCTGAGCCTCATGAGGTAGATGCATAGAACTCTCCGCTCCTAAGGAGCCCTCCTGAGGATGCCAACTCCTTCAGGGGTCTTGGCATCATCCGCCTCGTGAGGCTTGGCCCCTCGCGAGGGTCTTGTGGTGTTGATGTTGAAGCTGGGCCGTACCAGGCCGTCGATGGAGCCACGCGTGGTGGGCCGCAGGCAGGCAGGACTGGATACCCCCAACTCCAGGACGCCGACATGTGCGGTGTCGAGCCCCCAAGCGACTAAGTGGCTGTTATTTGGCACATGGCAGACACTTCCATAGGAAATCACCTCAAAATGACACCCATCCAGGGACGTGTCACGCAGGCAGGCGAGAAGGTGGCCAAATGGCCCGGCAAGGCTTACCGGGCTGTGCTACGATGTCACATTAGGCGGTGAATTTAATGCACCTTGTCCTGTCTATAGAGTTAGATATGATAGCACTGCTTGCTATCTAATCAGAATGCAATGACTGATTTACCATTGTGGTGACCCCTTGATCTATAAAAGGAGGGCCGTGGCAACGTTAGAACGGATTCGGACCCTTGTACTCTCGTATGCTTGTAGCTGCTCTCGCCTCGAGGCAACCCCACCGGGCTAGAGTGCTGCGTCTCCACCACTGTTCCACCATCAATCCACCAAAGCAGGATTAGGGTTTTACGCCTCGCGGTGGCCCGAACCTGGGTAAAACTGCCCGTGCGATCGCTGCCATGCTGCTCTGCACCCTCCGCTCTTTGTGCAATGTGCTCTTCCCCCTACCGAACCACAAGGGGCTGATTTCCCCATAGGTGGCCATGTTTTCCCACGTCAACTTTGGCACGCCAGGTAGGGGGAAGCACTTGCGCGAACCCGAGAGTGCGCGCAGCGCGTCATGTTCATCATTGTTTTCTTCGTCGACAGTTTCATCATCCATGGCGCCCAAGAAGAAGCCCGATGCTGCAGCTCACCCATCCACCTCGAAGGCCCCTCTGCATGTTTCCGCCTAGGCTATGGTGCTACGGGGATGCATGGGACGTGGACATTGCAGGGGATGTGGCTAGCGCAGGCGGCGTCGGTACGACCTCCCCTGCGACCGAAACAGGAGCAGGAGGCACCGAAGAAGGACAACGCCAACAACATCCTAGCGGCCACGCTCCACATCGTGCGGGTGGAGAGATTATTCCATCTCTACCTCTCCACCCCACCGAAGGATGCAGCCACTCGACGACGCTAGCTCTGAGGCAGACCGTTGCCCCCGCCGCGGGTGCAGCCGCGGGGTATGTGCCACCCCCGGGACGAGCTGACCGAGCCGATGCGCTAAATGGGGCCCTAGTCCCCAAGCGCATCCACCTCCTCACCACGCCACCCTGGTGACCGGCTCACGGCGACAAGAGCACGACACTGCCACTACCGGCACTGCCAGGAGCCAGATAACGTTACGATCTATGTCGTCATCCATGCCGACCACTACTTTGGAGGCCATGGCGCGGGCCCAACTCCTGTTGAGATTCCCGCCGGTGGCTCGTTAGATGGATGACTGGAGAGTCACCATTTAGAGCTTGATTGGTTTCGCCGAGGCGGGGGGATCACAGCAAGCAGGCCTGTCATGGCCTCCACAAGCGATAACAATGGCCTGAGCTGCTGGCCATACCAAAGGAGCCACCCCCACGGCGCAATCCACTCCGTGGCAGCCAGCGCAGGGGCCGCAGCTAGAGCCATGCAACCAAGAACCCGATGATGTATCGATGGCATCATCTGATCCTCGAGCGCGTTGAGACCAGTGGCGAGTCCTGGAAGATAGACAGAGAGTAGCCGTGCGCGTCACCATCGAACGACACCGTGAAACCCGCCGCCAGTCTGATAGGCGCAATGGCCCCAACGTCGGCAAGCCCATGACCAGTGAGAGCGGGTACCTGCCTTTCGAGGTTGGGTGCCCCGCCTTCACTCGCGTGCTGCGGCAAGTCCGTTGGCCATCTACTCGCACATTCAAGCCAGAAATACCAGAGAGGTACGATGGAAGATTGAACCCGACAGAGCTTTTGAGCATCTACACCATTGCTGTTCAAGCTGCCGGGGGAAGAGACGAGAAGGTATTCGCCAACTACTTCGCTTTGGCACTCAAGCAAAATGTGAGGTCTTGGCTGATGCACCTGCCAGAGAACTCCATTTCAACCTGGGCTGACCTGTGTCATGAGTTTGTTGGTGCCTTCACGAGCGGCCATCAAGAAAAGTCTGTGGAAGTATACGCAGAGGTTCAGTCGAGTGCACAAGAACATTCCAGACATCCACCTAGTAGCTGTGGTAGTTGCATTCCGGTCCAACATGCGCAACCGCGGGATACGTTCGTAAATGAACGTACGGCTGCCCAAGACTATGAGTGAGCTGTACACTTGGTGGATAAGTGTGCCCGTGTAAAGGAGGGGAGGCGGCTCCCCAGTGAAGAGGATAGCGTTGACGTCGACTTAGAGGACGATGATGCCACCAAACAGAAGAAGAAGAACAAGAAGGGCAACAAGAAGCGCAAGGATAAAGCCGTGATGACCGTTGAAGGATCGAGTGCACCTAGTACCGGCAAGAAGGCCAAGACCGAGGCCCCCGACAAGGAAGCTACACGTGCACTAATTGCCGGGAAACCACGACCGTCGAGAAGGCTGTGAAGGGTAATGGGTCGTACTGCAAGATCCATCGGGCCAAAGGCCACGATCTTTCGGAGTGTCATCAGGTTGAGTAACTCATCAAGAAGCAGAGGGCTGTGTATGAGAAGTGTGATAAGGAGAAGGACCAAGATTGCACTGGCGGGAAGGGCCGAGGCGGCAGACCAAATCGCCCCGGCAAGGCTCCTCAGTATCAAGGGAAACCCGCCAGAGGCCGTGAGAAGAAGGATTGCGATGACGAGAGTGATCAAGGAGATGAAGAGAAAACCAGCAAGCAAGAGTTCCAGAAAGCCACTGATGCCATATGCATTGAAGGGTTTGCATCTTTGCACTCCTCTCACCACCAACTTAAACAGTGGCCATGTGAAGTCAATGCCGTGGAGCCAGCAGCAGATTCTCGGAAGCCGGTCAAGCACGCCCATCATCTTTGATGAACAGGATCACCCTGACCGCACCATCGCAGTAGGTTGCTTGCCGTTGCTGGTCTCACCAACAATCCGCAACCTCAAAGTCACAAAGATGTTGGTTGACGATGGGGTCGGGTTGAATCTGATTTCTCCAAAAGTCAACAGCAAACTCCAGATAGTTGATGAAGACCTCAAGGTTACTGGTACGTTCCAAGGGATCAACCCCGGCAGGAGTCGTCCTAAGGGGAAGATCACACTGCTGGTAACGTTCGGGGGTCGTTATACTACCAGACCGAGAAGACTGTATTTGATGTGGTTGACCTCCCCCCTGGCGTACAATGGAATCCTCAGTCGCCCAGCCCTAGCTATATTCATGGCGGCATCCCATTATGCCTACAACACTCCAAAGATGCCGGGGCCAATGGGGGTCATTTCCATTCCATCGGACAAGAAAGACGCAATCATATGCATGGACAAGATGTACCGGGAAGCAGTCGCTGTAGAGGCCACGAAAGTTGATGCTCCCGCCAAGGAAAGCAAGAAAAATAAGAAAGCTAACAAGGACGCCAACGAGGAGTCCTGGAAGCGCACCTTTTCAGAGTGCACTGCGCCTGTTAATGACTTGCCGGAGAGTTCCAATAGCAAGAGATCCAAGGCTGCTACACCCACTGTAAAGAAGGTCCCGACAGGGCTGGCTGGCGCTAATGGTACAATTACTATCAGTGCTACCCTCGAGGACAAATAGGAAAGCATGCTCGTTGCCTTCCTGCGGGAGAATGTCGATGTGTTTGCAAGGCAACCATCTAACATCCCTGGTGTTCCCAGGGAGGTAATCGAGCACCACCTTGATGTTTGCCCACATGCCCAACCCGTCAAGCAAAAGGTCCGGAAGCAAGCTTTGGAGCGACAATAGTTTATTACCAAAGAGATCAAGAAACTTGATGTCGGTGCAACAAACCCTGGGTCTGTTGCCTAGATTATGCATAGGCGTAAGGAAGTGTTTGCAGCACCGAAGATCAGACCAAGCACTAGAGATCAGTTCTTTGATGAATCAAAGTGCAGATCAAGAAGACCAAGTCAAACCAGAGAGACAAGATGTCACTAAGGGAAAAACCTCCCTTGCCGGGCAGGCGAGCCTGGCGAGGATGATTGCCCAGAAGATAATCCACCAGACCGCCCGTCAGGCTTGCCGGGCACAGCAAGGGCAGGCTGCGCCGCCAAAGCGTCACCGCTCCACCTCACAGCGATGCAAGTCATCGATCAGTGCGGTGTCAAGCCCCTGAGTGACTAAGTGGCTGCTTCTTGCCACAAGGCAGCAACTTCCTACGGAAAATACCTCCTACTAACACTCGTCCTGAGACATGTCAAACAAGCAGGCGCGAAGCAGGCAAAACAGCCTGGAAAGGCTTGCCGGGCATGCTATGATGTGACACTAAGATACTCATTTAGTGTGCTCTGTCCGCTTGCAGAGTTAGGTACGATAGCATTGTTTGCTATCCAATCAGTACGTGAAGACTGATTTGCCACTGTGGTGACCCCTTGATCTATAAAAGGAGGCCCATGGCAACTGTAGAGAGGATTCAGACCCTCGCATACTCATACGCGCATAGTCTCTCTCGCCCCAAGGCAACCCTCTTGGGCAATAGCGCTGCATTTTCCACCATAATCCACCAAAGCAGGAGTAGGGTTTTACACCTCACGGCAGCCCAAACCTGGGTAAAATTGCCTATGTGATCTCTGTCGTGTTGCGCGTTGTTCTCCGCCCTTTGTGCAACATGCCCATTCCCCCTGCCAAACCAAAAGGGGCTGATGGCCCCATAGGTGGCCTTGGTTTCCCACGACATCTTTGGCGCGCCAGTTAGGGGGAGTGCGCTTCATGAACCCGAGAAGCGTACGTAGCGCGTCATCTTCATCGATGGCTCCATTGACCATGGCGCGCAAGAAGAAGCCCGGGGCCATCGAGGGGTGCACTCCCACGAAGAAGGAGGTGCCGCTAGTCCTCGTTGCCGAGCCCCATGCTCCAACTTGGGAGCGACACATAGTTCATTTCCTCCAAACCGGAGAACTTCCCGAAGAGCAAGAAGAAGCTGAAAGAGTGGCCCGGAGGGCCAGTATGTATCAGTTCGTCGATGACACACTATACAGAAGAAGGCCCAACGGTGTGAAATTGAAGTGCATTTGCCGAGAAGAAGGGAAGGAACTGCTGGCAGAAATACACAAAGGCATGTGCGGCTCCCACATTGGATCAAGGGCTTTGGTTGGGAAAGCATTCCGGCAAGGATTCTAATGGCCCATAGCCCTCCAAGATGCGGTTGAGCTAGTCACCGAATGTGAAGCCTGCCAGTTCCATTCCAAGAACATCCATCTACCTGCCAAAGCTCTTCAGACAATCCCTTTGTCATGGCTGTTTCTGGTCTGGGGGCTCGATATCCTCAGCCCTTTCCCCCGTGCTACCGTAGACTTTCAATTCTTGGTCATTGTAATCGACAAGTCTACAAAGTGGCTGAAAGCACAAGCCGTGAGAAAGGTGACTGCTCAGTCAGCTATCAAGTTCTTGAAAGTATTGGTGTGCCGCTTCAGAGTGCCTGTCCGGATCATCATCGACAATGCCACTCAATTCATGAGCCACGCCTTCATGCAACATGTTCATGCCTTTGGAAGCAAGGTCTCATTTGCCTCTGTTGCACATCCCAGAAGCAATGAGCAAGCTGAGAGGGCGAATACTGAAGTGTTGCGAGGACTCAAGACAAGAACCTTTGATAAGTTGAAGAAGTGTGGCAAGAGATGGATCGACGAGCTGCTGGTGGTTCTTTGGCCCCTCAGAACGACACCAAATCGAGATACCAAGTAGACTCCCTTCTCCCTAGTCTATGGGCCAGAGGCAGTTATCCCCACGGAACTCATTTATGGGTCACCACATGCTACCAGCAAGCCCTGCGTTGCTATCACAGCCGCAGGGTTCATGCCTGGTGTTTTGAGGAAGGTGACCTTGTCCTTAGGCACGTTCAGTCCGCGAAGGTGCAAACAAGTTGACGCATAAGTGGCAAGGCCCTTACCATGTAGTACGAGTCACCAGACTTGGTGCAGTCCGTCTAGAGACCGGAGATGGAAATAAATTGCAAAACTCATGGAACATTGAGCATCTCCGTAAGTTCTACCCATAAGGCGCGGCTGTCGGGCCCTGCCCGGCAGCCACCCTTTTGTACAGGCCTTGCCTTAGTTACATGTAACCCCTTGTACAAAGCCAGGTGCAGACCCTGAGCAACAGCGAAATAAATGAAGCGCTGCCCCCTGACAAGTTGCATGCATGCATAAGCATATCATGAGCATCACATGTTCATGTAAATAATACCACATCTGGCATCATTTTCATCTGCATAAACTACAGGCTCCTGCCGTGGACTTGGTCCCAAAGAGGAGATAAGAAGACGAGCCTACATTGAAACCCCTGGCAAGCCAAACAGATAAGTTCCTTCTCTTATCCATAGACTTGTGCATAGGAAAACCTTGCTGTCTTTTGAAACTTAGGTGCTCCCATCCCTTGACTCGAACGTTGCTTTGGTCAGGATGGTCGCGGTGGCCTTTGGCGAAAAAGGACTAGCCGGGGGTTGGTCCCTCTTTAAGGTTTGTGCCCGGTAGGCCTAACTCTGCGGCAACAAACTAAGGGTACTGGCAGGATAGCCTGCCGTCGGAAACTTGTTTACTTAAAAGTATAGAGGCATCCCACCTCTACATGGACATATTACATGCATGAGTCCCCAGCAAGGTTTATCTTTTTCATTAATTTTTTTTGAACTTAATCTTTTTCATTAATATGCTGATCAAACAAGTACAGACCTTACAAGAGACAAACAAGGATTAAAGAGATTACATAATTTGAACTAAAATTTGGCAAGTGCCTATAGATTTAAGATTAAAAAAAGATAAAATGCCCGTGACACCTTCATTTGTTCTCCCCTTCTTCGAAACTACAAGGGGAGACGGCGAAGACGGGAGGACAACCTGGCTGGGATTCGGCGCCTCCCTCGAATCAGGATGATGCCACCCCTGGGCTGGAGGAAGAAACCGGAGGGCAGGTACGGATGGTGATGCTACCGGAAGCCTAGACAGAGACGATGGTGCTGCCGACAAGCACGACTCGTCGGAACGGTCGCCCCCATTCTTGACGCGTCGTGGGTTGCCGCCACCTCCCGTACCACTATCACTTGAAGCTCCCACCACACCAGCCAGAGCGGGCACAGTGCGCTCAGGGTAATCCACAGAGAGCATAGTCATCTCAGACGACCCGAAGATAAGGATCCACCACCCTTTAAGGAGGCATGCATGAGTATAACAAGCTCTCCCATACGCTAGACGGGCAGTGCCTTGGGATGTAGGGTATGCCTTCACCAATGGTGAACCACTTTTGTGACCTCCCTACGACGCCGCGGGAAGAGGGGAATAGGCCACGATCGACTATCACGCCCTGAACCCATTACGGGCCTCGGCGTGGTATCGTTTGCGTTGCCCCTCACTAGAATTGAAGCGACGAGCAGCCCAACGACGAGCCCACCAGAGTCGCAACCTCTTGAGCTACCGCAACGCTGCTCGCGCGCCCTCCTGGGCTCGCATGAAGATGAGAGAGGGATCCTGATAGAGGCAAAGGTGTCCCGATGTTTCGATGAGATGGTGGCTAACATTTTCTGTGGGAGTCAACCTTGACGATCCGACTACGAACCTGCGAGACATCGCGCCTTAGCAATTGCTAAACCAACTTCCGAGGGGTTATTGACAACACCAGAGCATGATCAACCTGACCACGAGGGTCTGTTTTCCTGCGAGCAAATGAAGAACAAGCAAGAAACTGAGATTGCAATCTGGATATTACGAATATAAGAGGAAAGCTTTATTAATGAAGTGGAGTTCTGTGACGCCTTTGTCTAGTCGTTGAACACAAACAAAGTATGCGAAGTTGCAGCTATGGCAAACTTCTAATCTAAATAAAACCCAAAGTCTAAATGGCGCCCTAAGGGCTGTATATATGGAGGAAGAGGGGGAAGTTCGTGACCCTTGAAGGAGGCGTCCGAAACCAACCCTATCTCTTGTTTCCCCACACATACGGACTCTAGAAATAGCCTATACTCTAGTATTTCGAAATTACATGGGCCTGGCCCAAAAATAAGGTGATGCAACACCTATAATAGCCTCTGGACAAAATTTATGAAGTCGCATCTTGTATATTTTGTCAAAGGCTTCATGCACTCATTACGGTGGCTTCAAAGTCCCAAAATCATCACTTATAACTCCATTCTTGTTCCCCTTGCGCATGCCATCATGTCCATGCTTGATCTTGCTCCAATATTCATCCTTCTTGTCCAAGTTAGGCCTTTCATTTGCAAGCAATACAAATGTATCCAATTTAGGCAGCATGATATTCTCATGAACATTAGAATCATTACCAAGAAACGGAAGTACCTGATAATTTAACTGGTGTGCGCGAGCTCTAGTAATTGGTCCAGTATGTATAGCAGCAGGGGCTCTGGGTGTAACAATGTTATTTATGTCCTCATCATCCTCCCCTTCTAGAAATGAAGTCGTCCTCGACCGAAGCCCATCTTCCTCACCTAAATAAGGCTTCAAATCTGCAATGTTAAAAGTGGGACTAACCCCAAAATCTACATGCAGCTCAAGTTTATATGCATTATCGTTTATTTTCTCTAACACCTTAAAAGGAACCATCAACACATGGCATTAGCTTTGATTTGCTTAGGAAATCTATCCTTACACAAATGTAACAAAACAAGATCTCCAGGTGCAAACACAACATGTTTTCTACCCTTATCTCCAGCAAGTTTATATTTAGCATTCATACGCCCAATGTTTTCCTTAGTTAACTCATGCATTTTAAAAATCAATTTAGCACATTGTTTAGCGTCAAAATTAACCTTCTCCAAAGATGGAAGAGGCAACAAATCAATAGGTGCACGAGGTAGGAAACCATACATAGTTTTAGAAGGGCACATCTTAGTAGTAGAATGCAATGAACGATTATAAGAAAATTCAATATAGACAAGCATTCTTCCCACATTTTCTTATTTTATTCAAAACAACCCTAAGCATAGTAGACAATGTTTTGTTTACTACTTCAGTTTGTCCATCAGTTTGGGGGTGACAAGTAGTACTAAAAAGTAGTTTAGTCCCAACTTAGGCCATAAACATCTCCAAAAGTGGCTAAGAAATTGAGTATCATGATCTAAGACGATAGTATTTGGCACACCATGCAAGCGAATTATTTCACGAAAGAACAAATCAACGACATTAACAGCATCATCGCTTTTATGACATGGTATAAAGTGTGCCATTTTCGGGAATCTTTCCACGACAACAAATATGTTATCCCTCCCCTTCTTTGTTCGAGGTAAACCTAAAACAAAGTCCATAGATATACCCTCCCAAGGAACACTAGGTACAGGAAAAGGCATATATAAATCATGAGGATTGAGTCGTGACTTAGCTTTTTGACATGTAGTGCAGCGAGCAACAAAACACTCAACATACTGTCTCTTCTTTGGACAAAAGAAATGTGTAGCAAGTACATCCTCCGTCTTCTTCATGCCAAAGTGTCCCATTAACCCTCCTCCATGCGCCTCCTGCAACAACAAAAGACGAACGGAGCTAGCTGGAATGCATAGCTTGTTAGCACGTAACACAAATCCATCATTAACGACGAACTTGTTCCATGTTCTTCCTTCTTTAGAATTCTGCAATACATCTTTAAAATCAGCATCATGCACATATTGATCTTTGATGGTCTCCAAACCAAACATTTTGAAGTCAAGTTGTGAAAGCATAGTATAGCGACGAGACAATGCATGAGCAATAACATTTTCCTTACCCTTCTTGTGTTTAATGACATAAGGGAAAGTCTCAATGAATTCAACCCATTTAGCATGTCTACGATTCAGTTTAGCTTGACTTTTAATATGTTTCAAAGATTCATGATCAGAATGTATAACAAATTCTTTGGGCCATAAATAATGTTGCCATGTTTCTAAAGTCCGAACAAGAGCATATAATTCTTTATCATAAGTAGAATAATTCAGACTAGGCCCACTCAATTTTTAAGAAAAGTATGCAATAGGTTTGCCATCTTGTAGTAACACACCTCTTAATCTAATTCCACTAGGATCACATTCAAGCTCAAAAGTCTTATTAAAATCTAGAAGTTGGAGTAAAGGAGCATGTGTTAACTTATGTTTCAATACCGTGAAAGATTCTTCCTGTGCGGTACCCCAAACAAAAGGCACATCCTTCTTTGTAAGCTCATTGAGAGGTGCAGCAATGGTGCTAAAATCTCTCACAAAATGCCTATAGAAACCAACGAGTCCAAGAAAACTCCTCACTTGTGTGACCGTTTTCGGCTACGGCCAACTCTCAATAGCTTCAATCTTGGCTTTATCAACTTCTCCCTGTGGAGTAACAACATAGCCAAGAAAAGACACTCGGTCGGTGCAAAAGGTGCACTTCCCAAGGTTACCAAACAAACGTGCATCACGTAGAGCAATAAAAACAACACGTAAATGTTCCAAATGTTCTTCCAAAGATTTGCTATAAATCAGTATATCATCAAAATAGACTACCACAAATCGTCCAATGAAAGCATGTAAAACTTCGTTTATTAATCTCATGAGAGTACTAGGTGCATTTGTTAACCCAAAAGGCATGACTAACCACTCATATAAACCAAGCTTAGTTTTAAATGTTGTTTTCCAGTCATCTCCCAATTTCATACAAATTTGATGGTATCCACTACGCAAATCAACTTTGGAGAATATTGTAGAGCCACTCAATTCATCAAGCATATCATCTAGCCTAGGAATAGGATGATGATAACGAATAGTAATATTATTAATGCCTCTACAATCAACACACATACGCAATGCACCATCCTTTTTTGGCACTAGTATAATAGGAACAACACAAGGACTAAGAGATTCCCGTATATAACCTTTGCGAGCAGCTCCTGTACTTGACGCATAATCTCCTTCGTCTCTTCTGGATTGGTATGGTATGGTGCACGGTTTGGCAGCGAAACACTGGGAATTAGGTCAATCTTATGCTCAATCCCTCGAATAGGCGGTAATCCCGGTGGCACGTCTTGTGGAAAGACATCAGCGAACTCCTGCAAAATGTTAGTGATAGCAGGAGGCAAATAGGAAGGCACGTCCTCGAAGGAAAATAATGCCTCTTTGCACACGAAAGCATAGCAAACAGATTTGCTGAAATCTAGCTCATCAATATCAGATTTGGTGGCAAGTAAACATGCACTTTTGAATTTAATTTCAGAAGCAACATAGGAAGCAAATTAATATGTTTATCCTTATGAACAAGAGTATACTAATTGTTTCTTCCATGGTGTACAGAATTTTTATCAAATTGCCATGGCCTACCAAGTAATAAGGAACATGCTTGCATAGGTACCACACCACAATCAACATAATCAGCATATGTAGAGATACTAAAATGCACACGAACAGACGTGTTACCTTAACCTTGCCGCTGTTGTTGAACCATTGAATGTAGTAAGGATGTGGATGTGGTCTTGTGGTGAGAGATAGCTTCTCCACCATCTCCATGCTAGCCAAGTTGTTGCAACTCCCTGTATCAATGATGATGTGGACATAATGTTCTTTCAGAACTCCCTTTGTATGGAACAAATTATGCCTCTGATTTTGCTCAGCTTGTGTGACCTGCACACTCCAAACACGTTGAGCAACTAAACTTCCATACGTGTCAGCATCTTCAGCAGCCATGTATTGCGTCTCATGATTAGAATCATCTCCACAGTGTTCTTACTTGTAATAAGAGCCAAAGTCTCCTCAACATAGTCAGTAGCGGTCTCATACCCACCATCCTTAGTAGCAATCATAACACGCTTAGATGGGCATTATCTCGCATAATGACCTACACCCTTGCAATGATGACAAATAATATCATGTGCTTGCCCTGTTGATGCCATGGATGAAGAAGAGCTCTGTGCGGGACCGGAAGGTGTACTCGTGGCAGATGGTGGTGGTGGTGCCTCTTTTCTTGTATCTTGGTTGGAATTGGCGGCAAAAGTCAGTGGTGCTGCAGTAGGACATGTGGGAGTAGAGGATGTACGTGGTGTCTGTGATGAAGATCGACCTGCAGAAAAATTAGTTCGCGCCAATGCCTATTGATCCTGCACTTCACGTTTAGCTTTACAAGCAAAATGGAATAAATGAGTGATATTATTATATTTCTTATACTCTAAAATGGTATGAATCTCTTTATTTAATTCACCCATAAAACGTGCAAGCATAGCTTCGTTATCCTCAACAATACCACATCTAATCATTACCAGTTTGCAATTCCTGATAATATTCCTCTACAGAAATTTTTCCTTGTCTTAAGCGCTGCAATGTTTTGAAGCAATTCACGTTGATAATATGGTGGATCCCAACGAGTACACATAGCAGTTTTCAAAGCAGCCCAATAGGATATAATCTAAAATGTCTAGACCACTAAACAAAAGCAAAGCTAGCGAATTCACAAACAACAGAAGCAACACGTCTATCCTCGGGATATTGTAAACATATGAAATGTTGTTCAGTTTCTAACTCCCAAGTAAGATAGACATCATGAATGTATTGACCCTCAAATGGTGGAATATTCAATTTCAGTTTAGGAACATGGTCATAATCTCGTACTTGAGGTGGTGGTGCAGCCCTACCATTACGAATATAGGCATGAGGACGGCCCAGTGGTGGTGCTGGTGGTTGCACATAGTGCTGATTTGATCAACCTCATCTTCGTAATCTCCCTCGTGAACGTCCTCCTCATCGACAGCATCATGAGCCACATAAGCATCAATAGTAGGTGCAGCGGCACCAAAATTTTGACCAGGCTCAAGGGGAACACGCAGTGCTCGTCCCACTTGATTTGGAAGGCGATGTTGTTAGAGGTGCGACAGGTGCAACCGGCGGTGGTTGTGGAAGAGGCGCGAGCAATTCATAAACTTGTTATTGAGCTTTGTTTCGAACGTCTTCTCAATGTCATCTATCTTCTCGATGGCCTCTTCAAATCTGTTTAGCACATCTTGCACCTGTCCACCCATCATCTGCTGAAATTTATCATGTAGCTATTTGTTCGACATGTTCTCCCAATCAGTCTCATTGGCTTGTGATCCTTCCATGGTTAGCAGCAATAGAAACACACAAGAATATGATCCTACAGACTACTAGGAAGTGGCAATGTGTCACAAATCCGTCAAGCAAATCTTAGATTCTTACCAGTTCTTACCCAACAGTAGGTGGTGATCGGCAACCATTGTAGTCAAAACTCTCAAAGCTTGGATAAAGCGATTGCCAGGGAGAGTCAAACGCACGACGCAGATGTATGTGGAGCTAGGAAGGCTTTTAATATGGTAGCAAAAAGGGTACTATGCTGAATAAATGCTCAATGATGGTACTGTGCTGGTCCTAGGCTAGACCGTGCTAGAGACGCGAGCCTAGAACACTAACAAAATCACCGCGGGACACGGAAACAAGGGAAAAGCACACTTTGAATTTTTTTTTGCTCTTTTTTTTGCGCTCTTTTTTGCGCTCCTCTTTTTTTGCGAAAATTCACTATAATGGCGAGTGTCTCAAAACTCTTCCCAAATAAAAGTAAGAGGATAGCATGACATTTTTTGACTCCCTTTTTTGGAAATCAGGCCAGCGACAACGAAAAAATGAAACAAAAATTCACTATGATGGCGAGTGTCTCAAAACGCTCCTTGGGACCTAAAACAGGATAGGGAAAAAATATTTTCAGTCGCCGAAATTTTGGTCTAAAAGCTTCCCGGGGGTCTCCAGACTCTTATTTTTTCTTCTGAAATCTACTCAGGCAAGGAAACACGAATCGGAAAATAGGTTGATGTCGAAAATAAACCTGATACGAAAAGAACTCGGATTGGTGGTGGATATATGGTCGTATATGGCAGCAGAGGTGGTATATGGCAGCGATGGTGGTATATGACAACAGTGGTATGATATGGCAGCAGTGGTGGTATATGGCAATACCGATGAACATGGTGCGGCGGCGGCATGACAAACTGTGAGAGAACTCAAAACTCTAAAGGACTAGACACTAACACCAACAACTAGACACGACGATGCAAGCGCAAATTCAACAAAGCAAAATCCCTGAAAGATTATGCAAAGTCTCAGATTGGTTCGGATATGATGAACTAACCCTATTTTTTGGCTTTTTCGTGGACTGTAGGTATGAAGAATAGACTCGATCTAAACTATGAAAAGCTATAAAATCTCCCCAAGCAACCTGGAAATCTGATACCACATGATAGAGGCGAAGGTGACCCGATGTTTCGATGAGATGGTGGCTATCATTTTTTGTGGGAGTCGACCTTGACTATCCGACTACGAACGTGTGAGACGTCGTGCCTTAGCAATCGCTAAACCAACTTCCGAGGGGTTATTGACCACGCCGGAGCACGATCAACCTGACCACGAGGGTCTGTTTTCCTGCGAGCAAACAAAGAACAAGCAAGAAACTGAGATTGCAATCTGGATATTGCGAATATAAGAGGAAAGCTTTATTAATGAAGGTGGAGTTTTCTGACGCCTTTGTCTGGTCGTTGAACACAAACGAAGTACGCGAAGTTGCAGGTATGGCGAACTTTTAATCTAAACATAACCCAAAGTCTAAACGGTGCCCTAAGGGCTATATATATGGAGGAAGAGGGGGCAATTTCGTGACACTTGAAGGAGGGGTTCAAAAGCAACCCTATCTTTTGTTTCCCACACATACTAACTCTAAAAATAGCCTATACTCATGTATTTCAAAATTACATGGGCCTGGCCCAAAAATAAGGTGACGCATCACCTATAATAGCCTCTGGACGAAAGTTACGAAGTGTAATCTTGTACATTTCGACCAAGGCTTCATGTACTCATAGCGGTGGCTTGAAAGTCCTGAAATCATCACTTATAACTCCATTCTTGTTCCCCTTGCACATGCCATCATCTCCATGCTTGATCTTGATCCAATGTTCATCCTTCTTGTCCAAGTTAGGCCCTTCATTTGTAAGCAAGACAAATGTATCCAATTTAGGCAGCATCATATTCTCATGAACATTAGAATCATTACCAAGAAACGAAAGTACCCGATAATTTATCTGGCATGCACGAGCTCTAGTAATTGGTCCAGTATGTATAGCAGTAGGGGCTCTGGGTGTAACACTGGTATTGATGTCCTCGTCTGATCCTGCACCAGCGAAGGTGTGACCATACCCTCCTCTCATTCCCCAAGCATCAGCGCAAGCATTCGACATCACCGAGCCCAAGCTAGGGCACGGGGCCTGGCCCCAAGCTCTCCCTTTCAGCATAACCAGAAGAAGGCAGAGGATGACAGAGGAGGGATATTAGGATGAATGCCTCCGCTCCCCTGCCCTTCCTTTTATAGGCGGGTCGGGCAGAGAGCCAATCCCTTGACGGCTAATCACCGCCCACCTCTGCCAATCTATGAAGGCCGGTCCCTTGCGTTGATGCTCTCTCGCACCACGTGCCTCCGTTACCTACCCCACTCAATGCATGCAACATACGTGGCTAAGGATAAGGGCATAGTGGGAAGAGTGAATTGGCAGTTACTCGCCCGTGGGTTAAAGTCGTTCACGGGCCATTACATGAGTGGCCCCACTACAATTGGCATTACACGACATGTGGGGGAACTGGAAAATGATTTGGGCTCAGGTTAATGAAGGAGAAAAGGAGATATCAAAGGGCGAGCCACCGCTACGCTCCTGCCTGTGCACCGGTTAGGGCCTACCCCGATGACGCCCGACAGCACGTTCGGGCCATGCCCGAGGGCTCTTGTCGGTGCAACAAACCCTGGGTCCGTTGCCCAGACAGTGCACATGCCTAAGGATGAGATTGCAGCACCCAAGATCAGACCAAGCACTAGAGATGAGTTTTTGGAAGAATCAAAGTGCAGATCAAGAAGACCAAGTCAAACCAGAGAGACAAGATGTCACTAAGGTAAAAACCTCCCTTGCCGGGCAGGCGAGCGTGGCGAGGACGAGGATTGCCCAGAAGATAAGCCACCAGACCGCCCTGGCAGGATTGCTGGGCACGACAAGGGCGGGCTACCCCGCCAAAGCTTCACTGCTCCACCTCACAGCACCACAAGTCATCGATAAGTGCGATGTCAAGCCCCTGAGTGACTAAGTGGCTTCTTCTTGCCACATGGCAGCCACTTCCTATGGAAAACACCTCCAACTGGCACCCGTCTTGAGACGTGTCAAGCAAGCAGACTCGAAGCTGGCAAAAGCCTTGCCGGGCACGCTATGTTGTGACACTAAGCGGCGCATTTAATGCGTCTGTCCGCCTAGAGAGTTAGGTATGATAGCATCGTTTGCTATCCAATCAGTACGCAAAGACTGATTTGCCAATGTGGTGACCCCTTGATCTATAAAAGGAGGCCCATGGTAACTGTAGAGAGGATTCAGACTCTCATATACTCATACGCGCGTAGTCGCTCTCGCCTCGAGGCAACCATGCCGGGCAAGAGCGCTGCATTTTCCACCGTAATCCACCATCACCACCAAAGCAGAAGTAGGGTTTTACGCCTCACAGTGGCCCAAACCTGGGTAACTCGTGTGATCTCTGCCGTGCTGCATGACGTTCTCCGCTCTTTGTGCAATGTGCCCATTCCCCCTACCGAAGCAAAAGGGGCTCATGGCCCCATAGGTGGTCATGGTTTCCCACGACACTTGAGGCAGCTGGTTTGGTCAGAGGAGTATTGCGTCCAACGTGGTTAGCGAATCAAGTGGTGATGCGCAAGGAAAATGGGAAATGGAGGCTTTGCATAGATTTCACAGATCTAGATAAGGCATGCCAAAGAACCCGTTCCCCTTGCCGCGCATCGACCAGATTGTGGATTCCACCTCCGGTTGTGACCTGCTTTTGTTTCTGGATGCCTACTCCAGGTACCACCAAATCTTCATGTCCAAGGAAGACGAAGAGAAGACCGCGTTCATAACCCCATGTGGCACGTACTACTTTGTACGGATGCCCTTTGGGTTGAAAATCGTCGAATCCACTTCTGCAAGAGCAGTAGAGATTGGCTTTGAGTCCCAGCTACACAAAAATATTGAAGCCTACATGGATGATATAATGGTCAAAATCAAGGATAGAATGACTCTCATTCAGGATTTGGAAGAGATCTTTGCAAATCTCTGCAGGATGAACTTGAAGCTGAACCCGGAGAAGTGTGTGTTTGGCGTTCCTTCCGGCAAGCTACTTGACTTCTTCATGTCTAAGGGAGTCTTGGACTAGGGGTGTCCGGACAGCCGGACTATCATCGTCCGCCGGACTCCAAGACTACGAAGATACAAGATTGAAGACTCCGTCCCGTGTCCGGATGGGACTTTCCTTGGCGTGGAAGGCAAGCTTGGCGATACAGATATGTGGATCTCCTACCATTGTAACCGACTATGTGTAATCCTAGCTCTCTCCGGTGTCTATATAAACCGGAGGGCTTTAGTCCGTAGGACATAACCTCCATTACAACAATCATACCATAGGCTAGCTTCTAGGGTTTAGCCTCCTTGATCTCGTGGTAGATCCACTCTTGTACTACCCATATCATCAATATTAATCAAGCAGGACGTAGGGTTTTACCTCCATCAAGAGGGCCTGAACCTGGGTAAAACATCATGTCCCTCGTCTCCTGTTACCATCCGCCTAGACGCACAGTTCGGGACCCCCTACCCGAGATCCGCAGGTTTTGACACCGACATTGGTGCTTTCATTGAGAGATCCTCTGTGTCGTCACCGATAGGCCTGATGGCTTCTTCAATCAACAACAACGCTGTCCAAGGTGAGACTTTTCTCCCCGGACAGATCTTCGTATTCGGCGGCTTCGCACTGCGGGCTAATTCACTTGGCCATCTGGAGCAGATCGAAAGCTACGCCCCTGGCCATCAGGTCAGGTTCGAAAGCCTAAACTTCACGGCCGACATCCGCGGGGACTTGATCTTCGACGGACTCGAGCCACAGCCGAGCGTGCCGCGCTGTCACGATGGCCATGATTTAGCTCTGTCGCCGGACAGTGCCTTGGCGGCCGCACACGAATCCGCTCCGGCCCTAATTCCGGAGCCGATCGCGCAGATGGAGGACTGGTGGCTGGACACCGCCTCGGGGGCTGCAACTTCCACGGCGATGGAGCCGAACACTAACCTTGTCCCTAGCAAAGCTCGTGACTCCGAGGTGCCCCTGCCAATCGAATCTGATTGGGCACCGGTTATGGAGTTGACCGCTGCGGACATCTTCCAATACTCGCCCTTTGGGGACATCCTAAATTCGTTAAAACATCTCTCGCTATCCGGAGAGACCTGGCCGGATTATGGCCAGGATGGTTGGGATGCGGACGACGAAGAAATTCATAACCCACCCACCACCCACTTTGTAGCCACTGTCGACGATCTAACCGACATGCTAGACTATGACTCCGATGACATCGACGGTATGGACGACGATGCCGAAGACGAACAAGAGCCAGCGCCTACAGGGCACTGGAAGACCACCTCGTCATATGACATATACATGGTGGACACCCCAAAAGATGGGGACGGCGAAGAAGCAGTGGAGGCAGATTCCCTAAAGAAACAGCCCAAGCGCCGACGTCAGCGGCGCCGCTCTAAATCCCGCCACAGCAAGAATGGAGATTCCGGCACAGGAGATAATAACACCCTCGACAGTGCCGAAGACAATCCCCTCTAGCAAGATTCAGCGCAGGAGGATGCAGAAGCAAGCCCTCACGAGAGAGCGGCAGATGAAGAGGTCGAGGATGATAATTACATACCTCCCTCCGGAGACGAGGCAAGCCTCAACGACGACGAATTCGTCGTGCCAGAGGATCCCGTCGAACAAGAGCGTTTTAAACGCAGGCTTATCGCCACGGCAAATAGCCTAAAGAAAAAGCAGCAGCAGCTTCAAGCTGATCAAGTCCTGCTGGCCGATCGATGGACCGAGGTCCTCGCGGCCGAAGAGTACGAACTCGAACGCCCCTCCAAAAGCTACCTAAAACACAATTTGCTCCCCCGATTAGAGGAGGAAGCATACATACCTTCATCACCAGCGCACAATACGGCTGACCAACCACCCCGTGGTCGCGACAGAGAGGCATCTAGGCCCTCCACCAAGACCGTACCCCGGCATCGCTCCAAAAGTATGAAGCCAAGAGGGAACGCGCCGGACTTGCGAGATATATTGGAGGACAAAGCAAGGCAATCCAGATCCATCTATGGATCACGTGGGCGCCCCACGACCCACGACGAATACCGTCGCGCCGGATACAATAACTCCGGCCGGGCCGAACACAGCAGACAACGCTCACTCGAGCTACGTCGTGATATTGCTCAATATAGAGGCGCCGCACACCCGCTATGCTTCACTGATGAAGTAATGGATCATCAAATCCCTGAAGGGTTTAAACCCGTAAACATTGAATCCTACGATGGCACAACAGACCCCGCGGTTTGGATCAAAGATTATCTCCTTCACATCCATATGGCCCGCAGCGATGATCTCCACGCCATCAAGTATCTCCCACTCAAGCTTAAAGGACCAGCTCGGCATTGGCTTAACAGCTTGCCCGCAGAGTCAATTGGGTGTTGGGAAGACCTGGAAGCCGCATTCCTCGACAACTTACAGGGCACATATGTGCGACCACCAGACGCCGATGACCTAAGCCACATAATTCAGCAGCCAGACGAATCGGCCAGACAGTTCTGGACACGGTTCTTAACAAAGAAAAATCAAATTGTCGACTGTCCGGATGTAGAGGCCCTCGCAGCCTTCAAACATAACATCCGCGACGAGTGGCTAGCCCGGCACCTAGGACAGGAAAAGCCGAAATCCATGGCAGCCCTCACATCTCTAATGACCCGCTTCTGTGCGGGAGAGGACAGCTGGCTAGATCGCAGCAACAACCTCAGTAAAAATTCTGGCAGTCCGGATACCAAGGACCACAATGTCAGGTCGCGTCGAAGCAAAAATAAATGCCGCACTAAAGGCGACGACAAGGAGGATACGACAGTCAATGCCGGATTCCGAAGCTCTAAACCCGGTCAGCGGAAGAAGCCACTCAAAAGAACCACTCCGGGTCCGTCCAATTTGGACCGAATACTCGACCGCTTATGCCAGATACATGGCACCCCCGAAAAGCCAGCTAATCACACCAACAGAGACTGTTGGGTATTCAAGCAGCCAGGCAAGTTAATTGCCGAAAACAATGACAAGGGGCCGCATAGCGATGAGGAGGAGGAGACCCGGCCGCCGAAGAGTAGAGGACAGAAGGGTTTCCCCCCACAAGTGCGGACGGTGAACATGATATACGCAACCCATATACCCAAGAGGGAGCGGAAGCGTGCACTAAGGGACGTATATGCGATGGAGCCAGTCGCCCCGAAGTTCAATCCATGGTCCTCTTGCCCGATCACTTTCGATTGAAGAGACCATCCGACCAGTATCCGCCATGGCGGATTCGCCGCATTGGTTTTAGACCCAATCGTCGATGGATTTCACCTCACGAGAGTCCTGATGGACGGTGGCAGTAGCCTGAACCTGCTTTATCAGGATACAGTGTGCAAGATGGGCATAGACCCCTCAAGGATTAAACCTACAAAGACGACCTTCAAAGGCGTCATACCAGGTGTTGAGGCCAATTGTACAGGCTCAGTCACACGGGAAGTGGTCTTCGGATCCCCGGACAATTTCCGGAGCGAGGAGTTAATCTTCGACATAGTCCCATTCCGCAGCGGCTATCACGCCCTGCTCGGACGAACCGCGTTTGCAAAGTTCAACGTGGTGCCGCATTACGCATACCTCAAGCTCAAGATGCCAGGCCCTCGTGGAGTCATCACGGTCAACGGAAATACAGAACGCTCCCTCCGAACGGAGGAACACACAGCGGCTCTCGCGACAGAAGTACAGAGCAGCCTTTTAAGGCAATTTTCGAGTCCGGCCGTTAAACGGCCGGATACGGCCAAACGCTCCCGAAGCAACACCAACCAAGACCACCTGGCACGATCCGAGCACGCGTAGCAATACGGCCCCAACCCCAGCCCTTGCATAATTGCAAGACCAACCCTCCGCGTACATCATTACACTCTGGAGATACCATGGGCTTAAGGGGAGGGGCACGTCCACAACAAACCCAGAGTGCGGCTCGACCACACCAGGGGCTCCCAAGTGTGTCACTCTTTTTATTTTTATTTTTATATACAGGACTCCATTTACCAGAAGCCCTGTCCGGTGGTGGACCCACCGAACTCACGATGCAACAGCCAGGGAAGAAAGAAGGCTACGATTAACATTCAGGTGGTCTCCATTACGAGCATTAAATTCGATTATATACACCAGTCTGCAGCCCACCCCCGGAGGGGGACATGTTTATTTAGTCCAATCCCATGCTTACCGCACTATTTGTATCCTTCCGCACTCATAGCAGAATTCCTTGAATAAATAATGCAACATTTTGTGCCTGTTATTGCATTACTTTACACATATGTTCATTAATGACATCTCGCACCCGTATATTTTGGTACGGCCGAATACACCAGGGGCTTATGTTCCCCGCATTATGGTGTGATAAGTCCGAACACTTTCACAAGTGCGGCACCCCGAACTTATAGCATTATATGAATCGGCTCCGAATCATGTCTTGGGTCAATAGTTGGGTTTGCCCGGCTCCCACGTTTTGGTGCCTTACGTTCCATTCTGTCGGCTAAGGTGGCACTGGGAGAACCACTGCGATTGCGCCCCGGTTGAGCTGGGCGAGCGCCTCAGTGGAGAAAGCTAAAACTGACTGGCATGATAAGGCGAGAGACTGGTCGCTGTTTGAGAGGTCTTTTCGGGTCCCTAAAGACCAATGCCGCTTCGAGCGAAGTACCGGATAATGTCCGATGAAGGCGTGGATAGCGCCCCGAATTCGGTCTTCCGAATACCAGGGGCTTCGCCGAAATTTAAAATTATAGAATTCTATGGCTAGGTGAGAGTGTTCAAGCATTATAAGTCCGATTGCCTTGTTCGTTGTGTTGAGCGCCTCCCTAGATGGACCCAAAAATGGGAACAAGAGTGCTCAAGTTTATCCCGAACACCCCAGCACTCGTGGCTTGGGGGCTGAAGCCAACGACTTGCCATCTCTCAGATATTATAAACGGCCTCACAGAAGGTAATATTTTAAATTAAAAAAGCGTTGCGTAGCGCATATGAACAAAGTTTTCAGCGCACAGGATAATACATAGCGAGTTTACTCAATAATTACATCTCTGGGGCACTCATCCGCAATATTGCGGGCACCCTTCAGGACAGTCTTATAGTACATTTCGGGCGTACGATACTCCTTGCCCGCTGGCGGCGGGTCAGTAAGAAGACTCTCCACATCCAGCCTGCCCCAGTGCACCTTTGCACGGGCAAGGGCCCGACGAGCACCTTCAATACAGGCGGAGCTCTTGATGACCTCCACCCAAGGGCATGCATCCACCAGCCGCCGCACGAGGCCAAAGTAGCTCCCAGGCATGGCCTGTCCAGGCCACAGCCGGACTATGAGGCCCTTCATGGCCTCCTCAGCTACCTTGTGGAGCTCGATGAGCTGCTTCAGCTAGTCGCTAGGGGGCACCGGATGGCCGGCCTCAGCGTACTGAGACCAGAAGACCTTCTCCGTTGAGCTCCTCTCCTCGCCACGATAGAATGCGGCGGCATCGGATACGCTACGAGGCAGATCTGCAAACGCCCCTGGAGAGCTCCGAATTCGGGTAAGTGTCAGGTAATTTACATTAACATGCTTGCTTTGCATGAAAAATGCCTTACCCGCCGCTATTTTCTTCATATCCTCAACCTCCTGAAGGGCCTTACGGGCTTCGGCCTTGGCGGACTTGGCACTTTCGAGAGCCGAGGCGAGCTCGGACTCTCGAGTCTTTGAGTCGCAATCCAAACTCTCATGCTTCTCCATGAGAGCCTGGAGCTCTTGCTGCACCTCCGCCACCCGCGCCTCTAGCTTCTCTCGCTCTGCCCGTTCCGCGGCCGCATTGCATTCGGCCGCGGACACAGCCTCCTTCAGGGTTGCCACCTCGTTCGTGGCCCCTGCAGTACCCACGTTATCCTTGTTAATTTTATTGCAACCGAAATCCTTTTCTGTAAGGTAAAAATTCAAAGTGGTGCTACTCACCTTCTTTGTCCTCGAGCTGCCTCTTGGCATGGCCGAGCTCCCACTCGGACCGCTCGAGATCTTGCTTCAATGCACCAACCTCCGCAGTCAGTGCAGCAGAGGTCAGCAGCGTAGCTTGCAAACCCATATTGACATAATTTATTAGCAACCCTGCGTATATCTTTTCAGATCCTCAGTCCGGCTTTTCTTTCCGAACACCGAACTGAGCATTAGGGGCTACTGTCTATGCGGTATTACATTACATAATTTTAACTTCTTACCTCAAAGCCTGTTAGAAGGCTACTGCAGGCTTCGGTCAGCCCGCTCTTGGCGAGCTGAACCTTCTGAATCACCGCACTCATAACAGTGCGGTGTTCTTCCTCAATGGAGGCACCTTGGAGCGCCTCCAGCAAGTCGTCCGGCACCTCCGGTTTGACGGAGGCCGCCGGCGTCACAGTCTTGCCCTTCTTGCGAAGGGGCCGCTTGCCGGACTCCGAAACCACTGCAGGTTCCGGCGTAGAGTCCGGCGCAAAGTCCGGGAGGCTGCCTTGCGGCGCCTCCGGAGCCTCCTCCTGATGGGTCCCTTTCTGGGATCCCACCTCGGCGTCCTCATCGGCGCGAGGGGTGGAGGCAGTCGGGATGGAATCCACATCCGACGGAGCCAACGACCCGCTCGATGAAGCGGGGAGATCATCATTGGCCGGACTGCAGGCAGCATGCGGCATTAGAAGGACACTATGTGACACAAAAGAGAAATTACAAATCATTCAGGGATCCGGATACTTACGATCTCGCCGGAGGCCTGGCCCTTGAAGGCCACTCTTCGCCGCCAACGTTGGTGTTGGCAGAACTCTCCGGGGGAATAGTTCTCCCCCTCTTGGACCCTTCGGCCTCCCCTATTGGGGAAGCCTTCCTCTTTCTCTCTCCCTCCTCTGGGAGAGAGTCTTCTTCCTCCTCCTCATCTTCGGGGGAGGAGTCCGCCTCGGAGTCGTTGGACACCTGAAAACGGGAACTCTTCCGAGTGCCCGTGGCCACCTTCTTGGCCTTCTTCTCCGGCACCACGTGCGGTGCCGGAACCAGTAGCCCCGCTAGACGGGTGTCCACTGGGTCTTCAGGCATGGGAGCCGGGCAGATGAGCTGCTCGGCCTTCTTCATCCATTCCTGTCAAAGGAAAAGGGAGATTGAAACCCGCTTAGAATCGATCTATTAACAATAAGTGTCCCGTAAAGGGGTAGAATCGCTTACCTCGTCAGCTGGACGCTGCGAGTGAAATCCGCGATCTTCCGTCGCGGATGCGGGGGCTTCGGCGCCCTTAAACAGCACCCTCCAGGCGCCTTCGTACGTCGTGTCGAAGAGCCCGCTCAACGCCTGGTGCCGTTCCGGATCGAACTCCCACAGATTGAATGCCCGTTCTTGGCATGGGAGAATCCGGTGAACGAGCATGACTTGGACCACGTTAACCAGCCTGAGCTTCTTGTTCACCAGCTTCTGGATACAGGCCTGGAGTTTCGTCAGCTCCTTCGAATTACCCCACAACAAGCCCTTCTCTTTCCAGGAGGTGAGCTGTGTAGGGATACCAGATCTGAACTCGGGGGCCGCCGCCCACGTAGGGTCGCACGGCTCGGTGATATAGAACCACCCCGATTGCCACCCCTTGACGGATTCCACGAAGGCCCCTTCGAACCAAAGGACGTTGGGCATCTTGCCCAACATGGCGCCTCCGCACTCCGCTTGAGTGCCCTTCACTACCTTCGGCTTGACATTGAAGGTCTTGAGCCACAAGCCGAAGTGGGGCTGGATGCAGAGGAAGGCCTCGCACACGACGATAAACATCGAGATGTTGATGATGAAGTTCGGCGCCAGATCATGGAAATCCAGGCCGTAGTAGAACATGAGACCCCGGAAAAGGGGTGAATTGGAAAGCCTAGTCCGCGGAGGAAGTGGGGGAGGAAAACGACCCTCTCATGGGGCCTGGGGGTGGGGATGAGCTGCCCCTCGTCGGGAAGCCGGTGCGCGATGTCGCCGGAAAGGTATCCGGTGCTGTGCAGCTTTGTGATGTGCTCCTCCTTAACGGTGGAGGACAAGCACTTGCCTCCCGCTCCGGACATGGTCGGAGAAGGTCGAGGCGAGATGCGCGAACTTGGGCGCTGGAGCTCGAGTGCGCAGAGATGAATAAGCAAAGGAGGAAGAGGGCGTAGGTGAAAAGGTGAACCCTTATCCCTTATATATAGGCGGACGAAGACTATGCGTCCCCACTAGCCTAGTAAAACTCGCTATCTCCCAAGCGCCACTATCAATGGCGCGGTTGGGTTACCCACGTCCGTATTGATGAGAATCCCGGAATAAGGGGAACACGATCTCTGCTTCGACAAGACGTGCCAAGGAAACCGCTTCGCTAAACGCGCTGAGGCGGTATAATAAAAAATGATTCAAGTGAAGGCTTGGTAGTGGTGTGACGTCATGCCGCAAAATACGTCAGCAGATTGAACTTGTGTACATTTTATTCTCTCTACGGTGGAATGTGGAATTTATTTTGCAGAGCCGGACACTATCCTGGTGTTCATAATCTTCTCTGGATTATTTAAGGGAGGAACCCGCCTTGCAATGCCGAAGATTATGCGCGCCGGACTTATCGTCATTGAAGCCTGGTTCAGGGGCTACTGAGGGAGTCCTGGACTAGGGGTGTCCGGACAGCCGGACTATCATCGTCCACCGGACTCCAAGACTACGAAGATACAAGATTGAAGGCTCCGTCCCGTGTCCGGATGGGACTTTCCTTGGCGTGGAAGGCAAGCTTGGCGATACGGATATGTGGATCTCCTACCATTGTAACCGACTCTGTGTAACCCTAGCCCTCTCCGGTGTCTATATAAACCGGAGGAATTTAGTCCGTAGGACATAACCTCCATTACAACAATCATACCATAGGCTAGCTTCTAGGGTTTAGCCTCCTAGATCTCGTGGTAGATCCACTCTTGTACTACCCATATCATCAATATTAATCAAGCAGGACGTAGGGTTTTACCTCCATCAAGAGGGCCCGAACCTGGGTAAAACATCGTGTCCCTCGTCTCCTGTTACCATCCGCCTAGACGCACAGTTCGGGACCCCCTACCCGAGATCCGCCGGTTTTGACACCGACAATGTCCCATCGGGGGATAGAGGCCAACCCCCACAAGATCAAGGCTATCGAGCAGATTCAAGCACCCAGGACAGTTAAAAACGTGAGACGTTTGACTGGATGTGTTGCCACGCTGAGAAGGTCCATTTCCAAGTTTGCCGAGCATGCCCTGCCATTCTTCAAAATCTTGAAGAAGGTGGGGCCCATGGAGTGGACCCTAGAGGTAGATGCTGTAATACAAGATTTGAAGACCTATCTTTCCTATGTGCCCACTTTGGACGCTCCCAAACCACAAGAGTCATTGCTGCTATATTTAGTTGCAACCAATCAAATGGTTAGTGCAGCACTGGTGGCACCGGGGGAAGTGGATGAAGCGGCAACCACAACCACCGTGCACTCAGAAGAGGAAAGTGAACCCATCCCGGCAAGGTCAGATGCAATTGAAGACAAGGAAGAGCTAGGCAGCGGAGACAGTCCAGAGATCACAACAAGGAAGAAGGTGGTGCAGCACCTAGTGTACTTCGTTAGCTCCCTGCTGTAAGGGGCTAGGTTGAGGTACTCTGGCGTGCAAAAGTTGATGTTTGGCCTCATCATGGCCTCAAGGAAACTGTGCCACTACTTCCAAGCCCACGAGATTACGGTTGTCACCCGCTTCCCATTGCAACGCATACTCAGAAACCCTGAGGCCACTAGAAGAATAGTGCAATGGGCCTTGGAGTTATCCAGCTTTGGTTTGAAGTTTGAGAGCACGTCAACTATTCAGAGCAGAGCACTAGCAGAGTTCATCGCGGTGTGGACGCCAACCCCTAACGAAGAAGTACTGGAGACAGTCATCCCTGGCTAGGAAGCGCCCCAAGAATGGATTATGTACTTTGATGATGCCTTCTCCCTACAAGGTGCAAGAGCTGGTGTGCTTCTCATTGCTCCCACTGGGGAGCACCTTATGTATGTCGTTCAAATGCATTTCCCCCAGGAGAAGGCTACCAACAATACTGCAGAGCATGAAGGGCTCCTTGTCGGGCTCAGGATGGCGACAGAACTGGGAATCAAGAAGCTGATCATCCGTGAAGACTCGCAACTTGTGGTGAGACAAGTAAACAACAATTACCAAGGCCCGTTGATGGAGGCATATGTCGAGGATGTGAGAAAGTTGTAGGAGCACTTTGACGGATTGCAAACAGAGCATGTGCCACGTGCAGAAAATAGCATTGCCGACCATTTCTCAAAGTGTGCTATGCAAAAACTCCCTATGGAACTAGGGAGTTTTCTTCTCCACCTAACTTAGCCCTCCGTGTCCCCAGCAACAATGGCCAGAAAGAGGAGGAAACTGGACTCCGGAAAGCCTCTCCCAGCAGACCTTTTCGAAGCCCCCGACAGAGAGCTTGGCGGGAACAACTCCCCTTTGATTAGTGAGTTGCACCCTCCCGCCAAACTACCAATGTTTGTGGTAGATGCATGCACTCCCGGGAATGAGGAGGTGCCACTGGTCCTTGTTGTCGAGCCTCAGGCTCCAACTTGGGCACGACACGTCGTTCGTTTCCTCCAAATAGGAGAACATCCCGAAGAGCAAGAAGAAGCTGAAAAAGTAACCCAGAGGGCCAGTATGTATCAGTTCGTTGATGATATGCTATACAAAAGAAGGCCTAATGGTGTGAAGTTGAAGTGCATTTGCCGGGAAGAAGGAAATGAACTGCTGGCAGAGATACACAACGGTATGTGTGGCTCCCACATCAGATCAATGGCCTTGGTTGGAAAAGCTTTTCGACCAGGTTTCTACTGGCCCACAACCCTCCAAGATGCAATTGAGCTAGTCACCAAGTGTGAAGCCTGCCAGTTCCACTCCAAGAATATCGATCAGCCTGCTCAAGCTCTCCAAACGCTACCTTTGTCATGGCCATTTTCGGTCTGGGGGCTCGACATTTTGGGCCCCTTCCCCCGCGCTACCGGGGGCTTTGAATTCTTGTTCGTCGCAATAAACAAGTTTACAAAGGGCAAACACTGAAGTGCTGTGAGGCCTCAAGACCAGAACATTTGATAAGGTAAAGAAGTGTGGTTGGAGATGGATCGACGAGCTACCGGTGGTTCTTTGATCCCTTCGTATGACACCAAATCGAGCTACTGGACAGACTCCTTCTCCCTAGTCTATGCGGCAGAAGCAGTTATCCCCACGGAACTCATATGCGGGTCATGTTGAGTGCTTGCCTATGATGATGTAGTGCAAGAATAGCACCAGCGTGATGACACTGTGCTACTTGAGGAGAACCGTCTCCGTGCTGCTACACGTGCTGCACACTACCAGCAAACCATGCATCGCTATCACAGCCACATGGTTCATGCCCGGAGCTTTGAGGAAGGTGACCTTGTCCTTAGGGGCGTTCAGTCCGCCAAGGGTACAAACAAGTTGACGCCGAAGTGGGAAGGCCCTTGTTGGGTAGTACGAGTCACCAGACCGGGCAGAGTTTGTCTGAAGATCGGAGGTGGCATTCAGTTGCAAAACTCATGGAACATTGAGCATCTCCATGAGTTCTACCCATAAGGCGCGTCTGTCGGGCCCTGCCCGACAGCCACGCCTTTGTACAAGCTTTGCTGAAGTTGCATGTAACCCTTTGTACAAAGCGAGGTGCAGACCCTGAGCAACAGAGAAATAAATGAAGCGCTGGGGGCACCCAAAGAAGATTGCATGCACGCATAAGCATATCATGAGCATAACATGATCATGTAGATAAGATCGCATGTAGCTCTGTTTTCATATGCACTAAGCTGCAAGGATTATTGCCGTAGACTCTGTCCCGAAGAAAAGCAGTGAAGACAAGCCTACATAGCGGGCCCCATCAAACCAAACATATTGGTTCTCTCTCTTATCCATCTGTGTTCTGTGAAGAGAAACTTGTGCATATGAAAACCTCGCCGCCTTCGAAGCATAGGTGCTCCCATCCTTTGACTTGAATGTTGATTCGGTCAGGATGGTCGCAATGGCCTTTGACGGAAAAGGTTTGGTGGGGGGCTGGTCCCCCTTTGTGGTTTTGTGCCCGGCAGGCATAGCCTAGTGGCAACAAACTAGGGGTTCCGGCAGGATAGCCTGCCGGGAAAACTTGTTTACTTGAATGTATAGAGGCGTTTCACCTCTGCATGGATATGATACATGCACAAGTACCCAACAAAGCTTCTCTTTTTCATTAATATGCTAATAAGCAAGTATAGATCTTACAGAACACAAACATGGGTAAAGAAGATTACATAATTTAGACTAAAATTTGGCCGATGCCTACATGCTTTAGACTGAAAAAAGATAAGTGCCCTGTAATCCCCCTTCTTGACCCTATCCTCCTAGGCACTGTGGTGAGAGGTGAAGAGGGCAAAAGGAGTGCCTGAGCAAATGCCCGACCCGATCCCATCAGGACCTGCCAGGCACAGCCTAACAAGATTGGGAGTGACGAGGCTGCAAACGATGAGGACGGAGGGAGCAGCTCGGCGGTGCCCTGGCTAGCACCCCCAAGGCTAGAAAGAAGCCCTACACAAGCATCGACGGGGAGGGCCGCCCGCGCTTAGCTGGAAGACGGCTGGAGGAGGCGAAGGCACCAAGAGAGCGACCCCCTCACCAGCAACCGTCTCGAAGAGACCTGTAATGATGGTGCCAGGGAGGGATGGGAAGGGCGGAAAGACAAGGCAGCGAGCCGGCAATACAAGACGAAGGCGTTGGTGCCATCGTACTCTGACTCGATGCCCTGCCACCTGCCTTCTCCATCCTCCCTCGTTTTGTTCCCTATCCCCATCGCTCCAGGGAGACGCCGGACCCTTGGCCTGTCACCTTCCCCGGAAGTGTAGCTGACGACTACGACGTCCAAGGCGCGCGTGTAGCACCGCTCCCCACCTTGGCGGGTAGGAAGGAGCCACCGTCCTCAGAACCAACCCCAGCTCCGCTGGAAGGAGCACTGCTGGGATCCCCCATGATCTCGAGCACTACACTCCAAATAGGCGTCGAAAGCCCCGGGAGCCCTGTCGTTGGAACAACAGGCCTCGATGACTCACAGCGAGGGCTAGTCCTCCACACCAGACGACCGGCTTGGGTGGAGGAGGCAAGCATTTCACCATTGTGGAGAAGCTTGGCACCTCCCGCACTACGAGCGAATCGACCATCGCGTCTCCTCGGTCCCTCGACCATACTTACTCCCCGAGCATCGACAAGAGCATTTGGCGTCATCGACCCCAAGCTAGAGCCCGGGGCCTGGCCCCGGTCCCTCCCTCTCAACATAGCAAGAAGAAGGAAGGGGATGGAGGAGGAGAGGTGCGTGGATGAGCACTTCTGCTCCTCCCCACCCCCTGTTTTATAGGCGGACTAGGTCTAGGAGACGTTCCTCCAGAGGGTAACCATCGTCCCTCTTCACCAATCTGAGAAGGTCGGGCCCTTGCCTTGACACTCTCCCGCACCACGCGCCTCCGATTACCTACACCACTCAATGCATGCGACATACATGGCAAGGGATAAGGATGTGGTGGGAAGAGTGAATTTGCAGTTACTCCCTCGTGCGTTAAAGTCATTCACGGGCCATTACAAAGATGGCCCCACTACGATCGGTATTATGCGACGCACGGGAAAGCCGAAAACTAACTCAAGCTCAGATTAAGAAGAAGAAAAGAAGACCTCAAAGGACGAACTAGCGCAGCCTCCTCGCCTGTGTACTTGACAGGGCCTACCCTGATGACGCTTGGCAGCACGTTCAGGCCAGGCCCGGGGGCTCCTGTCGGTGCAATAAACCCCAGTTGTGTTGCCCGGACTGTACACAGGATCAAGAGCAGGGTTACAACATCCAAGACCAGACCAAGCAAAAGAGATAGCTCTTTGAGAAATCAAAGTGCATATCAAGAAGACCAATTCAGCTAAAGGATCAAGATACCACTGAGGAAAAACCTCCCTTGCCGGGAAGGCGAGCCTGGCGAGGTCGAGGTTGCCCCGAAGACAAGTCTCAAGACTGCCTCGGCAAACTTGCCGGGGACGCAGAGGGCGGACTACACCGCCAAGGTCCCACTGCTCCACCTCACAGCAATGCAAGTCATCGACCGGTGCGGTGTCGAGCCCCCAAGCGACATGGCTGTTATTTGGCACGTGGCAGCCACTTCCAAAGGAAATCACCTCCAAATGACACCCGTCCAGTGACGTGTCACACAAGCAGGCGAGAAGGTGGCCGAACGGCCCGACAAGGCCTGCCGGGCAGCGCTACCATGTGACATTAAGCGGTGCATTTCATGCACCTTGTCCTGTCTGCAGAGCTAGGTATGATAGCACTGTTTGCTATCTAATCAGTACACAATGACTGATTTGCCACTATGGTGACCCTTTGATCTATAAAAGGAGGGATGTGGCAACCTTAGAAAGGATTCAAACACTTGTACTCTCGTACGCGTGTAGCTGCTCTCGCCCCGAGGGAATCCTGCCGGGCTAGAGCACTACGTCTCCATCACGGTGCCCTCATCAATCCACCAAAGCAGGGGTAGGGTTTTACGCCTCACGGCGGCCCGAACCTGAGTAAACCTGCCCGTGTGATTGCTGTTGTGATGCTCTGCTCCCTCCGCTCTTTGTGCAATGTGCTCTTCCCCCCTACTGAACCACAAGGGGCAGATGGCCCCATAGGTGGCCGTGTTTTCTGTCGGATTTCGGGTTCTGCAAACCCTTGATAGGTTTGAACTGTGGGATGCGTGCGGAGATCTCAACCTACCCAGCCTGCCTACTCACGATCCTCCTAAGCCTATGCGTCGAGCTCAAAGAGACAAAGTGACACAGCAGTTTATCCTATTTCAGACTAATGAGGATACAGACCCGTGGTAGGGTCATAGCCTGACATATACGTCCTACCCAAAGTCACTAACCTAGAAGATAAGAAGTCCAAGAGGCAACGAAGAACCCCTAGTCAAAGATGTCGAGTGCAATCCACTCGACCAGTCATATCACTCGGGCGTCCCCCTACCTGTTGTCACTCGACCATATGAGGAATCACTCGACCTACTGAAGACCAGGAGTCACTCAGCACTGCAACGGTCGGGCATTCTCTCCGTAGTCTTCTAGGTCATTAATAGCACTTATGGCCGGCGTTATCAGTAATGCCCCATCTTTATGTACATTGAACCCCTTGTAATGGAGGATGGCTGGGGTCCTGGTGCACTCTATATAATCCACCCCCCTCTGCTGGCACAAGGGTTCGCACTCCCTGTAACATCACACACATATAATCCAGTCGACCGCCTCCGGGCACCGAGATGTAGGGCTGTTACTTCCACCGAGAAGGGCTTGAACTCGTAAATCTTGTGTGTACATCTTCACCATAGCTGAGATCGTTCCTCTCCATACATGTCCCCCCTTTCTAATGTCAGTCTTAGAACCACGACACAGGCCACCTTGTGGTGTAATACCCTACTCTAGCATTTTGGTGGATTGCCTTGAAGGGCTCAGGATGAACTAGTACAGTGGATGAACTAGCCTCAGGAGGTGAGGTGTTCTTGAGCTCAAGAGAGCTGGCGAGGTGGCTGGATGAGAAGGGATCTGATCTCTCCCTCCATTCCTCTTGTTCTTGTTCTTGTTTCCGTCCCTCCCCTTCGGTGGTGGCTAAGTCCTATTTATAGTGGCCTTGGTCCTCTTCCCAAATGTTGGCGGGAAGGGATCCCACAACAACCAGATTTGAAGGGGGACAAGTAGTACATCCTATCCTGACTAAAGTGGTCTTCACCTACGAAAAGCCTCTGGTCGTGACGCTGCGGTGGGCTCGGTGATGACCTCCATCCTGCCGTCCTAGCGGTCTTGGTCTTGTTGCACCAGAATGGACACCTTTGGCTGGTTCCTCAGGACTCCGCACTTGCCGCTTGCCTCCTTGGAACCAAAGGGGAAACTGGCGCTCTACACCCACTGGCGCCCGCCTGGCCTTGGTCGTCATGGCTCACGTCGGCTGAGCCTCGTGAGGTGCACCTTGCATAGAACTCTCCGCCCCTCGGGAGCCAGCCTGAGGAGGCCGATCCCCTCGGGGGTCTTAGTGTCACCCGCCTTGCGAGGCTTGGCCCCTCGCGAGGGTCTTGAGCTGTCGATGCTGAAGCTGGCCGTACCAGGCCACCGATGGAGCCGTATACAGAACGCCGACAGTAGCCCCGAGGCCCAAGGCGCGCTCGGGCTTGGCTTCTAGGCAAGCCAAAGGGCAAGTGCGGAGCGCTGGGGGCCCTAACCGACTGCGGCAACGCGTGGGGATTGATGGGACGTGGGTGTCTCCACTTCCCCACGCTGCCTTGATATCCGCCAAGCCTGGCGGCCACACGTTGCCAGAGCAGCACGCCCTTGTAAGTTGTAGCGGTTGGCCTTAGTTTCTTCTTCTCCCAGACTTGTGACTCCGGCTACAGATCTGGTGCCAGTGCCTCGCCCTCTTCCCAGCTTCCGCCATGGCCCTGCAGCAGAGGAAGAAGAAAGGGATGTCACGCGCTCCGGCTGGACCCCCGCCGGCCTTAGAGCCAGCCCTTGAGCGGTCGATGGTGATCAATCTGGAAGGGCTGGACAAGGTTCGCCCTGCTCTCATTGCCGATTCCAACGAGTGGAAGGCGATGGTCGTCCGGCCTGTGTCTTGGGTTGTGGGTGACATGAGTGCCACCGAGATCCCCATCTATCTCCATGCTCTCTTCGTCGATTTGATTCCCCCCTTCTCTCCTTTCTTCAATGCCATAATTTCGCACTACCAGATCCACCTGCTGCACCTGGATCCCCGCTCCATCATCCTCCTCGCCGTCTTCGCCTTCCTTTGCGAGGCCATGGTCGGCGTTGCTCCTTCCATGGCCCTGTTTTTCCATTTCTTCTTGCTCCGGCTGGTCGACGCCTGCCAATGCTCATAGTGCACGACCTTTGAAGCTGTGGCGGCGACTGCTGGCTTGGGGATTGACTTCGAGCTTTCGCCTGCCCGAAGGAGTTCCAGAAGTAGTGGTTTCTTATTGATGCCGGTACATGCAGCCCCCTCCTTCTGACCCCTCGAGCACCAGCCACACCCAGCTCCGGCTGGGGGCATGTGAAGCTCGCTGACCGGTGCCTCACTTGCGTCTGGAAGAGGCTGGCGAGGCTGCAGAAGCTGGAGGCGACTGTGCCAATGGTGGTGAAGGAATTCGCCAGGCAGCGCGTTGCCCCGCTCCAGCGCCATTCTCGTCCGATGTGGGACCTTGCCGGTGCCAAGGTTTCCATGAGGCAACAGAGGCCATTGCTGCCCTCTGAGACCTTGAGCATGGTGCTCAAGCTCCTGACAGGCGAATCCAAACCCGCCAATCTTCCAGGAAGCAGCTGCCTACTCTACCAGTGCTCGAATAAGGCGGCCTTCATGCGGCAGATGACCCTATTCGACGAGTGGGGGTTACTGCCGCAGGGCGTTGAGGGGCCTCGCGAGAACCCTATCCTCGTGGCTCCCCTGCTGCCTGACCTTGCTGCATGCGCCCCAAATGTGGAAGCAGGGAGGCGCATGCCGCCAGCCACTGTTGAAGGAACCTCCGGAGATCTGGCACCGCCGGGGGCTCCGGAGACCCAGAAGAGGGCCACTGCGGGGTCGGCACGGCCCGACGCTCCGGAGGCGGTGGCTCCTGAAGTTCGAGGCGACAGTTCCGAGGTGGCCGCTGATGGCAGGGCGCCCGCTGGTGGCTCTGGGGATGCCGCCCAGGAAACCCTGCCAAGTGTTTCCGCTCCCAAGGCCACCACCCGAGGCATCCCGCCGAGTGCTCCTCCTCCTGAGGACCACCCGTCGAGGCCTTGCCGACCCCGCCTAAATCATGAATCGCTCCGCAAGTGGAAGGGACTCCGTGCCGCAGTAGTGGAGCCCGTCGACCGCTGAAGCTGAGGAAATACATGGTTGTGGATGAGTAAGTACCATCATTTTCGATTCCTTGCGCGCCATGCTCTTGTCTGGCTAGGGCCTCGCAGGGTCCCTGTGATGGTGAAGCCTCAGGAGGGGAGCCCTTCCAAGGATCCTGGCTCGATCCTAGCGCACAGCCCCCCATGCCCTGGCTCCGCCCAGGGCACATGGCCGACTCCTGCCGTCGGGATGCCACTGGGGGCCCCCGGCCCCGAGCCACCTGCTTCCTTCTTCCGTGATTCGTCCCGGGGGGCGAGGGACGTGGCGTCGGCTCTCCCTCTGGTCACTGCTTGCAGTTTGATGCCCCCCGTGCGGTCTTCGTCTTCGGGTTGCGGAGTCGCGTTGGCCAGCCCCTGCCGGAGGTAGGCGAGACGTCCCACGCCTCTTCGGCGGCTCCTGGTGCTGAAGAAGGGCTTGGCAGAGCGCTGGCGCTCACGCGCGAGCGCAGTGACATCCTCTTCGAGCTTTTTGGCGAGCCGATGCACGTGATGATTTGAATTGATGGGGAGCTAGCCGACGTTGACACCAAGCTCAAGGCAGAGGACCGCCGGCTGGCGCACGAGTGGCGCTAGCTGAAGGTCGCCTAACGCTGCAACGTGAGCATGGCTCGATGCTCCACGATCTCCGAACCAGGGCCAACTGTGCCTTGGATACCATTTGTGACGAGAGCGCTCCTCATCTGCACGAGAACGACTACGCCAGCCACGTCAACTTCTTCATCAGCATCGTGGACTGCCTGGAGGACCGGGCCATGAAGGCTCGCAAGCTTGTTGAGGAGAGGAGCCTGCGCCTTCTTGGGCGCGCATTCTCGCATGTCTTCAACAACCACCTCAGCCGCGACTCCCACTTTGACTTTGATGCTGTGCTAGCCCCCGCGCCCGCGACTACTCAGGACAAACTCGCTAGGTGGGTGGACGACCATGTGGACGCCCTAGGGAAAGAGTTTGCTTTGGAGGATGACACAGTCGGGATCGCGGCCGGAGCAGATGACGCGGGCGATGGTGACGAAGAGGGTGGTCGCGACGACTTGGGCAGCGTGAGCGGCGCAGATGAAGGTGATGAAGAGGGCGCACCCAGCTAGGCCCGCACTCCTTTTTGCTTTAACCTGTTTAACCAAACTTGAGCACTTCCTCGTGAGAGCATTTTGAAAGGGGGAGCCCCTTGCGATGTATATATATAATTATGGAATGCCTTTGAAGTAGAGCTTGTGGTGCGCCTGCTCGGGTTCGCACCCTCAGGCAAAATAGCTGTTATGACTTATCTTTAGTTCAGTGGGTCTCGTGTGAGACCTGATGCCGTAGCGACGCTCGTTCTCGTGAGGCTAGCCTACCGTGGGCTCGCGAGGGTCTGGCCGTCCCGAGGTGCATGCTGGCCTGACCTGGAGTGCTTCGCGTGAGACCAACTGCCGGTCCACGGCAAGGCACACGCGTGGTGGCCGCATTCTTGGTCCCCGGGGGGAAACCTTTGCAGGCTTGAGGCCAGCTTGATCGTGCTGGATGCGCGCGCACCGCACCCAGCCCCCGCTTGCGAGGTGTTCAGGGACGGGGCAGTAGGCACGAGCCCTGCTCCAAAATGCAAAACAAGAAAACCAAAGACCGAAACAAGGCAAGAAAACTCCCCTCATTTTTGATAAATGCACAAGAACCAAGTCCATTCCAAAAAGCCAGCGAATTTGGTACAAAAAGAGAGCCAAAAGCAAACCGCCGCGTCCGGTGCCTTGCTAGTCTTCAGGTCTTCTCACCAGCGCGGAGCTAAGTGCTTCCACTAGATATGGGCATAGTCATTGGAGGACAGTGTCGACGGCCAGCACAGAGCATGGTGCTTCCACTTGGACGTGGGTGGGAGCCCCCGTGAGGCCCCATGGCAGCACTCAGCAGACTCTGGGGCGTGTACAACCCCACTCATTATTACGTGAGAGTGTCATGAGCGGAGACCTTCACAGGGCGGAGCCTTGCTTCATTTCGTCTCACGAGGACCCTGCCCTACGCCACCCACAACCACCATTAGAGAGACTGGAAACCAGGACGAGACCAAGGGGCAAGGGGGACGCTGGCGGCATCCTCGGCGACCGTAGGCCCTCCACCGGGGGGGAAGGGCTCGCCGTTCCCTTCCCCGATGGAGGACCTACCTCCGAGCAGCGTCTTGATCCACGTGGCGTGGGGGAGGCCCTGGCCCCGGGCTTCCCCCAAGCCGCTCCCACGGCCCTTTGCGTTCCTGTGGCTGGGCTGCTGGCCCGGGAGCCCTGGCGGTAGCTGCATCCTGGTTCACCTGCGATCCATGGTTAGCGCAGGCGTGCTCTTGAGGCCTTAACTGTACCCAGTGGTTGTCGTTGGCGAAGATGTCGGTGGAGTCCAGCAGCTACTCGCAAGGAGCCTAGGCTTCGTGCTCCTCCAGTGACCAGCCTAGCATGGGGGATCGGCTGGGGCCTTCTCCCGGCGCATAGCTCAGGTCCACTGCGACGGGTATGTAAGCCTCTGGGCTGGTCGTGCCTGAGTCGCCGCCTGGTTGCCTCACGCTCCTGTCTTCTCCGGTCGCCGCCCGACCCTGACAACCAAGAGCCGGTGCCCAAATGCACCCCCAGGGAAGGTTGCTTGGAGCCGCCCCACCCCAGGGTGGCGTGGTCGAAGAAGTGCGGGCCGTTCCTTGGGGTAGGCCGGTGCCGAGAAGCTCTTCAGGAGCCCCGGGTTGAGGCACGCCGGAGTGGCGAGGGTGAACGCGCGCCCCTGCCATGGCTTGCGACGTGGGCAAGGTGCAGAATGGTGCAACGCCCCTGCATGTTGCGTCCAGCAGCTCGGCGACTCTCTCTAGCAGGGCATCGCGGCCGCTCTTCGCTAACCTGCACCTCAACAGCTCTTGAGCCATGATGATCGCAGCCCGCATGTTCGCCTGCTCCCAGCGTGAGTGCGGTGCTGTTGTCGCGGCATAGCCTGAAGATTGTGAAGCGGCATGGTTGCGGCGCAGCGCCAGAGGAGAGGGCTGCGGCCCGCGCCTCCTGCGGCCGATGGCCCCAGGCGGGGTGTGGGCCGCAAGCAGAGCGGAGTGGAGATGCTCCTCATCGGCAGGTGCTGTCGAGGAATCCCAGACAACCCAGTGCTCCACGTGGGCTCTAGGCCGTCGGCCATGGAACCGTCCGATTAGCAGTGGATCGAACAGCGGAAGAGAGGATCCGACGCACCCCTACCTGGCGTGCCAAATGTTGGATTTCGGGTTCCGCAAACCCTTGATAGGTTCGAACTATGGAGTGCGTGCGGAGATCTCAACCTACCTAGCCTACCTACTCATGATCCTCCTAAGCCTAGCGCGTCGAGCTCAAAGAGACAAAATGACACAGCAGTTTATCCTGGTTCGGGCCACCTTGCAGTGTAATACCCTACTCCAGCGTTTTGGTGGATTGCCTCGAAGGGCTGAGGATGAACTAGTACAGTGGATGAACTGGCCTCAGGAGGTGAGGTGTTCTTGAGCTCAAGAGAGCTGGTGAGGTGGCTGGATGAGAAGGGATCTGATCTCCCCCCCCCCCCCCCGTTCGTCTTGTTCTTGTTCTTGTTTCAGTCGCTCCCCTTCGGTGGTGGCTAAGTCCTATTTATAGTGACCTTGGTCCTCTTCCCAAATGTTGGCGGGAAGGGATCCCAGAACAGCCAGATTTGAAGGGGGACAAGTAGTACATCCTATTCTGACTAAAGTGATCTTCGCCTCTGAAAAGCCTCTAGTCGTGATGCTGCGGTGGGCTCGGTGATGACCTCCAACCTGCCATCCTGGCGGTTTTGGTCTTGTTGCACCAGAATGGAAACCTTTGGCTAGTTCCTCGGGACTCCGCACCTGCCACTTGCCTCCTTGGCACCAAAGGGGAAACTGGCGCTCTCCGCCTGCTGGCGCCTGCCTGGCGCCCGCCTGGCCTTGGTCGTCATGGCTCACATCAGCTAAACCTCGTGAGGTGCACCTTGCATAGAACTCTCTGCCCCTTGGGAGCCAACCTGAGGAGGCCAATCCCGTCGGAGGTCTTGGCGTCGCCCACCTCACAAGGCTTCGCCCCTCGCGAGGGTCTTGAGCTGTCGATGCTGAAGCTGGGCCATACCAGGCCGCCGATGGAGCTGCGCAGTGGGCCGCAGGTAGGCAAGTCTGGGTACCCCCGTATCCAGAACACCGACATTTTCCCATGACAACTCCTCTACCTTGCCAATAATAGATGCCCTGGAGTCCAAGCTCTTCGTTTGGCTGCAGTAGCATGCTTGAAGGTCCTTGAAGTTGTCACCCATGGCCTTGAGGAGTTGCTCTTCTTTTGATCCACTACTTTTGGTGTGTGGTTCATCAACAACTTCAAGCCCGGTATAAGTGGTGACCTCATCATCAAAAACTTCTCCTTCGGTAGGCGTGTAAATGCTTCACATCCTAGGGATGCTGACAAACAGGTTTTCGCCAATCTTTAAATACCTACTTGATGAAGTCACTTCAGATGTCGAAGGATGGTCGTTGACAACTCTTTGCCAGTAGTAACCATCCTCGTGGTCAAGTCAGCGCTCGGCCCTCCTGAAGCAGGAATGCCGCCAGTGGCCTCAACACTCTTGTTGTTGCCCTTCTCAGTGGTATCCTTTGTGGCCTCCTCATTAGAAACCCTGGTGGCTTCGTCAGCTGCGATCTGGCTGGCCTCGGTAGAAGCGTCTTTCGTGATCCCCTAAATTGTTGTTTCCACATCCATATCATCAATTGGGTGTGGATCTGAAGGAATGGGGGAAAAATCAAGTTCAAGAAAACAGAAAACACTAAGGAAGGTGGCTGCTTGACGGAAAAAGGTTTAATCTATGTCAGTTGAGGAGGAACAATTTCTCTACCGACAACCTCGGTTATTGTTATCTATTGGGCGACAATTCCGCTTGCTGGCGCATCATCAGTGCAGACAGGCTCGTTTGTGGAAGTCCTTGCCAGAGAGTCTTTTCCACCACTATGGTTGATGGAGGCATCAAGACAGAATTTGATGTAGGGTGGAACCCTAGGGGATGATCTTTCATGACTTGTAGGGGAATTCTAGAAGAACACGATGAACACAAAGAGAGGAAACACTCAAATCAATGAGATTCGATCACCCATGTGTTATATGCAAGTACACAAATAGGATACAAAGGTCAAAATCAAACAAAGGGGGATACAAAGGGCATTAATTCATATCCATGAAGGAGGTCTTGAATCCATGAAGGATCTTCCCACAAGGGGGTCTTGAATCCACTTGGGCGATCTTCTCCTAGGAGGACTTGATCTCCAAAGGATTAGGGGTACAAGTGGAGAGCAAGGCTCTATCTCCAAAATGAGCTATCACAATGCTGATCCTAAAATGGTGGAGGAGAGGGAGTATATATAGTCAGGGAGGCAAAGGGGTACATGGGGTTCGACCCAATTCATGCCCGCAGGCAGGGTCCAGATGCTCTGGGCTTCGGGAGTCCGCATGATTTTGGCGAATATCTGGATCGTCTGGGGGTGACATAGAGGTTGCATGTGGTCCAGACTTCCGGGTCCGTCCGGACCTAGTCCGCATGTCCGGGTCCGTCCGGATGATCTGGGCCACGGACCGGATGATCCGGCTTTGCTTTGGAGGCTTGCTGTTGTAACACCCCGGATGTAACATTCCATATTCGTAACCCCAACTCTTGCCTTTTCCGGAGATGCGATATGATTTTTCCTCCGTGGTTGGGTTTTTGTCTTTTGTTTTGCATTTTGTTCGTGTCATGCATCTCATCTCATAGCATCACGCGCATTGCATCTGCATGTTTTCATAAAAATCGTAGCTGTTTGTAGTTGCCCTTTCTCTCTTTGCCTCCGTTGTCATTTTGTCAGGCCCTTGTCCTCGTTGACCTCTCTCAGACCCCTCGTGTGCGTGTCCGAAACTTACCCGAACCCGAACCGGACTGTCGTTACCGATGGATTCGGATCATCCCCTAACGTCTATAAAACATATCCATTTTCTTATTTGGACTCCCTAGCATATTTATTCTCGTCCATCGGATTTCGATCGGAAGATCTAAACTTCCCTCCTTTTCATATATATAGTCCACCTCTAGTCATTTTTGGCAAACCCTAAATTTTAGGCAGGCTGTCCCATCCATCTCATCGCCGCCACCACTCCACCAAATCCCCTCGGGATCCCTCCTCCTCGTTTTCCTCCAGCCACCAACCAGAGCTCCCCACTGCTCCTCCCCGATTCGCTCGCCAGACCAACCAGAGCAGCACCTCGATCCACTCCACGCCGAACCCCATCGCCCTCCTCCCGTGCTTCCCGCACGCCACCCAAGCAGCATCAGCAGATGAGCGCCGTCGGCCCTCCTCTTCCTCATGTCTTCTCCTTTTCCTCGTCTCTAAACTCCCCTCCCCTCCTTCCTATCGCTGGAACCGGACGCAGCCGTCGAACGCCATGGATTCGCGCCAAGAGCTCCTATGGGCCCCAAGGACCTCGCCGCCGGGATCCACTTCCTCCGGTCACCTCCAGTGCCACCACAGCCTGTGCACGGCCGCCGCGCGTGCCTGCCTTCATTCCTCGCACCCGAAGCCCAGCAAGCCAGCCTGGCGCCGTCCCCTGCTTCTGGCCTGCGAACACGCGAGGGCGCCGAGCCCGTGCCAAGTCCCTGCCTCGCCGGAGAGATCTTCGCCACCGCCGGATCCGCCATCCCCGCGCCTCCCCCGCCTCGGATCCGACCACCTCCGCCCGGCCCTCGTCGCCCCGCCGAGTCCCGCCGCGCCTCTGCTTCCCCTGCATTGCCCCCTGCCTTCTGCCTCGTCCTCCTCCGAGCAGAGAATGAGCGCACGAGCACCGCCCTGCGTTGACCCGTTCTAGTGCCAACGTGGACCAGATCCAGCCGGCCCAGCTTGCTCGCCCTAGCCCAGCACCGAGCCGGCCCAAGTGCCGTGGTGAGCAGTCCCCCTCTGTTGACCCAACATGTGTAGATTCGGCCCGATGCGTGTTTTTTTTCCTGCCTGCGATTTTACCAATCATCCAGAAAACTGCAGTTTTTCAGAAAACCCCTCATGTTCATGCATGTAATAATTAATTAACCATGCGTCGGTTTAAAACAAATTATATATGTAAAATGCTTAGAATTTTGTGTAGATTAATAATATGCCACTCTAATCCATGTTTAAAATGTTTAAAATGCTTTTTGTTTAAATTTGCTTAAATGCCATGTTAAAATGATTTATTTCATAACTAAATAACCGTAGCTCATTTTTAAATAAACTTTATATGTAAATGGGGTAGAAAAATGCCTAGTTTAACATGGTGCACTTCATTTTGCTGTTTAACATCATTAAAATTGTTCTTAGGGCAGAACAGTACCAAATTCGAATATTGCACATGGGGATTTTCCGGAATTGTTGTTTGTTGTTCCGGCCTCATTTAAACTTGCCTAAATACATAGTTTTATTATGCTTCACCTCTTGCCATGTTAATAAACATTTAATATTGTTGGGTAGCTAAACGGGAGCTAACTAAATAATTGAATGTGGTGTTTCGTCATATGCAACTCGTTGCATATTGAGCTCCACTTAACTTGTAGTATTGTTTGTGCACTTTGCCATGCCATGTCTATTTAAACCGGACATGCATCATACTTGTTTGTGCATCATGCCATGTTTATTCTTGTGTGTTTACCATTTTGTTTGTTTCTTTCCGGTGTTGCTTCTTAGTTCCGGTAGTTGCGATTGTGAGGATTCGTCCGACTACTCCCGTTCATCTTCTTCATGGACTCGTTCTTCTTCCTAGCGGGATCTCAGGCAAGATGACCGCTACCCTGGATCTCACTACTATCATTGCTATGCTAGTTGCTTCATTCTATTGCTTTGCTGCGCTTCCTATTAACTTGTTCTTCAAGCCTCCCAAATTGCCATGAACCTCTAACCTTTGACACCCTTCCCAGCAAACCGTTGTTTGGCTATGTTACCGCTTTGCTCAGCCCCTCTTATAGTGTTGCTAGCTGCAGGTGAAGTTGAAGATTGCTCCATGGTGGACAGGGTTATGTTGGGATATCACAATATCTCTTATATTATCAATGCATCTATATATTTGGTAAAGGGTGGAAGGCTCGGCCTTATGCCTGGTGTTTTGTTCCACTCTTGCTTCCCTAGTTTCCGTCATACCGGTGTTATGTTCCTGGATTTTGCGTTCCTAACGTGGTCGGGTGATTTATGGGACCCCCTTGACAGTTCGCTTTGAATAAGACTCCTCCAGCAAGCCCAACATTGGTTTTACCATTTGCCTCACCTATTACCTTTTTCCCTTGGGAGTCGCGCATCCCAAGGGTCATCTTTATTTTAGCCCCCCCCCGGGCCAATGCTTGTCTAAGTGTTGGTCCAAACTAGAGCCACTTGCAGCGCCACCTCGGGGAAACTTGAGGGCTGGTTCTAGTTGTACGTACTGCTCATCCGGTCGTGGCCTGAGACGAGATACGCGCGGCTACTATCAGGATGTCGGCATGCCGGGAGGTCTTGCTGGTCTTGTTTTATTACTGTCGAAATGTCTTGTAGCCGGGATTCCGAGACTGATCGGGTCTTCCCGGGGAGAAGGAATATCCTTCGTTGATCGTGAGAGCTTATCATGGGCTAAGTTGGGACACCCCTGCAGGGTATAAACTTTCGAGAGCCGTGCCCGCGGTTTTGTGGCAGATGGGAATTTTTTAATGTCCGGTTGTATATAACTTGACACTTGATCCGAATTAAAACACATCAACCGCGTGTGTAGCCGTGATGGTCTGTTCTCGGCGAAGTCCGGGAAGTGAACACGGTTTCTGTGTTATGTTCGACGTAAGTAGGAGTTCAGGATCACCTGTTGATCATTGCTAGTTGACGACCGTTCCTTTGTTTCTCTTCTCACTCTCATTTGCGTATGTTAGCCACCATATATGCTTAGCCGCTGCTGCAACCTCACGACCTTACCCCTTCCTTTCCCATTAAGCTTTGCTAGTCTTGATACCCATGGTAATGGGATTGCTGAGTCCTCGTGGCTCACAGATTACTACACCAATAGTTTCAGGTACAGGTTATGCGATGATCATGACGCGAGAGCGATGTTGCTTGTTTTGGAGTTTCTTCTTCTGCATCTTCGATCAGGGGATAGGTTCCAGGTCGGCAGCCTGGGCTAGCAGGGTGGATATTGTTTGAGTTTTCTGTTTATGTTTCATCTGTAGTCGGATGTTGTTTTTGTATGTTGTATTGTTGTATTCATGTGACATTGTATGTATCGGATGTATCCCCACTATTATGTAATGTTGATGTAATGATATCCACCTTGCAAAAGCGTCTTCAAGATGCGCTTCTATCCTTGGTGGGACCTTCGAGTTCCTTTAGGATAGGGTCGCATCTTGGGCGTGACAAGTTGGTATCAGAGCCTCGACCGACCATAGGAGCCCCCTTTATTGTTGGCCGTTGTTGAGTCCAGAAGAAAACTATTTTGAGTCTTAGGATTATATATATCGAAGAGTAGGATTCTTTTTACTCCTCAGTCCCCTCGTCGCTCTGGTGAGGACTCCTGACGTAGATGTTTTGTCTTTCCTCTCCTCAAATTTCACTAATTTTTTTCAGGATCACGCGGGTATCTTGGAATCGTTCCGATGGTTTTGTGACGAGAACATTGTTCTTGGTGCCTCCTGACATTTAGGGGTTGTGGCAGTGTCCCGGGGATTTGAGCTCCGAGGGGTTGTCGTCATAATTTTATCGTTGCAGTTCTGGAATACCTGAGTTTTGCTGACATCGAAAATCTCTTTTATGCAGTTGTTGGTGAGATAACCTCGATGTCACCCAGTACTAGGGAGTTCGGGAGTATTGCCATAACTCGTATATCGGATGCTTTTCGAAGGTTGAGGTACACGATTTCCGGAGTTTTCTTGGTTATGTGTTGATGGATGGATACAGCTGGATGTAGGGATTGTTAGTTTGGGTGAGATATATTGCTTCCCCTGTATGCCCAACACCAGATTGCATAACCAGAAAGTTTCGGGAGTTTATAGGTAGGAATTCAAGTAGCTCCTAGAATATCTTTCCGACATATGCATGATATGGGATTGGGTAAATCTCTATCATATGTATTTGTTCCGGCTTATTCTGCAAGCCAATCCTTTGTTTTGTTTTATTTGTGGTATTCGAGTTGCTTCAATGTCAAATGTTTAATCCATACCTTTCCTAAATGATGTTCTCATATTGCTATGTGAATACTAATCCTTTTTGATCATCGAGGTTGTCATGTTAATTCTTTTCCTACCGGCGTGCTTCTCTTCAAGTGGATCCGATCATTCTCCCCACCCGCAAGATCATTTCTAAGTTTTCTCAACGGTGTTTGTTTCATCCGCTCCAAGTTGCCTTTGTTTTCCCGCCCTCCCACCCTTTTTCTTCAAGGACTCAGATTTCTTAATCATGTATCCTTTAATTTGTGGGAAGTCTCTTCATTCTTTTCTGTCAAGGTTCTTATCCGGTGATTCTCAAGAAGATGCTCAGGAAGCTTCAAGTTTATCATTCTATGCTCTCTTTTCTTCTCCGGTGGATTAAATTCAAGCTTTGTCGACCATATCCTTTCCTCGTTTCAAATGTTTTCTCATGTCGGTGCACCTCTTAATCATCCACCTCTTGCTATTCATGGTTATCTGGAGTGTTGAAGATATCCCAGAAGATTCAAGTTTCTATTCGTAATCCTTTCAAGCTATTTCAAGCCATTTAGTTCAACCAGTGCAACCTCTCTTTAAAATTGTTCAACGGTGTTTTCTTTTGAGTGGGCCCTAACCCACAGGTCTTTTCCAAGGATCTTACCTGACTCTTCTAATTATTCCGGAGCTATCCCAAATTCTTTTCCAAGTTTGATGTAAGAATGAATTTTCATCAGTCACATGCCTTCTCCAAGGTCGTCTTCAAATTCTTTTCACCGTTGGTTCAACCTTTCCAATTTTCATTCCGGAGTGCATCAACAATTGTCATGGTGGTTCTCATCATCATTCTCAACATGTGAAGAGCGAAGAAGAGTTTCTCTTAAATCTTGGTCCATTCTCTTGAAGATTCATCGTTCTAGCTTGATGCCATCCTCTCATAATTGTTTTCGATTGTGAGAATTCTTTTCACCCATCCGGAGAATTTCATGAGTTGTTTCCATTTCTTTCCTCAGAAGGCCATCATGTCATAATTATTCATTCTCAACGTGTAGCTACCGTTCTCCAAATCTTACCGGTGAATCGTTCAAATATCCTCTAATCAGTTCATGATCTCTTGATTCTCTTGTATCTAAATTCTGTCAAGTATCTTTATTCGTTTTTTAATCCTTCCCGGTGAATTGTGCCTTTGCTACTTTCTTTCTCAATTCTTACGGTGGTTCGTTCAAGATTTCTTTTCCTTGACTATCGTATCAATTCATTCGTTTTGGTGGTTCGCTGAAGACCTTATTCAAGTTTGCGTTATATCTCTCTTAATCCTTTCAACGAGGATAAGTAGCATGCCTATCTGCTGCTTGTCATCAATTTAAGATGGTGAAGGGTAAGCATGACATAAATCTTATTCTTGTTTCCTCAAGGTGATTTAATACCTTATTCCGGAGTTTGTTCAGGATATCATATTCTCGGTTCAAGTTGCTCACCTTTCTTTTCCGGAGTTCCAAGTTTTCTAGGATGTCTTGTCACGAAGCTCCACCTAAATTATTGCAAGGTTTCACCTTGTGTTTTCAACTTCTCTTTCTTTCTATCATCCTTTTATTACCGGATTTCTTCATGGAGTTTCTTCATGATGGTTCGTCAAGAATTCTTTTCATTCTTCAATTGTTCTTCAAGATTTCTCTCGAAGTTATGATCCGTCAAGCCATACTTCAAATTAAACATGGTGCCCAACACATGTTTTGTTTTGAGGAGTTCAAGTAATCTTCATCTTGCATTCCAAAGTGCAATTCTTCCTACCTTATCTTTTGAGGTGGTGTTATGTCACTCTTGACAATTCCCTCACGTTTCATGATTCACATGTTGTCAAGAATGAGATATTTTAAATCCACCAATCTCTTCGTTGGAGTCATCTTGTGTCATGTTTCACCTAAAGCCTTCCCTAAGGAATGTTGCTATTGTGGTGTTTATCAATGATCCAAGTTATCTCTCTATCCTCTCGGCGAAAGAAGTTTTTCATCTCTTCTTTGATCTCAAACAAGCAATTGTTTTTCGTTAGTGGCAGAATTTCACCTCAGGTGTTGAGATGTTTCCATAAGCCCACTACAAGCTTGTGCTTTTCATTGTTGATTTTGCAACAACTCCGTTCAATTCTTCTTTGCAAGGATGCTTTCCAAGTTCATTTGTGGCAGAAGATGTCATTTTCTTATCCATCCCTTTATCCCAACAATCTAACTTCTATTCTTTCGTTCCGGAGGCATTGTGATGTTGCTCTTTCACTCATCATCTCGAATTGTGAGGATCATGTTATTTTCGTGCTTATCCATTTAACCGGAGTGGTTCCAAATTCTATCTTGTCCATTAAACTCTTGATTCATGTCTTTGCAACCTTCAAGTTCTCGTAATGTTCCAAGGATTGTTTGCAATCTCGTTCATCTCTGTTGTACTTTTTCTTTTAAATTGATCAACCTCTCAAGGTTCATGGTTTCACTCGTTTGTCGAAGAAGCAACTTTGTTTTACCTCTTCCTCTTCCTTTCCCTCCGATGCCATCCTAGATCTCGGGACGAGATCCTCTTGTAGTGGTGGAGTGTTGTAACACCCCGGATGTAACATTCCATATTCGTAACCCCAACTCTTCCTGTCGTGGGAAACGAGCACCTATGGGGCAGGGCCCCTTCTCGGTCCGGCAGGGAGCGGAGGGCGCAAGAAGAGCAGATCGAGGCGAAGCACGCGATGGATTTTACCCAGCTTTGGAGCTCTCCGGAGAGATAAAACTCCTACTGCTGCTTTGTGTTTGTATTCTGTTCTTGCTTGAGAGCGTGAGTGTGTTGTAGTTTCGAATGAGTCGAACCCCCTCTACGTGCGCATGGGCCTCCTTTTTATAGGCTAAAGGGGTCACCGACAGGTGGCAACGCAGAGAGGGGTAAAAAAGTAAAAAGAGGGGTTGGTACAACCGCTATCTACAGTGCCCCCTACCTAACTCTGACGGCAGGGGACAAGGGCATTTAATGCCCGTCCGGTCGCCCAAACAGTGCAGGAAACGACCATTAGGGGCGCCACCGATCGCCACGATGGCCTTCTCGTCATCTCCTCTTGCCACCTCGCACCGCTTGGCAGCACAGCCGCCCGACACGTGTGCCAGGAACGATCTTGGGGCGACACATCGTCGGATGCGCTGGAGCATGGGCGCGGAGTGGTGGCTTCACCGCGGTAAGCGCCTTGCCGCCGTCGTTGTCTTGTTGCACCCGAAAGCTTTGTCGGTCGCCGGGTCTTGCCGGGACGCGCGGCGCGTCGCGGCAAGTTTCTTGGCTGGCCTTCCCGGCAAGCTCCTCTTGCCGGGGTCTTGTCCTTCTCGGCAAGCTCCTCTTGCCGGGGCCTTGTCTTCTTAGTCAAAACACTTTGTTCTTGAATGGCATCAATAGGAATGACGGAGGATCTTGACGGACGCCCGGCAAGCCTTGCCGCGGGATGCTGCGACTGCCCGTGCACAAGTTCGGGATACTAAGGTACCCCTACTTTAGTACACCGACAGGAGCCCCCGGGCCTGGGCCACACACGGTGCCGAGCGCTGTTGGGCCAGGCCCAAAACAGGGCACGGGCACACGCGGCCTAGGTCCACACCAAATCTAATTCCGTATCCACTGCGCCCTCCCGTAACAGCACGCGTTAAACGCGGCGTCGTGGGAGAGATCGTGGGCAATTCTTAAATCAAGAAAGGTGTAACGTTTGCCTCTCCTCTTTATAAGAAGAGGAAACAGGGGCCGTTCCCCCACCTTCGCCACTTGCGGTTTGTTCCTCAGAAAGCTCCGCCGCTCCCCTCCGCTTCCCAAGCCGAAAGAGAGCAGCGCTCCGCCGCCCGTCGCCGCCGTTGCCACCAACGCCTCCGCGCTCCCCCACCGCCTCCGCCATGGCTCCGAAGACCGGGAAGAGCGCGAAGTCGACCGAGGTGCTGCGGCTCGAGGCGCTGCGCAAGGAGCGAGCGCTTTTCCCCCCGAGCTCACCCCGAAGGCGCTGCGGGAGGAGTTCTATCTCTTCTGGTCGACGGAGACGCGGGCGCATCCGCGCACGCCGGTGCTCTCCGCCGAAGCTTCTACCTCGAAGCGGTGCCCAAAAGGGTACCATTTCTTTCCAGTGTTCTTCTACTGCGGGCTCTGCCCGCCCTTTTCTGATTTCTTCTGCGACGTCATGAATACATACGGGCTCCATCTCCTTGACTTCACCCCCAACGCCGTTCTGACAATGGCGGTCTTCGCGCATCCTTGCGAGAACTTCGTCGGAGTCCACCCCAACGTTGCTCTTTTCCGCCATTATTTCATTCCCCGGGTCGAGAAAGGAGAGCCCTTGTCGGGTGGGGTCTCCTGGATCTCAAGGGTCGGCAAGAAGGAGGTGTATCTGGAGGGGGAGCTCCGCAGCAAATGGGACGAGTGGAGGGCTGAGTGGTGTTGGATTGTTGACGCAGATCCGCAGCCCTTCACCAGTTTGCGCCAGACCCGAGTAGTGCGCGGCGGCGACTGGAGCGCTCTGGGGGCGGACGATGCCAAGCTGAAGATCGCCACCACCCGGATTCTGCGGCTCAGGCTTGCCGGGCTCACAATCGGGGCCGTTCGCGCGGACTTTCTTCGTTGCCGCGTCGCCCCTCTGCAGGAGAGGGGGAGGCCTGCCTGGCTGTTTAGCGGCCCGGCGGATATCATGAGGCTGCGTCTAGGCCTCAACTTCAACTTCACAGTTCTGGAGCTTGACGGGATGCTCAAGGAGCTATTCAAGCACGACGCCAACCATCCGGAGTGGTTCAGGCTACCGCAGGGCGTCATCCCACTGTGCAACAACTCCCAGCTTGATCGCATCCGTGCAATGATGCCGGAGTGCGACTCGCACGGGATTATCTCAACTTGGAAGGAGCCCGCCGATGACGTCGTGCGGCAATTCTTCGACAGCCTGGTGGAAGTACCAGTCTGCGCCGACGAGCAAAGGCTCCTCACCCACGACACCATCGACGACGAGATGCGGTACATCGCCACCAGGGCCAAAGAGGCGGCGGCAGCCGCCGCCGCGGGCGAATTTGGCTTCACGTTGGAGGAGGCAGAGGCGGCCGAGACGGCAAGCCTTGCTGACCGAGAGGACCTTGGCGGGGAGGTCGCTGGCGAGGAGGAGCCCGAAGCCGAGGCAAGCGAGCCTGCCGGGGGCGCAAGTGGCCAACCATCTTCAAGCATCTTGCCGCAGACGGGGCCCTCAGCGCAGCCCCCAGCTCAAATAAGAAGGCGCCTTCGCAGGACCGGGGACACAGCAGGGCGGCAGACGGGCCAACAGCCGCAGCGCCGCGGGACACGCTCCACCGCGGCAAGTACCGTTGCCGCGGGAGCATCTCATGCTGCGCCGGCAACTAGGGTGGGGTCTTCTCGAGTCGCCACGCCTGATCCCACCGCAGCTTCCGGCAAGCACCCAAGGGAGCCTACTCCTCCGCCTCTCCGCACAGAAAGGATACCAGACTTCGACCTCTCCGCGCTGAGCTCCGGCGAGGAGGAAGAAGAGGAGGAGGAGTAAGACTTTCTCCTTGTTGTACTTGTATTTCTTCGATCTTTGTTGTTTACTTGTCTTGCATCTGATCTGTTTCCCTCTGAATCCTTGTTCCATTTCAGGACTCTGGCCGAGAGAGCGGCGAAGAGGGCCAAGGTCCCCGTGGTTGTCATCGAGGACGATCCTGCTGTGATGGCAGAGGACACGTCCGAGACCACCTTGACGGACCCGATACCCTCTCCTCGAAGCAGCCCCCAGCACAGCCCCCAGCGTAAGTGTTTGTTCACTTCCTGTTATGGGGCGTGCATGAGTGCTCTTTTCTTTGCTGATATCTTGATTGCTGACTTGCTTGTGTAGGAGCAGAGCAGGCCCATCAGGAGCAACCAGAAGCCGCTCCAGAGGTGCTGTCTGCTTCGACTACGCCGCCAAGGGGCAATTCTCCGACAAGGGAGCATTCTCCAGCAAGGGAGAGGTCCCCGGCAAGGATGGATCTGTGCAGCCGCAGGAAGAGAAACAAAAGAAGATGGTGCAGCGCCCTGTTTATTTTGTCAGTTCCCTTCTGCAGGGGGCTAGATCAAGATACTCTGGGGTGCAGAAGTTGCTCTTCGGCCTTCTCATGGCCTTGAGGAAGCTGCGCCATTACTTTCAAGCACATGAGATCACAGTTGTCACTCGCTTTCCGTTGAAAAGGATATTGCAGAATCCAGAAGCAACAGGCAGGATTGTCAAGTGGGCGCTGGAACTGTCAAGCTTTGGCCTCAAGTTTGAGAGTACTTCAACTATCCAGAGCCGAGCATTGGCAGAATTTATAGCAGAGTGGACGCCAACACCTGATGAAGAAACTCCAGAGACGAGCATCCCCGTCAAGGAGGCGAGCAAAGAATGGATCATGTACTTTGATGGTGCCTTCTCGCTGCAAGGCGCCGGTGCGGGTGTGTTACTTGTCGCACCCACCGGAGAGCACCTCAAGTACGTGGTCCAAATGCATTTTCCCAAGGAGGAAGCAACAAACAATACTGCAGAGTATGAAGGCTTGCTTGCCGGACTCAGGATCGCTGCAGACCTTGGGATAAAGAAACTCATTGTCAGGGGTGACTCGCAGTTTGTCGTCCGCCAAGTGAACAAAGCTTATCAGAGTCCGTTGATGGAAGCTTACATCGATGAAGTGAGGAAGTTGGAAGAGCATTTTGATGGCCTGTAAATGGAACATGTTCCGAGAGCTCAGAACGACATTGCAGATGGCCTGTCAAAATGCGCCGCACTCAAGTTGCCTGTGGAACCAGGGATTTTTGTGCTCAAGCTGACTCAACCATCTGTGACACCATCAACTAGACAGAGCAAGAAGAGGAAGTTGGTTGCTGGCGACTACTTTCCGGCAGAGCTCTCCGAAGCCGCCACCAAGAAGGTCCCCAAGATCAACACAAAGAGTGCTGAGGAGCAGTCTGCTCCGACAAGCCCTAGGGTTTGTTTCGTTGAAGCAGACGCTCCCGACAAGTCGTGTCCCGACACGCTTGCCGGGGAGCATCATGCTCCGGCTGAATCACAGATTCTTGCCATGGAAGCAGATGTTCCCACAGCAGCATTTGCGCCTTTAATCCTTGTCGTTGAGCCACAAGCTCTGGCATGGGCACAGCAGATCGTCCATTTCCTTCAAACAGGAGAACTTCCCGAAGAGCAAGAAGAAGCGGAGAGAGTAGCCCGGCAATCAAGTATGTACCAGTTTGTCGATGACATACTGTACAGAAGAAGATTCAACGGAATGAAATTGAAGTGCATTTCCCGGGAAGAAGGACAAGAGATGTTTCGAGGAGAGGGTACCGGGTCCATAACAGGAAGTGAACAAACACTTACGCTGGGGGCTGTGCTGGGGGCTGCTTCGAGGAGAGGGTATCGGGTCTGTCAAGGTGGTCTCGGACGTGTCCTCTGCCATCACAGTAGGATCGTCCTCGATGACAACCACGGGCACCTTGGCCCTCTTCGCCGCTCTCTCGGCCAGAGTCCTGAAATGGAACAAGGATTCAGAGGGAAACAGATCAGATGCAAGACAAGAAACAACAAAGATCGAAGGAATACAAGTACAACAAGGAGAAAGTCTTACTCCTCCTCCTCTTCTTCCTCCTCGTTGGAGCTCAACGCGGAGAGGTCGAAGTCTGGTATCCTTTCGGCACGGAGAGGCGGAGGAGTAGGCTCCCTTGGGCGCTTGCCGGAAGCTGCGGCGGGATCAGGCGTGGCGGCTCGAGAAGACCCCGCCCCAGTTGCCGGCGCAGCATGAGATGCTCCCGCGGCAACGGTACTTGCCGCGGTGGAGCGTGTCCCGTGGCGCTGCGGCTGTTGGCCCGTCTGCCGCCCTGCTGTGTCCCCGGTCCTGCGAAGGCGCCTCCTTGTTTGAGCTGGGGGCTGCGCTGAGGGCCCCATCTGCGGCAAGCTGCTTGAAGATGGTTGCCCACTTGCGCCCCCGGCAGGCTCGCTTGCCTCGGCTTCGGGCTCCTCCTCGCCAGCGACCTCCCCGCCAAGGTCCTCTCGGTCGGCAAGGCTTGCCGCCTCGGCCGCCTCTGCCTCCTCCAACGTGAAGCCAAATTCGCCCGCGGCGGCGGCTGCCGCCGCCTCTTCGGCCCTGGTGGCGATGTACCGCCTCCGACAAGGGAGCGTTCTCCGGCAAGGGAGAGGTCCCCGGCAAGGGACGGAACCAGTGAGCCTTGGGTGGTAGAGCCCATGGTCACAGAGCCTAGCACAGGTAACCCTCCTTGTCGGGAATTTTCCCTTGGGTTCTTCTGATCTTCTTTTTTGGGTATTTGCTTGACTTTTTCTTCCTCTCCCTGTCCTCAGATCCCCCTGCTACAGATCCGATGGAGACTAAGGCCACCGGCGAAGAGGACGCACGCGGCAACACTGAAGATGTCACCGCCGCCGAGGAAGAGGCCGGTGCTGATGAACCCGCCGGCGAAGAGGCCGCCAAGGCTGCTGGCGCAGGAGCTGGCGAGGGGTCCGGCGATCGTACTGACGACCCGGAGGGCACAGGAGCGCAAGGCGCTACACCGACCGCCGACCCCCCCGCCGCTGATGCAGCGCCGGGCTCCGAGGAGCCCCAGCCCGGCGCCTACTTGAAGGCCGGCGAGGGTGTCTACATCAAGCTTCCCTGGGCGTCGAGCTCCAGGGCACCAGTCGAAGGAGAGGAGTTTGACGGGGAAGTACTCGCCTCTGCTGGGCTGGCAGTGGTTGATGCGCCAAGCAGCAGCAGCGGCGAGTCCGAAGAGGAGCAGTTGCTCCGGAAATTGGTGTCACTCTACCGCGCCCGGCAAGCGAAGCTGGAGTCCCGGGAAGCACTTGTCGTGCAGGCGGGAGTTGACATAGAGAAGCATGCGGAGGAGCTCCAGAGCCGCAACCAAGAGGCCCTCCGATCCATTGCGGAGGAGAGGGTGCAGCTTGTCGAGGCGAAGAAGGCGTTCATCCTTGAAAAGGCTGAAGCCGAGGAGCAGCAGAGGCTCGCTGCCGAGGAGCTGTCCAGGCGGGAAGGTGAGCCGACGCAGAAGAAGGTTAACCTGGACAGCCATGAAGAGGAGCTCGCCGCACGGGAGCAATCACTTGGCGGGGCGCTCAAGGAAGCGAAAGATGCCGCCGCAGCTGCTGAGGCCGCCAAGAAGGAATGGGAAGTGAAGGTGACGCAGCTGGAGGCTGACATGAAAGGGAAGAATGAGGAGCTTGCCGCGCTCCAGCGCGAACGCGAGAAGGATGCCCTTGCTCATGGCGATCTGCAAGTTCAAATCGCCGACAAGGTCAGGGAACTGAACGCCGCCAAGGACTCAAGTGCTGATCTGGAGCTAAAGTTGGCCACACTGATGGAGACGCTGGATGGCGCCAAGAGGCGACAGGATGACTTGAAGAAAGAGATCAAGGGCAACGAAGAGCTGCTGACGAGGGCCGCCGAGACTCAGAACACCTTCAGGGCTATGGTGGAGCTCTGGACGGAGGGCCTCGTCAACATTGCTGCAACCATCAATAAGGAGCTGGCGCAACTGGACTTGGCGGGCTTCGGGTACTCCACTGACGAGAACCTCCAGCCCAGCGCCAAGCTTACTCTGTTCTTCAAGGGCGTGGTGACGGCTCTCCAGCAACTTCGGGAAAGGATCCCAAAGCAGCTGGTTGACGAGTCGCGCGCCATCTGTGCCAGAGTTTTGGGGAAGGTGTTGGTGAAGGTGCTCTTCCGCAATCCGAACCTCAACCTCACCAACATTCTCAAAAAGCTGCCGGCGGGTGCTGATCTTGCAGAGCTCAAAGACCTTGTCGCACCTATTGTCGACAAGGTAAATGAAGTCAGAAGGATCGACAGCGATCGTGTGGACTAGGCCGCCTTTTTCCTCCTTTTTCTTGCCGCTGCTAGACATGTCACAGGAACAATCCATTAGAGCGCGACAAGTTATTTATTGTAATATAACTTTATTCTGGGTAGTATTTGCTATGCTATTTCCTTTACTTGATTTCATCCCTTGTATGTTTTTACCCTACGCTTTTAGGGAACTTGCCGGCGCAAGCACCCTTGCCGCAAGCGCTGAGTGCGGAACATCAGCAGCCTGCTGACGGTGTTGCTTCCAGCAAGAAACCTTGTCGGAACTAGTCGCAGCACACTTACGTTGTTGAGCGGACTCGAAACAAAGTAAGGGCGCAACTAGCCACGAGTTGGTTCCTCCGCGCACAGGTTTTCCACACAAGGCACGGTCGTTCAAGGAAGATAACTTTAAAAAATTTAAAACTGATTGTGCTCAGACTTTGGCAACTTAGCTTTCTTTGTCGTCTGCTTCCCGGCAAGGCTATACTTCTTTGAACGACGCCTGGTCCACACCATTATCCTCTCCCCCCCCCCCTGGTGAACTTGTGGGCGAGGGAACCTTCTTTTTGAGAAAAAGAAAGAAGAGAAAATAAAGGTATGGAGCCCTGAGGCTCGCTATTGCTTACCGGGGGCAAGTGCTGCACAAAGTGTCAGATAATGCATGCAAAAAGAAAGCAAGCATGAAATTTGACAACATTTGCAGAGCATATGATCTTTATTTATGGGCGGGATCTGCGCCCGGCTTTGTACAAAGGGTTACATGCAACAGCGGCAGGGCTTGTACAAAAGGTGGTTGCCGGAACGGGTTCCAGCAACCGCGCCTTATGGGTAAAACTTGCGGAGATGCTCTATGTTCCAGGAGTTGCTCACCGGAAAGCCATCTTCGGTCTCAAGGCGGACAGCGCCAGGCCTAGTGACTCGTTTCACCCGATAAGGGCCTTCCCACTTTGGCGTCAACTTGTTGGAATTCTTGGCGGATTGAACGCGCCGAAGAACAAAGTCGCCTTCCTCGAAGCTTCTGGCATTAACTTTGCGGCTGTGGTAGCGGCGCAAAGCTTGCTGGTAGCGAGCAGCTCGTACAGCATCCTGAAGACGATCCTCCTCGAGGAGCAGCACGTCATCTTGCCGCAGCTGCTCTTGCTCAAGCTCATCATAAGCGAGCACTCGAGGCGATCCGTATACGAGTTCCGTGGGGAGAACTGCCTCTGCTTCGTAGATGAGAGCAAAAGGTGTCTGGCCAGTGGCTCGATTTGGTGTCGTCCTGATCGACCAAAGAACCACTGGCAGCTCCTCGATCCAATTTCTTCCGCACTTGTGCAGCCTGTCGAAAGTTCTGGTCTTGAGCCCGCGCAGTAGTTCAGCGTTCGCCCTCTCCGCTTGACCGTTGCTTCTCGGGTGAGCAACAGAAGCGAAGTAGATCTTGGCGCCAAGATCTTGGACGTACTGCATGAAGGTGCGGCTCGTGAATTGTGTGCCATTGTCGGTGATGATCCTGTTAGGGACTCCGAAACGGCAAACAATTGACCTGAAGAACTTGACTGCTGACTGTGCTGTCACCTTCCTCACTGCTTCCACCCCCGGCCACTTCGTGAACTTGTCGATTGCCACGTACAAGTACTCGAAGCCCCCGACAGCTCGGGGAAAGGGGCCGAGAATGTCGAGCCCCCAGACCGAAAATGGCCAGGACAAAGGGATTGTTTGGAGAGCTTGAGCTGGCTGATGTATCTGTTTTGAGTGGAACTGGCACGCTTCACACTTGGTTACTTGTGCAGTGCTGTCGGCCAAAAGAAACCTTGCCGGAAGGCTTTGCTGGCAAGTGCTCTTGCGCCAATGTGGTGACCACATATGCCTCCATGTATCTCCGCCAACAGCTCCTGTCCTTCTTCCCGGGAAATGCACTTCAATTTCACTCCGTTGAATCTTCTTCTGTACAGTATGTCATCGACAAACTGGTACATACTTGATTGCCGGGCTACTCTCTCCGCTTCTTCTTGCTCTTCGGGAAGTTCTCCTGTTTGAAGGAAATGGACGATCTGTTGTGCCCATGCCGGAGCTTGTGGCTCAACGACAAGGATTAAAGGCGCAAATGCTGCTGCGGGAACATCTGCTTCCACGGCAAGAATCTGTGATTCAGCCGGAGCGTGATGCTCCCCGGCAAGCGTGTCGGGACACGACTTGTCGGGAGCGTCTGCTTCAACGAAACAAACCCTAGGGCTTGTCGGAGCAGACTGCTCCTCAGCACTCTTTGTGTTGATCTTGGGGACCTTCTTGGCGGCGGCTTTGGGGAGCTCTGCCGGAAAGTAGTCGCCAGCAACCAACTTCCTCTTCTTGCTTTGTCCAGTTGATGGTGTCACAGATAGTTGAGTCAGCTTGAGCACAAAAATCCCTGGTTCCACAGGCAACTTGAGTGCGGCGCATTTTGACAGGCCATCTGCAATGTCGTTCTGAGCTCTCGGAACATGTTCCATTTGCAGGCCGTCAAAATGCTCTTCCAACTTTCTCACTTCATCGATGTAAGCTTCCATCAATGGACTCTGATAATCTTTGTTCACTTGGCGGACGACAAGCTGCGAGTCACCCCTGACAATGAGTTTCTTTATCCCAAGGTCTGCAGCGATCCTAAGTCCGGCAAGCAAGCCTTCATACTCTGCAGTATTGTTTGTTGCTTGCTCCTTGGGAAAATGCATCTGGACCATGTACTTGAGGTGCTCTCCGGTGGGTGCGACAAGTAACACACCCGCACCAGCGCCTTGCAGCGAGAAGGCACCATCAAAGTACATGATCCATTCTTTGCTCGTCTCCTTGACGGGGATGCTCGTCTCCGGAGTTTCTTCATCAGGTGTTGGCGTCCACTCTGCTATAAATTCTGCCAATGCTCGGCTCTGGATAGTTGAAGTACTCTCAAACTTGAGGCCAAATCTTGACAGTTCCAGTGCCCACTCGACAATCCTGCCTGTTGCTTCTGGATTCTGCAATATCCTTTTCAACGGAAAGCGAGTGACAACTGTGATCTCATGTGCTTGAAAGTAATGGCGCAGCTTCCTCGAGGCCATGAGAAGGCCGAAGAGCAACTTCTGCACCCCAGAGTATCTTGATCTAGCCCCCTGCAGAAGGGAACTGACAAAATAAACTGGGCGCTGCACCATCTTCTTTTGTTTCTCTTCCTGCGGCTGCACAGATCCATCCTTGTCGGGACCAGAGCTTGTCGGGGAAGCCCCCTGCTTGTCGCTGGATTCGCTTGCCGCGACCGCTGGCTCATCATCCGCCTCCCTCTCCACTACTAACGCAGCACTAACCACTTGATTGGTTGCCGCTAGATACAGCAGCAACTTCTCTTGTGGCTTAGGTGCGACAAGTATTGGAGTAGAGGATAGGTATCTCTTCAAGTCCTGTAGCGCAGCCTCCGCTTCCGGAGTCCATTTCATTGGACCCGCCTTTTTCAAAATTTTGAAAAATGGCAGGGCGCGCTTAGCAGACTTAGAGATGAACCTACTGAGAGCAGCAACGCAGCTGGCAAGCCTTCGCACATCCTTGACGCGCTTTGGTGCTTCGATCTGCTCGATGGCCTTGATCTTGTCGGGATTGGCTTCAATCCCCCTCTGGGACACAAAGAACCTGAGAAGCTTGCCGGAAGGAACTCCAAACATGCACTTCTCGGGTTTCAACTTGAGATTGATCTTGCGCAGATTTGTGAAGGTCTCGTCCAAATCTTGGATCAAAGTTTCTTTGTCCTTGCTCTTGACCACTACATCATCCATGTAAGCTTCTACGTTTCTGTGCAGCTGTGGCTCAAAAGCATGACTGACTACTCTTTCAAATGTTGAACCAGCATTCTTTAGTCCGAAAGGCATCCGTACAAAGCAGTACGTGCCACATGGAGTAATGAATGCGGTTTTATCTTCATCCTCTTCTGCCATGAAGATCTGATGATATCCTGAATATGCATCAAGAAATGAAAGCAAATCACATCCGGCCGTGGAGTCGACAATCTGGTCAATGCGCGGCAAGGGAAATGGATCCTTGGGACAAGCTTTATTAACATCGGTGAAGTCAATACAAAGCCTCCACTTCCCGTTCGCCTTGCGCACGACTAATGGATTGGCTAACCACGTTGGATGGAGTACCCCTCGGACCAGGCCTGCTGCTTCCAACTTCTTGATCTCTTCTGCAATGAACTCTTGGCGTTCCACCGCTTGCTTCCTGGCTCTCTGCTTGACGGGCCGCGCGTGAGGACAGACGGCAAGGTGGTGCTCAATTACTTTCCTGGGAACACCGGGGATGTCAGATGGTTGCCATGCAAACACATCAACATTCGCCCGCAGGAAAGCAACGAGCGCGCTTTCCTATTTAGGGTCAAGCGTGGCACTGATGGTGAAGGTACCACCAGTGCCGTCCTCCTTGGCGGCCACTTTCTTGGTTTCTGGAGAAGCTGTCTTCGCCTTCTTGCACTTGCCGGTGGAGCTCGATGGTGCGTCCTCGACGGTAGCGCAGCACTCCGAAGAGGTGCGCTTGCCGGAGTGGGCATCAGAGCTACTCTTGCTGGACTTGGTCTTCTTATTCCCCCTGGGAGCTTCAGCGGCAAGTGGTTTGCGTTCTGCTGCGGCTGCTGCTTCCCGGTAGATCTTGTCGGTACAGATAAGGGCATCTTTCTTGTCGCCGGGGACAGAAATGACACTTATCGGACAGGGCATCTTGAGCACGTTGTAAGCGTAGTGAGAGGCTGCCATGAACTTGGCAAGCGCTGGACGGCCGAGTATCCCATTGTAGGGCAACGGGAAATCAGCGACGTCAAAGGTGACCTTCTCTGTCCTGAAGTTCAGCTCGCTACCAAATGTCACTGGCAGTGTGATCTTCCCCTTCGGCTTGCTCCTTCCCGGGTTGATTCCTTGGAAAGTGCCGGTCTCTTCGAGCTCGCTGTCGGGGATCTGGAGCTTCTTGAGCACCGCGGAAGAGATCAGATTCAAGCCGGCCCCACCGTCAACCAGCAACTTTGTGACCTTGTGGTTGTGGATGGTTGGCGAAACCAACATCGGCAAGCACCCAACCGTAGTTATGCGATCAAGGTGATCCTCAACATCAAAGATGATGGGCGTGCTAGACAACTTCAGGGGCTTGCGTGACTCAACGGACGGTTCTGCTGCATTTACTTCCCGCACCCACTGTTTGAGTTGGCGGTGCGAGGTATGCAGAGAAGCACCACCGTCGACACACAAAACCTCTGTTGCCTTCTGAAACTCCTGCTCGTCGGTCACATCCTCGTCCATCTCATCATCTTCATCTTCGTCTTCGTCCTTGTCGCGGCCGTGGGGAGGCCTGTCTCCTTGCCGCTGCTTGGCCTTGCCGCGGCGCCCTCCCCGGGCGGGACGCTTCTTGCCGGATCCTCCTCCACCTTCTTGGGCCTTCTCCTTGTCGCGGCGCTCGTATTCAGCTTTCTGCAGCTCAACAAGCTGCTCAACCTTCTTGCAGGCCTGGAGATCATGGCCCTTGGTGCGGTGGATCTTGCAGTACTGCTTGCCGGAGCCGTCCTGCTTGTCGGCGGCCACAACAGCCTCGCCGGAGTCACCAGTTTTGGCTTTCTCGGCGCCACCTCCGTTGCCGGACTGCTCGACAACTAGCACATCCTTAGCTTTCCTCTTTCTGTTATTCCGCCTCCGGTTCTTCTTTGCCGGAGGGGCGTCCTCACTATCAGATCCTTCTGCTCCTGCGTTCTCTCCAGGGAGTTTCCTCCCCTCTTCAGCACGTGCACACTTGTTGGCCAAAGCATATAGCTCGCTGACATCTCTGATTTTGCACATCGCCATCTCCTCCCTCATCCTGCGGTTACGCACGTTCTGATGGTACGCGCTGATAACCGCGGCAGGGTGGACGTCTAGGATGTTGCACTGCACCTGGCTGAATCTCTGTATGTACTTGCGCAGGGGTTCTCCTTCTTTCTGGGCAAGCAGATGAAGATCGCTCTCCTGGCCATGGGGTTTGTGGCTGCCTGTGAAGGCGCCGACAAACTGATGGCACAGGTCCGCCCACGAAGAGATGGAGTTGTCCGGCAAGTGCATGAGCCAAGATCTGACGTTGGGCTTGAGCACCAGCGGGAAGTAGTTGGCGAGGATCTTCTCGTCGCGCCCCCCGGCAGCCTGCACCGCGATGGTGTAGATGCTGAGGAACTCTAACGGATGTATCCTGCCATCGTACTTCTCGGGTATGTCTGGTTTGAAGTTCTTGGTACTGGGCTACTGGACCTGCCGCAGCTCACGAGTGAACGCAGGGCAACCTACCGCGTACGGCAAGTCGCCTGGTTCCCCTGGCGCATGCATATCAACAGTGGGCCCAGCGCGCTGGTCTGATTGACGTCGCGCTTCTCTTCGACGCTCGATGCGAGTACGAGCGTCTTCTTGTCGTCGTTCTTGGAGAACTTGGCGTTGATCGCGGCGAGCTCGCGGGTCCGACGACGCGGTTGAGTCGGTGTCGAGGTTGGCCCGGCGAGTCGGCGATCTTGGCCTTCGGGGTGGGGAGTGCACGGTGGTGGCACCCCCACCAGTCTTGTCGCCGTCGGCTTGCGCCTGGGCGTCTTGCCGCGGCTTTCACGTGCTTGGTTGCCGGGGCTTGTCGCCGTTGGCGAAGCCGATGAGGCTCTGGATGGTGATCCTCCAGTCGTCGATCTTGTCCGGCGCCGGAGGGTAGTCTAGTAGCAGTTGGGCTCGAGCCAACGCTTCTTCTGGGGTTTTCGTCAGTGGGGGCGAACGACGCGAGGAGCGGGATATGCTCAAACTTCTAACATTGTTAGAAGGAGCAACATCTCGTCCAGGCGACCGTGCCGCGCTCGCGCCAACGTGTGGACGTGCATGTTGTCCTTGAGCGTCCCGCGATCCGCCGGCTTGGCCTTGCTCCAACACGAGCACGGTGCCAGGAGCACCATGGCGTTGTCGATCCCGCGCCTCCTGAGAGGGGCGCGGCGCATGTACGGACGCCGAGGTTTGCGGGGCCTTGTCCTTGGATCTGGTGACAATGTGAGTCCCCCCGTCGACGCCCGTTCCTCCGCCGGCGTCTACCCCACCGCCCGTTTGCTCCGGCGGCGGTGGGATCGACGTGGACGGAGCGGCCACCTCCGAAGCCTCCCTCATCGGTGGCATGTCGATGAAGATGTTGATGTAGCACGCGCAAAGACCGGATCAGGTTCGCACAACCTCGACGCCCCCTACCTGGCACGCCATAGATGTCGTGGGAAACGAGCACCTATGGGGCAGGGCCCCTTCTCGGTCCGGCAGGGAGCGGAGGGCGCACGAAGAGCAGATCGAGGCGAAGCACGCGAGGGATTTTACCCAGCTTCGGAGCTCTCCGGAGAGATAAAACTCCTACTGCTGCTTTGTGTTTGTATTCTGTTCTTGCTTGAGAGCGTGAGTGTGTTGTAGTTTCGAATGCGTCGAACCCCCTCTACGTGCGCATGGGCCTCCTTTTTATAGGCTAAAGGGGTCACCGACAGGTGGCAACGCAGAGAGAGGTAAAAAAGTAAAAAGAGGGGTTGGTACAACCGCTATCTATAGTGCCCCCTACCTAACTCTGACGGCAGGGGACAAGGGCATTTAATGCCCGTCCGGTCGCCCAAACAGTGCAGGAAACGACCGTTAGGGGCGCCACCGATCGCCACGATGGCCTTCTCGTCATCTCCTCTTGCCACCTCGCACCGCTTGGCTGCACAGCCGCCCGACATGTGCGCCAGGAACGATCTTGGGGCGACACGTCGTCGGATGCGCTGGAGTGTGGGCGCGGGGTGGTGGCTTCGCCGCGGCAAGCGCCTTGCCGCGGTCGTTGTCTTGTTGCACCCGAAAGCTTTGTCGGTCACTGGGTCTTGCCGGGACGCGCGGCGCGTCGCGCCAAGTTTCTTGGCTGGCCTTCCCGGCAAGCTCCTCTTGCCGGGGTCTTGTCCTTCTCGGCAAGCTCCTCTTGCCCGGGCCTTGTCTTCTTAGTCAAAACACTTTGTTCTTGAATGGCATCAATAGGAATGACGGAGGATCTTGACGGACGCCCGGCAAGCCTTGCCGCGGGACGCTGCAACTGCCCGTGCACAAGTTCGGGATACTAAGGTACCCCTACTTTAGTACACCGACACTTCCCTTTTCCAGAGATGCGATATGATTTTTCCTCCGTGGTTGGGTTTTTGTCTTTTGTTTTGCATTTTGTTCGTGTCATGCATCTCATCTCATAGCATCATGCGCATTGCATCTGCATGTTTTCATAAAACTCGTAGCCGTTTGCAGTTGCCCTTTCTCTATTTGCCTCCGTTGTCATTTTGTCAGGCCCTTGTCCTCGTTGACCTCTCTCAGACCCCTCGTGTGCATGTCCGAAACTTACCCGAACCCGAACCGGACTGTCGTTACCGATGGATTCAGATCATCCCCTAACGTCTATAAAACATCTCCATTTTCTTATTTGGACTCCCTAGCATATTTATTCTCGTCCATCGGATTTCAATCGGAAGATCTAAACTTCCCTCCTTTTCATATATATAGTCCACCTCTAGTCATTTTTGGCAAACCCTAAATTTTAGGTAGGCTGTCCCATCCATCTCATCGCCGCCACCACTCCACCAAATCCCCTCGGGATCCCTCCTCCTCGTTTTCCTCTAGCCACCAACCAGAGCTCCCCACTGCTCCTCCCCGATTTGCTCGCCCAACCAACCAGAGCAGCACCTCGATCCACTCCACGCCGAACCCCATCGCCCTCCTCCCGTGCTTCCCGCGCGCCACCCAAGCAGCATCAGCAGATGAGCGCCGCCGGCCCTCCTCTTCCTCCTGTCTTCTCCTTTTCCTCGTCTCTAAACTCCCCTCCTCTCCTTCCTATCGCAGGAACGGGACGCAGCCGTCGAACGCCATGGATTCGCGCCAAGAGCTCCTATGGGCCCCAAGGACCTCGCCGCCGGGATCCACTTCCTCCGGTCACCTCCAGCGCCACCACAGCCTGTGCACGGCCGCTGCGCGCGCCTGCCTTCATTCCTCGCACCCGAAGCCCAGCAAGCCAGCCCGGCGCCGTCCCCTGCTTCTGGCCTGCGAACACGCGAGGGCGCCGAGCCCATGCCAAGTCCCTGCCTCGCTGGAGAGATCTTCGCCGCCGCCGGATCCGCCATCCCCGCGCCTCCCCCGCCTCGGATCCGACCGCCTCCGCCCGGCCCTCGTCGCCCCGCCGAGTCCCGCCGCGCCTCTGCTTCCCCTGCATCGCCCCCTGCCTTCTGCCTCGTCCTCCTCCGAGCAGAGAACGAGCGCACGAGCACCGCTCTGCGTTGACCCGTAGATTCGGCCCGATGCGTGTTTTTTTCCTGCCTGCGATTTTACCAATTATCCAGAAAACTGCAGTTTTTTAGAAAACCCCTCATGTTCATGCATGTAATAATTAATTAACCATGCATCGGTTTAAAACAAATTATATATGTAAAATGCTTAGAATTTTGTGTAGATTAATAATATGCCACTGTAATCCATGTTTAAAATGTTTAAAATGCTTTTTGTTTAAATTTGCTTAAATGCCATGTTAAAATGATTTATTTCATAACTAAATAACCGTAGCTCAGTTTTAAATAAACTTTATATGTAAATGGGGTAGAACAATGCCTAGTTTAACATGGTGCACTTCATTTTGCTGTTTAACATCATTAAAATTGTTCTTAGGGCAGAACAGTACCAAATTCGAATATTGCACATGGGGTTTTTCCGGAATTGTTGTTTGTTGTTCCGGCCTCATTTAAACTTGCCTAAATACATAGTTTTATTATGCTTCACCTCTTGCCATGTTAATCAACATTTAATATTGTTGGGTACCTAAACGGGAGCTAACTAAATAATTGAATGTGGTGTTTCGTCATATGCAACTCGTTGCATATTGAGCTCCACTTAACTTGTAGTATTGTTTGTGCACTTTGCCATGCCATGTCTATTTAAACCGGACATGCATCATACTTGTTTGTGCATCATGCCATGTTTATGCTTGTGTGTTTACCATTTTGTTTGTTTCTTTTCGGTGTTGCTTCTTAGTTCCGGTAATGTTGCGATTGTGAGGATTCGTCTGACTACTCCCGTTCATCTTCTTCATGGACTCGTTCTTCTTCCTAGCGGGATCTCAGGCAAGATGAGCGCTACCCTGGATCTCACTACTATCATTGCTATGCTAGTTGCTTCGTTCTATTGCTTTGCTGCGCTTCCTATTAACTTGTTCTTCAAGCCTCCCAAATTGCCATGAACCTCTAACCTTTGACACCCTTCCCAGCAAACCGTTGTTTGGCTATGTTACCGCTTTGCTCAGCCCCTCTTATAGCGTTGCTAGCTGCAGGTGAAGTTGAAGATTGCTCCATGGTGGACAGGGTTATGTTGGGATATCACAATATCTCTTATATTATTAATGCATCTATATATTTGGTAAAGGGTGGAAGGCTCGACCTTATGCCTGGTGTTTTGTTCCACTCTTGCCGCCCTAGTTTCCATCATACCGGTGTTATGTTCCCGGATTTTGCGTTCCTAACGCGGTCGGATGATTTATGGGACCCCCTTGACAGTTCGCTTTGAATAAGACTCCTCCGGCAAGGCCCAACATTGGTTTTACCATTTGCCTCACCTATTACCTTTTTCCCTTGGGAGTCGCGCATCCCAAGGGTCATCTTTATTTTAGCCCCCCTGGGCCAATGCTTGTCTAAGTGTTAGTCCAAACTAGAGCCACTTGCAGCGCCACCTCGGGGAAACTTGAGGGCTGGTTCTAGTTGTACGTACTGCTCATTTGGTCGTGGCCTGAGACGAGATACGCGCGGCTACTATCAGGATGTCGGCACGCCGGGAGGTCCTGCTGGTCTTGTTTTATTACTGTCGAAATGTCTTGTAGCCGGGATTCCGAGACTGATCGGGTCTTCCCGGGGAGAAGGAATATCCTTCGTTTATCACGAGAGCTTATCATGGGCTAAGTTGGGACACCCCTGCAGGGTATAAACTTTCGAGAGCCGTGCCCGTGGTTATGTGGCAGATGGGAACTTGTTAATGTCCGGTTGTAGATAACTTGACACTTGATCCGAATTAAAACGCATCAACCGCGTGTGTAGCCGTGATGGTCTCTTCTCGGCGGAGTCCGGGAAGTGAACACGGTTTCTGTGTTATGTTTGACGTAAGTAGGAGTTCAGGATCACCTCTTGATCATTGCTAGTTGACGACCGTTCCTTTGTTTCTCTTCTCGCTCTCATTTGCGTATGTTAGCCACCATATATGCTTAGCCGCTGCTGCAACCTCACCACTTTACGCCTTCCTTTCCCATTAAGCTTTGCTAGTCTTGATACCCATGGTAATGGGATTGCTGAGTCCTCGTGGCTCACAGATTACTACACCAAGAGCTGCAGGTACAGGTTATGCGATGATCATGACGCGAGAGCGATGTTGCTTGTTTTGGAGTTTCTTCTTCTGCTTCTTCGATCAGGGGATAGGTTTCAGGTCGGCAGCCTGGGCTAGCAGGGTGGATATTGTTTGAGTTTTCTGTTTATGTTTCATCCGTAGTCGGATGTTGTTTTTGTATGTTGTATTGTTGTATTCATGTGACATTGTATGTATCGGATGTATCCCCACTATTATGTAATGTTGATGTAATGATATCCACCTTGCAAAAGCATCTTCAAGATGTGCTTCTATCCTTGGTGGGACCTTCGAGTTCCTTTAGGATAGGGTCGCATCTTGGGCGTGACAGCTGTAGTCTTCGGGCTCTATAGGCGGATCACCCAGGCTGGTGTTCAGATCATCCAGGATGGGGCCGGATCATCCGAACGGCGGTCCAAATCGTCTGGGCAGCTCCTGTCTTGCCATTTTCCTTCTCCGTCTTCGCTATTGCTTATCTCCTTCAATTGTACTCACTCCTTAGCTTCTCCATGGCTGGTTCCTAGGTACCCGAGGATGCAAAGTGTTTCCGCTTGAGGTAGTAGCCATGTATTCTGTGATTCGAAAGGGTGCTGCAAGAGGAGTGATGTCACCACGGTCTCAAGAGATCTTCCGCATGCACGAATCATGGGTCCACATGGCACTTGGTGAGACGACGGTAGGTCCATGGGGATGACCTTGGGATGGTACACATCATATCCCCCCGCTTTGGAAAGATACGACCTCGGATCAAAAACCTCATCACCATGGTATGGAGAGAGATCCTTGACATTAAAGATATCACTCACATTGTACTTGTCACGTGGTATGTCGATCTTGTATGCATTGTTGTTGTAGAGGGCGATCACCTTGAAGGGTCTGTCGACTCGAGGTAGTAGTTTGGAATTGCATTCATTGGGAAGCGGTCCTTGTGAAGGTGTAGCCACACAAGATCTCCTTGTGGAATATCATGGGTTGCTTGTTAATGTTGAGCTTAGTCGCGAGGTGGTGTACTTGGCGCTCAATTTTTTGTCTTGTATATTCATGCACCTTCTTGAGATAGCTCTCTCGTGCGCTCGTGTCCATGTTCATGCGCTTTTCGTAGAGGTAGCGGCAGAATGTCCAAGGACAAAGGATTGAAGCCGTAGACGACCTCAAAAGGGGACTTGTCAGTAGTTCAATGTCTTGCTTAATTGTAGGCATACACGGCGATGGGTCAGCAGTCCTCCCACTCCTTGATGTTCTTCTTGATCAACATACATATGAGAGTGGATAGCGCCCTGTTCGTGACCTTGGCCGTTGGTTTGTGGATGTTAGGCCAAATATAATAAGAGCTTTATTACGAGCTTGGCACATAGGGTCTTCCAAAAGTAGCTTAGGAACTTGATGTCGATGTCCGAGACAATAGTCTTTGGCACTCCATGTAGACGCATAATTTCCCTACGAAAGAGATTGGCAACATGTGAAGCATTGTCTATCTTGTTGCATGGGATAAAGTGTGCCATTCTAGAGAAATGGTCCACAACAACAAATACAAAATATTTTCCATTTTGAGTTCTAGGCAAACCAAGTACAAAGTCCATACTAATATCTTTGCATGGGTGATATGGAGTAGGAAGTGGCATATAGAGACCATGGGATTGATATTTAGACTTAGCTTTGCGACATGTAGACCATCGGTTGGTGTAGCAGGAGACGTCATGAAACATCTTGTGCCAATAGTAGTTCTTGGAGAGCGTAGCGAATGTGTTGTCGCGTCCGAAGTGTCCCATAAGTCCTCCTCCATGAGCCTCTTGCAAAAGTAACAAACGAAGAGAAGACTTGGGTATACAAAGTTTGTTAGCTCTCATTAGATAATCATCCTTCATATAATATCACTCCCAAGATGTATGCGTCAAGCATTTGGCGTAAGGATAGGAAAAGTAGGACCAAGCGCATACAAGTCTTTTATGTGCTCAAAGCCAATAACACTCAATTCAAGTTGAGTTACAAGCATGCATTTGCGGGAAAGAGCGTCCGCCACAATATTTTCCTTACCTTTGGTATACTTGATGACGTAAGGAAATGACTCAATGAACTCACTCCATTTGGCATGTCGCTTATTCAATTTTGTTTGACCTCTAAGGTATTTAAGCGTCTCATGATCTGTATGGGTGACAAATTCATGAGGATGAAGCTAATGTTCCCACACATGCAAGACTCTCACTAAAGTATATAGTTCTTTGTCATAGATGGGTAGTTTAGTTGCGCAAAATTTTCTCACTAAAGTAAGCTATTGGGTGTTTCTCTTGCATTAACACACCTCCTATGCCATTACCACTAGCGTCACAATGCACTTTGAAAGTTTTATCAAAATTAGGAAATGCAAGAAATGTAGCATGTGTAAGTAAATTCTTAAGCTCATGAAGTACGGTATCTTGGGATGGTCCCCAAACAAATGGTGCATTCTTCTTACTCAAGGCATGCAATGGTGGAGTAATAGTGCTAAAGTCCTTAATGAATCTATGATAGAAATCAGCTAAGCCAAGGAAACTACACACTTGTTGCAAGTTAGTTGGTTGTGGCCAAGTTTTAATAGCATAAATCATAGCTTCATCTGCATCAACACCCTTAGATGACACAACAAAACTCAAGAAAACAAGCTTATCAACACCAAATGTGTATTTCTCCATATTAGCATAAAGGTGCTCCTTTCTAAGAGTTTGGAAAACACCACTAAAATGGGTGAAATTATCTTCTAGATGATGTGGAGCATCCTACGGTCATCCCCATGGACCTACCAGCATCTAACAAAGTGCCAAGTGGACCGATAAAACTAGGACTGGGCATAAAAACTGACCAACCGAAAACTGAAGCGAAACCGAAACCGAATAAATCAAATTTTTGTATTCTAGTGTAAACAGAAAAATTCGGTTAGCTGGGATATTAACCGAACCAAATTCGGTCAGTTTGGTATATTTCTCGGTTAACTGAATTATAGCCTACTCCACTCCCCACCCCGGCCTAGTACAGCCCATCGCCCCACCCACACCACACCACGGCCACACCCCACGGCCCGCGCCCATGACCTAGGCCACGACCGCCCGCAGCCGACAGCCCAAGACCAACTAGTCGACCAGTCCCCCTCCCGGCCTCCCCCATGCCCCGCCCCTGCCCTACTCAGCCGCCGCCGCTTCTCATCTGAGCGATAGGGACGCTGCCTCCGCTTCTCATCTGAGCGGCAGGGACGCCGTTGCCAGCGCCACCGGCCACCGCAGCTTCTCCCCTACTCGACCACCCCCGACGCAGTGAACTCGACCACATCTGCGCAAAGGAAGGAGAGGAGCACGAAGACAATTCTGACAAGGACCCATCGTTGCGCATCCGTCGGCAGCATCTCAGCGGTGACTTCTCCAGTTCGTCATCACGTCTTCCACAGCAGAATCTGAGCATTCAATCAACGTAATAAGCCCAATCTCCCATCCTTTATCTCCAATTTTTTGTTCTTTGTGAGTAGATGGTAAACATGGGTCTGGATGCTCTTGTAGTTTAGTTTGTGCTCATTTTTGCTATACATAATTGTCCACATCAAGTGTCTTTAGTCTTTTAGATTCATGAGAATGGAAGCTAGCACAAGTCACAAAGTAACCTCCACATAACGCATACACTCAGGGCTTGTAGGTTACAAAGAGGACACTCTGAACCACGGCGTAGCCAGTAGCGTGGCATAGCTAGCCGCGTTATAGAGCTGCATGAACTGGAAGCATGACCAAGCTCGACATATTGCAGTATTGCACTACTCTTTTTGCTTGGTTAGTTTAAAAAAGAGGTCTTTGGTTCTTCTTTTTATGCGGAGAAAGAACTGCAGTTTGGCTAATACTGTAGTATTAAAACTACAGTTTTTAGGGGCAATGAAACAACTCATTGTAAACAAAACTATGATAATCTCAGCCATCTACTTAGTGCACTCACACTGTATGTCCCGATTTTAGTAGATGCATTGTTGGTAACTTGTATTTTTAACATGTTGTTTAATTCTTCTCCGAAGTAATTGGTATATAAGAATGATGACATGAATTCTAATTATGTTACTAATTTGTTGATGGTTGAACCTGGTGGACTTGGTGAGGACATGACTGAAGAGGAGATGTGAGTTTATGAGGAAGAACAAAGAAAGATTGATGAGTATGAAAAGGAAAAGGGGATGGAGGAACGACCTACAAGAAGGCAGACGAAGAAAAGATCACCGATGTGGGATCACTTTTCTGAGGTACTAGTTGGTGGTATTCTCAAGTTTGGAAACTGTAAGAATTGCAATCATGATTTCAAGGCCGTTCCAGAGATTAATGGTACATCTTCCTTAAAGAGTCATTTTAATACTTGCTGGTATAATCCTCATAATGATAAGAATAAGAATCAAGGTACTTTGCAAGTTATCCGAGGGGAAAGTCCTTCAGTGCATAAATTTGATCCCGAAGCACTATGGAAAGCTATTGCTGAGATGATTATAGTAGATGAGCTTCCATTTGCATTTGCTAAAAAATTTGGTTTTAGAGAAGTGATGTCAATTACATGTCCACATTTCGATATGCCTTATAGAAGAACATGCACTAGGGATGTTGTGAAGCTTTATTTCGAAAGAGAGCGAAGCTGAAACTTTTTTTGAAAAAATCATGTCAAAGAGTGTGCCTCACAACTGATGGTTGGACTTCTCAAACACAAGATTGTTATATGACAGTCATGACACATTTTATTGATCTTGAATGGAATTTGCACAAGAAAATCATTAGTTTTTCTCAAGTAAAAGGTCATAAGGCACTGGTACGCGTCGGTGCTATACAAATGGTTTTTAACCCCTTTCTGTGACGGCATTTGGAACCGTCGCCAAGTGAGTGTGGACGATAGGGGGGGGGGGGGGGTCCTTCTCACATGACCCAGAAACCATCAGGGATAGGGAGCCAAGATGCACATACAACACTCCTACTCATTTGTGCTCACATTTCCATCATAGTCGGTATTCTGTGGTGCTACGTTTACGATGTGCGGCCCATCACAAACGGTTCACTATTATAGAACGTGTATGATAAGAATACAATCACACACATTCGCTTTTCTCAAAGTGTATGCGATTACTAATTAAGAAGATTAGCTAATCGTCGTATGAGTGCCAGATAGGATTACGAAACGTAGGACCGTCCTAACATTGTCGTACGTGACAACTATCACACACGTTATTCTGTCGTGCAAGGTTTATGATGCATACTTCAGCAGAAACAGTTCATGGTTGCAAATCGTGTACGATAAGGCAACTATCACAAACGTTTAGTTTTCCCGCACCGTTTGTAATATTGTTTGACATGGCACACGCTTTGGAAACGGCAACTGTGTGCACGCTTGCACACATTTTCTCTCTATAAACCGTCTCGGATTATGGTGTATATCGCAAACGTTTGTGTTTTACCAACCGTGTGTGCCGTAACGACCTAGAGAGCATAATTTCACTGTAATTTAATTGCTACTATTTCAAATTGTACCGGATTTGAATTTGAATGCATGCTATAGCTTTATTCATATCCATCAGGTTCAAACAACCAATGCATTATTCAATTCATAGGTACATATCAAGAATTACATAAGAACCAAATAAACAATGGTGAACCACAGTTGTATACTTGTACTATTGAAGACGGTAAAGAAAGAGGCGAAATACATTCTGGTTCCTGAACAAGGTGAAGCGGAATGCCCATATTGTGCCCTCCTCCATGTAGAAGGCATGCACGACTCTAGTCCAACCCCTTGTGATGGCTGACCGCCCATCCTTCACGGTCTTCATGAAAACATCTAGATAATCATCGTCTTCTGGTAGAAATACTTTAACCTTTGCATGCCCACCAATCATGTAGTTTGAGAGGTAATCTTGAGTAAACTGCTTTGGGAACCACTTCAAAGGAAAAAAGATTTAGACATTGTCATCTATCACACCTCATTATGGGCAGTAAAAATAAGGCTGCAGAGTTCTTACTTACCATCCTGCAGTTCGCTGTTGTATTGGGTAAAGTGTAAACAAATAGTTTAATTGCCATCTTTTGACCCATTTTACTAACAATCTTTATCAGCTTCCTCACTTCACTACAGGAATCAGGCACTTTGCTGTCAGCCATGGCTGGCGGCAAAGGCATGCCAGACTGACGGCAAAGACCTTTGCCGTCAGCCAGCAGAGGCAACATGTCCGGCCGGGTAGGCTATGGCAAAGGCCTCTTCGCCGTCTGCTGGCGGACGACAAACATGCAAAGAGCTTTGCCATTCGTTGACAAACGACGAAGAGCCTAGACGGCACACGTGGTAGTTCAGGTCCATTAAGTGGTTAACGGCCTGCTTTGCTGTCAGCTGGTAGATGACCACGTGGACGCCTTGGTAGCTGAATTCGCCCCGGAGGATGACACGGTCGTGGTCGCGGCCGGAGAAGCTGGTGCGGATGGTGATCACGAGGAGGACAACAGCCTTGACGCAAGTAGCGTGGACAGAGCTGATGAAGAAGGGGCATCCAGCTAGGCCAGTGTTTCTTTTCCTATAAACTGTATGATGAAAACTTAAACATATTCTTGTGAGAGCATTTTGGAAGGGGGTGCCCCTTATGATTTGTGAGATCGCTAAATACTTTTGAAGTAGCACCCGGAGGGGGGGCCCAGCAGGTGAGGGAGTCCTGGATTAGGGGGTATCCGGACAGCCGGACTGTGTACAACGTCCGGACTATTGAAGCGTGAAGATACAAGACTCAAGACTTCGGCCCGTGTCCGGATGGGACTTTCCTTGGCATGGAAGGCAAGCTTGGCGATCCGGATATTATATTTCCTTCCTTGTAACCGACTCCCTATAAACCCTAGCTCTCTCCGGTGTCTACATAAACCGGAGAGGTTGGTCCTTAGAAGACCGATCACAGTTACATTCATACCATCATAGGCTAGCTCCTAGGGTTTAGCCTCTACGATCTCGTAGTAGATCTACTCTTGTACTACCCATATCATCAATATTAATCAAGCAAGAAGTAGGGTTTTACCTCCATCGAGAGGGCCCGAACCTGGGTAAACATTTGTGTCCCTTACTTCTTGTTACTATCAGCCTTGACGCATAGTTCGGGACCCCCTACCCGAGATCCGCCGGTTTTGACACCGACATTGGTGCTTTCATTGAGAGTTCCTCTTTGTCGTCGCTGTCAGGCTTGATGGCTCCTTCGATCATTACCAACAACGCTGTCCAGGGTGAGACTTTCCTCCCCGGACATATCTTCGTGTTAGGTGGCTTCGCACTGCGGGCCAACTCACTTGGCCACCTGGAGTAGATCGATAGCTATGCCCCCGGCCACTAGGTCAGGTTCGAGAACTTGAACTACACGGCGGATATTCGCAGGGACTTAATCTTCAACGGATTCGGGCCGGCGCTAGAAGCGCCGAACAGTCACGATGAGCACGGCTTGGACCTGCTATCGGACGTTGCTCGGGATATCACCCCGGCAAAGGCCTCGGATCTAAATCTGGGGCAGGTTGCTTCTCCCAAGGACGGAGGGCTGGACCCCGCCCCGCAGGCCATACCCTCATCGGTGATGGAGCCGAACACAGGTCTCACCTCTGAGGGACCCTGTGACTCTGGACCCTCGGATTCATATCCGGATGCAGGTTCCAGTCTGCGCGCCCCCGAGCTCGCCGATCCTGGTTGGGCTCCGGTGATGGAGTTCACCGCGGCGGACGGCTTTTAGCACTCGCCCTTCGGCGACATGCTGGACTTATTGAAGTCTCTCTCCTTGTCAGGAGACTCCGGGCAGAACTATGTCTGGCTCGAGTGGGAAGCAGACAGCGACGGAATTTGTTGCCCACCCACCACCCACTTCCTTGCCATGATCGATGATCTAACTGACGTGCTTGATTTCGACTCCGAAGACATCGACGGTATGGACGACGATGCAGGAGAATTACAGGAGCCACCACTCACCGCGCGGTGGACGGCCACCTCCTCATATGATATATATATGGTGGACACTCCGAAGGAAACTAATGGCGATGAGGCAACGGAGGATAACCCCTCGGGAAGAAAATCAAAGAATGGGCGTCGTCGGCGCCGCTCCAAGCCCCGCCATAGCAACACCGGCCCCGGAGACGAAAATAATCCGGATGGCGCCGAAGAAGAATATGACCCTGACCAGCCCGCCTTCAAGCAGGCCGAACAGGAAGATGAGCAGGTCAGCCTGGAAGAACAGGCGACAGACGTATACCGGGAGGAGGACAACTACATGCCCCCCTTCGAAGACAAGATTAGCCTCGGCAACGACGAATTCGGCGTGCCTAAGGATCCCGTGGAGCAGGAGCGCTTCAAGCGTAGGCTTATAGCCACTACGAGGAGCTTGAAGAAGAAGCAACAGCAACTCCAAGCTGATCAAGATCTGCTCACAGATAGATGGACTGAAGTCCTGGCAGCCGAGGAATATGGACTCGAACGCCAAACAGCTGACCGGCCACCCCGTGGCCGGGATAAAACGGGATACCATCCCGGATACCAGCCCGCACCCCCACGCCGATACAATACGGCTCAGGGCAACAGGCACGACCTGCAAGCTATTCTAGAAAAGAAAGTAGGACAGCTAAGATCGATCTACGGATCAAGGGGGCGCGCCCCAGCGTGCGACGATGACCATCGCGCCGGATACATCATCAACAAGTCCGGCCGAGCCAAACATAGCAACCCAGAACAATCCGACCTGCGTAGCCACATAGCCCGGCAAGGCGCCGCACACCCCCTCTGCGTCACTGATCAAGTGATGGATCATGAATTCCTCAAAGGATTCAAACCTGTAAATATCGAATCATACGATAGCACAACAGACCCCGCAGTATGGATCGAAGATTTCCTTCCCCACATTCACATGGCCCGCAGAGATCATCTACACGCCATCAAGTATCTTCCCCTTAAGCTCAAAGGACCAGCCCAGCACTGGTTAAACAGCTTGCCAGCAAATTCCATTGGCAGTTGGGAAAACCTGGAGGATGCATTCCTTGACAACTTCCAGGGCACATATGTGCGACCACCGGACACTGATGACCTGAGCCACATTACTCAACAGCCCGGAGAGTCAGCCCGGAAATTCTGGACTCGGTTCCCCACTAAAAAGAACCAAATAGTCGACTGTCCAGACGCCGAAGCCCTGGCGGCTTTTAAGCATAACATCCGTGACGAGTGGCTCGCTCGACACCTCGGCCAAGAAAAACCCAAGTCTATGGCAGCTCTCACAACCCTAATGACCCGTTTTTGTGCGGGTGAGGATAGCTGGTTGGCTCGCAGTGGCACCACGCCACATTCTAGCACTTCGGACGGCCGCGATGCTAACGACAAGCCACGACGCAACAGACATAAGAGACGGAACAACGGCGACAGCACTGAAGACACGACAGTCAATGCCGGATTCAGCAGACCTAAGTCTGGACAGCGGAAAAAGCCGTTCAAAAGAAATAATCAGGGACCGTCCAGTCTGGACCGCATACTAGAGCGCTCGTGCCAAATTCATGGCACACCGGACAAACCAGCCAACCACACCAATAGAGACTACTGGGTTTTCAAACAGGCGAGCAAGATAAACGCCAAAAACAAGGACAAGGGGCTGCACAGCGATGAAGATGATGAGCCCCGGCATCCGAATATGGGGGGACAAAAGAAATTTCCCCCCCTCCCCCAGGTGAAAACGGTCAACATGATCTACGCCACCCTCATCCCCAAGCGGGAATGGAAGCGGGCACTACGGGATGTCTATGCGATGGAGCCAGTCGCCCCCAAGTTCAATCCATGGTCAGCTTGTCCGATCACCTTTGACCGTAGGGATCACCCTACTAGCATCCGTCACGGCGGCTCAGCCGCATTGGTCTTAGACCCAATCATCGACGGATTCCACCTCACGCGTGTCCTTATGGACGGCGTCAGCAGCCTGAACCTGCTTTATCAGGACACAGTGCGCAAGATGGGCATTGATCCTTCAAGGATCAAGCCTACTAAAACTACCTTTAAAGGTGTTATTCCTGGAGTAGAGGCCTGCTTCACGGGCTTTATAACATTGGAAGTGGTCTTCGGATCCCCAGACAACTTCAGGAGCGAAGCACTAATCTTCGACATCGTCCATTTCCGCAGTGGCTACCACGCACTGCTCGGACGAACCGCATTCGCTAGATTCAATGCGGTGCCACACTATGCATATCTCAAGCTCAAGATGCCGGGACCGCGCGGGGTCATCACTGTCAACGGAAATATGGACCGCTCCCTTCGAACAGAAGAGCATACGACAGCCCTCGCGGCAGAAGTACAATGCGGCCTCCTCCAACAAACCAATCCGGCGATAGCTTCGAGCACTTTCAAACGAGTCCGGAGCACCCCGCAACAGGATCATCATGAATGTCAAGATCATGATTAGCAGTCCGGCCTCCGCTCAAGCCCCTCCAAAGCAGCATTCGTGCCACGCGTACACAATTACGCACTCAAGATACCTTGGGCATAGGCGGAGGCGCATCAAAGACTCAGTCGATAATGCGGGTAACCGCTAAATACCTTCATACTCTTTCCCTCTTACCTTTCAGGACATTGCGTTAGTGCAGCATCCTCAGACGAGCCGAATTGCTGGACTCATAGGGGAGAGACATCCAAGGAGGCAACAGACGTACAGAACAGAAGAAAACCCAAGTGGAATATATTTGCAACCATTATACCTGCTTTATCTACCTGTACACAGCCTGCCCCTGGATAGGACATGTCAAATAGTCCTATTTTTATCTCTGCTTAATGCATCCATTGTAATCATACGCTTAAACGTATTTTTCGCCAATGGGAGATTATGTACAACGTCAGCTTATTATCTTATTTGAGTATTTTTTTCCCTTATAAATGTTTATTTGGTATTGCATCCGTACACCTTGGTACGGCCAGTTTGCCAGGGGATTCTGATGGCGCCCTGAAGTATGGCAAATAAAGTCCGAATACTTTAAACAGTGCGGCACCCCGAACTTATAACATTATATGCATCAGCTCCGAATCATGTCTTGGGTCTACAGTTGGGATAGCCCGGCTCCCTTGTTTTGGTGCCTTACGTTCCGTTATATCGGCTAAGTTAGCGTAGGGAGAACTACTACGATTGTGTCCTGGTTCTTCCGAACGAGCACCTCAGTAGAGAAAGCCGAAAACTGACCGGCATGATGTGGCGAGAGCTGGTCACTATTCGAGAGGTACTAAAATCCTTAAAGATTTTCCGCTTTAGGCGATAAATCGGCTTTGCCCGATCTAGGCATATATAGCGCCCCAATTCGGCCTTCCGGATTCTAGGGGCTTCGCCAAAATTTAAAATTGTAGACTTCTATGGCTAAGTGAAAGTTATAAATCCGCATAGTCTGATTGCCTCGTTCGCTGCGCCGGACACCTCCTGAAGGGACCAAACAATTGGATAAAGAGTGTCCACGTTTTCCACGAACACCCCAGCGCTAGTCACGTGGGGGCGGAAGCCGACGACTGGCCTACTTTCAGGATTTTATAAACGGCCGCACAGAAGGTAATATTTTAAATAACAAAAGCACTACATAGCGCAAGTAACTTCGTCCTTGAAATACAAACATGACAGAAGCGAATTCATTCAAATATGGTGTCCTTGGTACATTCGTCAGCCACGAGACGAGCACCCTTCATAACGCCATCATAGTACAGCTCGGGATGGCGATGCGCCTTGCCCTCCGGCGGCCCGCCCTTGACCAGCTTCTCCGCATCCATCTTGCCCCAATGCACTTTGACGCGGGCAAGGGCCCGGCGGGCACCCTCGATGCACTGCGACCGCTTGATCACCTCAAGCCGCGGGCAGGCATCCACCATCCGCTTGATCAGGCCGAAGTAGCTACTGGGCATGAGCTCACTAGGCCACATCCGGACTATGAAACCTTTCATAGCCAGTTCGGCCGCCCTGTGGAGTTCGACCAACTGCTTCAGTTGGTCACTCAGAGGCATCGGGTGTTCGTCCCCAGCATACTGGGACAAGAACAGCTTCTCCGTTGAGTTCCCCTCCTAGGCACGGTAGAACTCCGCATCATCTGATACGCTGCGTGGCATATCTGCGAATGCCCCTGGAAAGGTCCGAATTCGAGTAAGTAAAAGAAACGCCTCCTCCACATGTTTGCTTTGCATAAAGAACTTCTTACCCGCTGCTATCTTCTTGGCCTCCTGGATCTCCTGTTGTGCTTTCTCGGCTTCGGCCTTGGCGTCTTTTAAACTCATAAGGGCCTTCGCAAGCTCAGCATCTTTCGCCTTCAGATCATGCTCCACAGACTCGCATTTCTTGCCGAGGTCCTGGAGCTCTTGCTGTACCTCACCAACCCTAGCACTTTGCTTCTCGCGCTCCTTACACTCCGAGGCTGCCCTGTCTGCGGCCTCGGACAGTGCCTTCTTCAGGGACGCCACTTCAGCGGTGTCCCCTATTACACGGTCACGACACTTAGGTGTTAGACCCACCATTTTTTCCTATCCTTAAATGCATAAGGGCGGGAATTACTTACCCTTATTCTCTTCGAGCTGCCTCTTCATGAGGTCGAGCTCGCCCTGCGCCTGCTCCAGGTCCCGCTTCAGATCGGCAACCTCGGCAGTACAGGCAGCAACAACAAGCAGCACAGCCTGCTTATTCACAATAATACTCATGATTAGACTCCTACGGATATAATTGACCCTCTGCTCGGATTTTCTTTCTGAACGCCAAACAGAGTATCAAGGGCTACTACCTATCGGGTGGTAATTTTGCACATATTTATTACTTACCTCGAAGCCTGTTAGGAGGCTGGTGCACGCTTCGGTTAGTCCGCTCTTGGTGGACGAAACCTTCTGAATCACCGTACTCATAAGAGTACGGTGCCCCTCATCCAGGGAAGCGCCGCAAAGCGCTTCCAGCAGACCTTCCAGCGCCTCATGCGCAACGGAAGTCCGCGACACAGACGGCTCGCCCTCCCTAGCAAGGGGTCGCCCGCCTGAGTCCGGAACCATCAAAGGTTCCAGAATTGTGTTCGGCTGAGAGCTTGGCTGGCCATGGCTCTCACCAACACGATCCGCGGGGATCTTGAACCCCACGTGTCCGACGTCTGGGACCCCGCCTCGGGGCATGTCCAGAGTCACCTCCCCCCGCTCTGGGAGCCTTCGGGACAACACCTCCGTGTCATCCGTGTGTTGGGGAGTAGTGGCTGTCGGAAGCGAATTGATCTCCGAATCACTCAGGGACCCGGAGGAAGACGCTTCGGGGAGATCCCTGGCCGGACTGCACATATATTCGGCATTATAAAACGCAAAAACTATGAAGTGAAATCATGATAGAATGCGGACACTTATTCGCACTAGGGGCTTCCTCGTGGGCAGCCACCCCTCCTCGCTATGAGCGGCCATGGCGGAATAGTCCGGAAGGGGCACCTTCCCCTTCTTGGACGCCCCAGCCTCCCCCCTTTGGGGCGGCTTTTCTATTCTTCCCCTCCCCAGTGCGGGGAGGTGGACTTTCTTCTTGATTTCCCCCGCCTCCGCGGGAGGAATCTGTCTCGTCGTCATCCCACGACAGGGGTATGACGACCTTGCGCCGGGGGCCTTTTCCCCGGACCCCTCATCCTTTCCGGATGGGGCATCTCCTTCTTCTTCCTCCTCCCCTTCGTGGGAGGAGTCCGCCTCGTCGTCCTCGGACGAGGCTTCCGGCACAACTTACGTCGGAGACCCTTTCGGATCCCCGGGGCCTTCTTCTCGGCCTTCTTCTCTGGCACCTTGTACAGCGCCGGGACCAGCATCTCCATCAGGAGAGCATCTGCTGGGCCTTCTGGCAGTGGAGCCGGGCAGTAAACCTGCTCCACTGTCTCCACATAATCCTGAAGCAAATATGCACAACTACTTAAGGCACTCCCATGAATATATTGGGGAGAACTGGGTCGGATGTCAGTCTAAGAACTCACCAGCCTGGGGGCCCGCGCGGCGTGAAGCCCGTGGTCCACGGATGTGGGAGGGGGCACTTCGGAGGCCTTGAACAGCACCTTCCATGCGCCTTTGTGCGTCATGTTTTAGAGCCTCTAGAGCGTCTGGTGCTCGGTTGGGACGAACTCCCACAGATTGACTGCCCGCCTCTGGCAGGGCAGGATCCAGCGAATGAGCATGACCAGGATCATGTTGACAAGCTTGATGTTCTTGTCCTTCATGCTTTTGACGCATGTTTGGAGTCCGGCCAACTCTGTGGAATCGCCCCAGGACAGTCCCTTCTTCTCCCAGGAGGTGAGCCGCATGGGGGCTCCGGGTCGGAACTCGGGGGCCGCTGCCCAGTCGGCGCCACGCGGCTCGGTGATGTAGAACCACCCCGATTTCCATCCTTTTACGGTCTCCGCAAAGGAGCCGTCGAGCCATGTGACGTTGGGCATTCTGCCCACCATGGCCCCTTCGCACTCCGCCTGTTGGCCGCTTACCACCTTCGGCTTCACAAAGAAAGTTTGCAGCCATAGGCCGAACTGAGGCCGGATGCGGAGAAAGGCCTCGCACACGACGATGAACGCCGAGATGTTGAGGACGAAATTCACGGCTAGATCGTGGAAATCTAGCCCATAGTAGAACATGAGCCCGCGGACGAAGGGATGGAGTGGAAATCCCAGTCCATGGACGAAGTGGGCGACGAATACGACCCTCTCGTGGGGTCCTGGGGTCGGAATGACCTGCCCGGTGTCTGGTAGACGGTGCTCTATGTCCGCGGCCAAGTATCCAGCCGCCCGAAGATTTGCGATGAGCTTCTCCTTGACGGTGGAAGCCACCCACTTGCCTCCTGCTCCAGACATGTTCAGCTGTGCGGGGAAGACTTGGGCTTGGGCGCTGGGGCTCGAGGGGGCAAGAGTGGGCAAAGGAGGAAGAAGGCGTGGGTGAAAATGGGGGAATCTTATCCCTTTATAGAGGCACCGGAAGCGGTGCGCCTCCCCACTTGCCCATTGGGAATTGCTTGTTTCCCAAGCGCCATGATTAATGGCGTGGTGAGATTACACATACCCGTATTGATGAGAATCCCGTGATAAGGGGACACGATCTCTGTTTTGACAAGACGTGTCAAAGAAACCGCCTCGCAATTTGCGCTGCAGCTGGTTGTGGGAAAACGGATTGGATAATGATCCGACCGTAATAACATGTCACGTCATCAGAAAAAGTTGTCAGCAGATTGCATTTGTGAAATATCATTCTCTCTACGGTGGCATATGAAGATCATCTTGCAGATCCGGAAACAGTCTACGTGTTCGATAATTACTTTGGAGTATTCGGAGGAGGAACCCGCCTTGCAATGCCGAAGTCAATACTTCGCGCCGGACTCATCGTCATTGAAGCCTGGTTCAGGGGATACTGAGGGAGTCCTAGGTTAGGGGGTATCCAGACAGCCGGACTATGTACAACGTCCGGACTATTGAACGTGAAGATACAAGACTCAAGACTTCGGCCCGTGTCCGGATGGGACTTTCCTTGGCGTGGAAGGCAAGCTTGGCGATCCGGATATTATATTTCCTTCCTTGTAACCGACTCCATGTAAACCCTAGCTCTCTTCGGTGTCTATATAAACCGAAGAGGTTGGTCCTTAGAAGACCGATCACAATTACATTCATCCCATCATAGGCTAGCTCCTAGGGTTTAACCTCTACGATCTCGTGGTTGATCTACTCTTGTACTACCCATATCATCAATATTAATCATGCAGGAAGTAGGGTTTTACCTCCATCGAGAGGGCCCGAACCTAGGTAAACATCTGTGTCCCTTACTTCTTGTTACCATCAGCCTTGATGCATAGATCGGGACCCCCTGCCCAAGATCCGCCGGTTTTGACACCGAGAGCAGGGCTGTGGGCCGATGAACAGGATGGTTGTTTTTGAATTATCTTGGGTTTCGTGGGTTCTGAGTGAGGCCTGGTGCCACGGCAGCGCCCCTTCTCCTGAGGCGAGCCTGCTGCTTGCTCGCAAGGCCCTGTGCCTCTCGAGGGGCCTTCTGGCGTGTCGTGGAGTGCCTCGTGAGGATCCAACTGCCAGATTGTGGCATGGTGGGCGCATGGAGCGGCCGCACCTTCGAGCCCCCAAGGGGAGCGATCAGCGCCAGCGTGTACACCGTACCCAACCCCCGCTCGCGAGGTGCTAGAGGGAAGGGTAGCGGTCACGGGCTCCAAGAAAAGAACGCAAGAACTGAAGGCAAGAGAGCGACACGAGAAAAGAAAACTCCCGCCGTTTTACAAACGCACAGAACAAAACTGCTTCAGAAAGTCAGCAAGCAAGTACAAAAAGGGAGGCAAAAAGCAGGCAGCCGCGTCCGGCGCCTAACTGGTCTTCAGTCTTCAGTCCTCGGTCTTCTCACCAGCGCAGAGCTAAGTGCTTCCACTGGCTGGGCATAGTCATTGGGGATAGTGTCGACGGCCAGCGCGGAGCATAGTGCTTCCACTAGGACGTGGGTGGGAAACCCCATGAGGCCCCAGGGCGACACTCAGGAGACTCCGGGTGTAACGCCCCGGATTCGATGCGCCAGGTGTCTGCCAGTTATTCGCCGTCGTTGCCATGTCATTTGCTTGCGTGTTGCACTTTGCCATGTCATCATATGCATTTCATATCATGTCATCATGTGCATTTCATTTTGCATACACGTTCGTCTCATGCATCCGAGCATTTTTCCCGTTGTCCGTTTTGCGATCCGGCACTCCTATGTCCTCCGGCGTCCCCCTTTTGTCTCTCGTTTTGAGCGGGTGTTAAACTTTCTCGGAATGGACCGAGGTTTGCCAAGCGGCCTTGGTATAGCACCGGTAGACCGCCTGTCAAGTTTCGTGCCATTTGGAGGTCGTTTCATACTCCAACGGTTGACCGGGTAACCGCGAAAGCCTCTTTGAGTTGCAGCCCAACACCCCTTCCAAAGTGTCCCAAAACCCATCCAACTCCCCTCCATGCTCTCGGTCGTTCGATCACGATCGCGTGGCCGAAAACCGCACCTCATTTGGACTCTCCTAGCTCCCTCTACCTATAAATACACCTTCCCTTCCGAAATTCGCGGTGCAAACCCTAGCCTCTTCCACCTCCGCGCGCCGGACATGTCCGTCCCGGACTGGACGCGTCCAACGCCGCCGCCCGACCAATCTGGGAGCGACATGTGTCGTTCGCCGCCGCCCACCGCCGCCGGCCAGCGAGCCCGCGAGGCCCGTGCACCGCCGCCCGATCCCGCGCGCCCCCGCGCCCTCCACCTGTGCCCGCCGCCGGCGAGCGCCGCCGCCGGCGCGCCTCCCCGCCACCTCGCCGGCGCGGCCGCCGCCTCGGCGTTCGCCGCCTCCCGCCGCCAGTGCCTCCACGCGCCGCCCGGTGCCCGCGCCGTCGGTGGCTGCGCCGCCGGTGGCTGCGCTGCCTCGGCGCCTCCCGCGCCCCATCGGAGCCCGAGCTCCTCCGCCTCCGCCGCGCCGGATCCGGCCGGATCCGGCCGGACCAGACCGGCCCCTCCGTCCCTGGCGCCTCCCGCGTCCCCGGCGACCTCCCCCGTCCACTCCGGCCGCCGCACCGCCCGTCTCCGGCCATCTCTCCTCCAACTCCGGCGAGCCCAGCCCGCCTCATGACCCGTGCAACCCAGATCTGACGGAGGTTGATTTTCCCCCTTTCCCGAAATATCTCTAAGTCCCTGTATTTTGCATAATCATGCCATGTTTAACGCATCATAACTCTGCATCCGTAGCTATGTTTCGTGTGTATAATATGTCAAATTGTTCGCCTCGATGAGTACTTCATTTCGTTCCATTGCATCATTTTAATTTGAGCTCATCTTGACGCCCGGAATGCTATTGGAAGAGTGCATGTTGACGTTAATCTGCTGAAACTGTTATAACATGCTCATTTGTCCTTTTTGCCATGATTGATGTGTGCATCCTATGAGTATGAGCTCTACATGTATTTTGATCTATGTTATGCCATCTTTCCAGTGGTGCCATCCATATATTTTTGTGAGTTGTGTACTGAGTGCATCGAGCTTGCTAAGTGGGGTACTTGCTGTTGCTGTTTTCCTGACAGATTCTGTTATATTTTGTTGCTATGTAAACCTGCTGCTACAAGTCATTTCGTGCATTATTTTGGAGATGTTCACTAAGGATGAGTTGTTATACATTTCTTGCTCTATCCATTCATGCCCCTGGTAGCATTTATAGACTACTTTAGCTTGTTGTTATCTTGCTCCAAATTTTGCTAAATAATGTTGCTGTCAACCTATTAACATTAAGTTCAGTTTTGGTCATGTGTTTTCCTAGTGATCCATGCACCCTATGAAATTGTTCTTGCCATGCTTAGCTTCATAAACATGCCTTCTTACTGTTGGTTGCCTTGCCATGCCATGTATTGCTCTGTGGTGAGTGTTTCGAGCTCACCAACATGTCTACTTATTGTTGTTCCTGCCATGTATGAATCTGTCATATAACTTACTATGTTTACATGGGTGCCATCATATTTTCTATGCCTTTTTGGCTCATGGTCAGTAAGGGTCTTTTGATCTATGCAATTAGTAGATTCATGTCATGCCTTTGTTTGCCATGATAAGTTCCTGTAACATGTTGTTTGATAGCTCTAAACATTGCAACCTGATGTTATTTCTGCTAAAGTCTGAAACTGTTATTATTTGCAATCTTCCCATGTCCTTTTGAGCATGTTCTAGTGATTTCTGGAGATAGCTCAGTGTTCATGTTTTGTTATGCTTTACCAGTACTTCATGCCCATGCCTTTTGTTATTATGTTGGGGTGCTGTAGCATGTTATTTTGATGCTTGCAAGATGCCTAGTTGCTGGTATGGACACATTGTTGTTATGACTTGTATAGAGTGCATGTGTTGAACCGTTGCTCCGTTTTGAGTGTGCTCTATATGAAACTTGCTTGTTTTTGCATGTATTTCCATATTATCATGTTGCATCCTTGTTTTGGTGTGTTTGCTTAATGTTTGGGTGCATTTTGTATTAATGCCATGTTTAACTTGTTTTGCTCATATCTTCTAGACCGTAGCTCCAAATCTAATGAACTTTATATGTAACTTGACTAGAATTTCGTGTAGATCATATTGGTGCATCTTAACTTGCTATTTAACAACTTGAACGTAAGGTTTATTCAGATCTGGACCAATTTCGAATTTTGCATATGAGGACTTACCGGAATTGTTATTGTTGTTCCCGGCCTCATTTAAACTTGCCTTGATGTGTTGCTCTTGTTTGCATCATCTCTTGCCATGGGTAGCTTCATGTAGCCTTGTCATGCATCATGTTTGTTGTGCATCATGCCTTGTTTATGTGTGGTGTGTTTACCATGTTGTGTGCTTCTTCTCGATAGTTCCCGTTTCATTGCGATCGTGAGGATGCATTCGTCTTCGTGTGGTTCGTCTTCGTGGCTTCATCTTCTTCATGGACTCGTTCTTCTTCCTAGCGGGATTTCAGGTAAGATGACCGTCACCTTGGATCTCACTACTATCATTGCTATGCTAGTTGCTTCGTTCTATCGCTATGCTGCGTTACCTATCATTTGCTCTTCAAGCCTCCCAAATTGCCATGAACCTCTAACCTTTGACACCCTTCCTAGCAAACCGTTTTTTGGCTATGTTACCGCTTTGCTCAGCCCCTCTTATAGCGTTGCTAGTTGCAGGTGAAGTTGAAGATTGCTCCATGGTGGACAGGATTTTGGTTGGGATATCACAATATCTCTTATATTATTAATGCATCTATATACTTGGTAAAGGGTGGAAGGCTCGGCCTTATGCCTGGTGTTTTGTTCCACTCTTGCCACCCTAGTTTCCGTCATACCGGCGTTATGTTCCCGGATTTTGCGTTCCTAATGCGGTCGGGTGATTTATGGGACCCCCTTGACAGTTCGCTTTGAATAAAACTCCTCCAGCAAGGCCCAACCTTGGTTTTACCATTTGCCTCACCACCACCTACCTTTCCCTTGGGAGTAATTAACCCAAGGGTCATCTTTATTATAGCCCCCCCGGGGCCAATGCTTGTCTAAGTGTTGGTCCAAACTAGAGCACCGTGCAGGACCATTCCTTGGCAACTTGGATTCGTCGGTACCTGTACGCTTAGCTTATCCGGTGTTGCCCTGAGAACGAGATATGTGCAGCTCCTATCGGGATGTCGGCGCATCGGGCGGTCTTGCTGGTCTTGTTTTACCATTGTCTAAATGTCTAGTAAATCAGGATTCCGAGACTGATCGGGTCTTCCTGGGAGAAGGTTTATCCTTCGTTGATCGCGAGAGCTTATCATGGGCTAAGTTGGGACACCCCTGCAGGGTTTAAACTTTCGAGAGCCGTGCCCGCGTTTATGTGGCAGATGGGAATTTGTTAATGTCCGGTTGTAGATAACTTGACACCTGATCCGAATTAAAATGCATCAACCGAGTGTGTAGCCATGATGGTCTATTCTCGGCGGAGTCCGGGAAGTGAACACGGTATTTCGGTTATGCTTGACGTAAGTAGGAGTTTAGGATCACCTCTTGATCATTGCTAGATGACGATCGTTCATTTGCTTCTCTTCTCGCTCTTATTTGCGTATGTTAGCCACCATATCATGCTTAGTCGCTGCTGCAACCTCACCACTTCACCCCTTCCTTTCCCATTAAGCTTTGCTAGTCTTGATACCCATGGAAATGGGATTGCTGAGTCCTCGGGGCTCACAGATTACTACAACAACAGTTGCAGGTACAGGTTATGCGATGATCATGACGCGAGAGCGATGTTGCTTGTTTTGGAGTTCTTCTTCTGCTTCTTCGATCAGGAGATAGGTTCCAGGTCGGCAGCCTGGGCTAGGAGGGTGGATGTCGTTTGAGTTTCAGTTTGTGTTTCATCCGTAGTCGGATGTTGATCTCTTGTATGATGATGTTGTATTCGTGTGGCATTGTATGCCTTTTGTATGTATCCCCATCTATTATGTAATGTTGATGTAATGATATCCACCTTGCAAAAGCGTTCCAATATGCGGGTCTATCCTTGGTGGGACCTTCGAGTTCCTTTTGGATAGGATCGCATATTGGGCGTGACAAGTTGGTATCAGAGCCTCGACCGACCTTAGGAGCCCCCTTGATTGATCGTGTAGTTTGGCCGTTGTTGAGTCTAGAAAAAAACTGTTTTCGGAGTCTAGTTATATCGGAGAGTAGGAATTCCTTTTACTCCTCTGCCCCTTCGTCGCTCTGGTGAGGATTCTTGACGTAGGTGTTTTGATTTACTCCTCTTCCCCTTCAAATTTTTCTTTAGGATCACGTGGTTAGTTTTCGTTCGTTGTCCATCCTCTTTTGTCCGGCGCATTCCTCGTCAAGCTGATTCGAACCTCTTTGTCTTTCGCGAGATCAATCCTCAGTTCTTCCTCCGACGTTGTTGTTTTTCCTTGTCCGAAGTTGTCCTTGTTTTTCCCACCCACCCACCCTTTTTCTTCGCGGAGCCGGAGTCCGTAATCGAGTATCCATCCTACTCGTGCGAAGTCTTTGCTTTCTTTCCTCAATGATTTCAATCGGTGTTCTCTCTTCAAGATATTCGTCGGTTTCCCCTTCCAAGTTGCCTTTGCTTTCCCGCCCTCCCACCCTTTTCTTCCCGGAGTCCGAGTCTCTATTCGAGCATCAATTTCATTCGCACGGAGCCTCTTCAGCCTTCCCTCAATTATTTCAACCAGTGAATTCTCGTCTCGTTCGACATTCTTCATCTATTTTTCTTTTCCGGTGGATTCGATTCAAGTTTTATGGGTTGATCACATTCTTTTCCTTGGATCAAGTGTTCTCCTTGCTCGATTGCCTCTCGCCATTCAATCATTCCGGAGTTCGGAAGACATCTCAGAAGATTCCTCTGTGTTCGAATTAATACGAGGTTGTCACCTCATTCAAATATTTCAATTATTCCGGTGCATCAACTATCTCTTCAACAATCCTTTCCAACGGTGTTTTCTTCAGTGGGCCCTAAGCCACAGGTCTTTTTCCAGGATCTTACCTGACTCTTCTAATTCTCCCGGAGTATCTCAGTAATTTTGGTGGTGTTTCCCGTCGTCATTTGAAGACCGAAGAAGAGCTTTTCCTCTAAATCTTGTCTGTTCTCTCGAAGATTCGTGGTTCTAGCTCCATATTATCCTCTCGAATTATTCCATTTGTCAGATATTCTTTTCTTACCCATCCGGAGTATTTCAGGAGTTGATTTCTATTTCTTTTCACCGGAGGCCATCATTCTAGTTATCGTTCTCTATTTATCCCGGTGCTTCGTTCAAGTGTTATTTAATCAGCTCATGATCTCTTTGTTCTTTTGCATCTAAATCCCCTCGAGCATATTGGTTCTTCAAATTCTTCCCGGTGATTCAGCCTTTTTCATCAGTCATTTTTGAATTCTTACGGTGGTTCATTCAAGATTCTTTTCCTTGTTTATCATACTAATTCATTCGTTCTTTTCAATCCTATCCGGTGGTTCATGAAGTCATTCTCAAGTTTGCGATATGCCATTTCTCTATCCTTTTCAAGAAGAATAAGTAGTATGCAAAAATCCATTGCTTGTCATCAATTCAACTTGATGAAGGATAAGCATACAATAAATCTTATTCGTATTTCATCCAAGTGAGTAATCCGTTCCTTCAGAGTTTGTTCTTGATGAATAAATTCTAGTTCCAAGTGTTTTCATCTTTTCTTTTCCGGAGTTCAATTTCCTCGACCATCTCGTCGTAACATCCATCTAAATCATCGCAAGGTTTTAATCTTATTCTTTCATCTTTCAATTCTATCTCATCATCCTTTGGTTACCGGAGTTCTTCATGGTGGTTCTTCATGATTTATTTCATTCTTCTAGTGTTCATCAAGATTTTGTTGGTGGAGTTCAAGTATCTTTTCTTCTCGCTTCTCGAAGTGCAATTAATTCTCCGAATTCTGTTGAAATGGAGTTTTGCATTTCTTTGTTCTTCTTAGCTGTTCAATTTTTTTCCATTTGTGGCCGGTTATCACCTTATGATCTTGAGGTGTTACCTATAAGACCACAACAAGCTTATTCTTTCGTTGTTGATTTTCTCAACAACTCCATTCAATCCTTCCTTCTAAGTTCTTTTCAATTCTTCCAATTCTTCCGGAGGCATTGTGTTGTTCATCTCGTCAAGTGTCATCCCATCTTGTGAAGTTCATGTTCTAATCCTTCCATTTTCAGAAGGAGTGCTGCCTAAATCCTTTCAGTCTTATTCGTTTCTTATCTCATTCTAACCAGAATGGTTTCATAGTCTATTTGATTCCGTGAGCTTTCGATTCTCGTCATTCTCGTCGTTCCTCTCTTCTTCTCGAGTGCTCTCGATTCTTTGACTCTTCTCTTGATTTCTTGTTTCACCTCATCCCTTTTTCCCTTCCGTCTCGGTCCTAAGATCTCGGGACGAGATCTCTTGTTAGTGGAGGAGTGTTGTAACGCCCCGGATTCGATGCGCCAGGTGTCTGCCAGTTATTCGCCGTCGTTGCCATGTCATTTGCTTGCGTGTTGCACTTTGCCATGTCATCATATCCATTTCATATCATGTCATCATGTGCATTTCATTTTGCATACACGTTTGTCTCATGCATCCGAGCATTTTCCCCGTTGTCCGTTTTGCGATCCGGCACTCCTATGTCCTCCGGCGTCCCCCTTTTGTCTCTCGGTGTGAGCGGGTGTTAAACATTCTCGGAATGGACCGACGTTTGCCAAGCGGCCTTGGTATAGCACCGGTAGACCGCCTGTCAAGTTTCGTGCTATTTGGAGGACGTTTGATACTCCAACGGTTAACCGGGTAACCGCGAAAGCCTCTTTGAGTTGCAGCCCAACACCCCTTCCAAAGTGGCCCAAAACCCATCCAACTCCCCTCCATGCTCTCGGCCGTTCGATCACGATCGCGTGGCCGAAAACCGCACCTCATTTGGACTCTCCTAGCTCCCTCTACCTATAAATACACCTTCCCCTCCGAAATTCGCGGTGCAAACCCTAGCCTCTTCCACCTCCGCGCGCCAGACATGTCCGTCCCGGACCGGACGCGTCCGCCGCCGCCGCCCGACCAATCTGGGCGCGACACGTGTCGTTCGCCGCCGCCCACCGCCGCCGGCCCGCGAGCCCGCAGCGGGCCCGCGAGGCCCGTCCGCCGCCGCGCGATCCCGCGCGCCCCCGTGCCCTCCGCTTGTACCCGCCGCCGGCGAGCGCCGCCGCCGGCGCGCCTCCCCGCCACCTCACTGGCGCGGCCGCCGCCTTCGCCGCCTCCCGCCGCCAGCGCCTCCCCGCGCCACCCAGTGCCCGCGCCGCTGATGGCTGCGCCGCCTCGGCGCCTCCTGCGCCCCACCGGAGCCCGAGCTCCTCCGCCGCCGCCGCGCCGGATCCGGCCGGATCCGGCCGGACCAGACCGGCCCCTCCGTCCCCGGCGCCTCCCGCGTCCTCGGCGACCTCGCCCGTCCACTCCGGCCGCCGCACCGCCCGTCTCCGGCCATCACTCCTCCATCTCCGGCGAGCCCAGCCCGCCTCGGGACCCGTGCAACCCAGATCTGACGGAGGTTGATTTTTCCCCCTTTCCCGAAATATCTCTAAGTCCCTGTATTTTGCATAATCATGCCATGTTCAACGCATCATAACTCTGCATCCGCAGCTATGTTTCGTGCGTGTAATATGTCAAATTGTTCGCCTCGATGAGTACTTCATTTCGTTCCATTGCATCATTTTCATTTGAGCTCATCTTGATGCCCGAAATGCTGTTGGAAGTGTGCATGTTGATGTTAATCTGCTGAAACTGTTATAACATGCTCATTTGTCATTTTTGCCATGATTGATGTGTGCATCCTATGAGTATGAGCTCTACATGTATTTTGATCTATGTTATGCCATCTTTCCAGTGGTGTCATCCATATATTTTTGTGAGTTGTGTACTGAGTGCATCGGGCTTGCTAAGTGGGGTACTTGCTGTTGCTGTTTTCCTGACAGATTCTATTATATTTTGTTGCTATGTAAACCTGCTGCTACAAGTCATTTCGTGCATTATTTTGGAGATGTTCACTAAGGATGAGTTGTTATACATGTCTTGTTCTATCCATTCTTGCCCATGGTAGCATTTATAGACTACTTTAGCTTGTTTTTATCTTGCTCCAAATTTTGCTAAATAATGTTGCTGTCAACCTGTTAACATTAAGTTCAGTTTTGGTCATGTGTTTTCCTAGTGATCCATGCACCCTATGAACTTGTTCTTGCCATGCTTAGCTTCATAAACATGCCTTCTTACTGTTGGTTGCCTTGCCATGCCATGTATTGCTCTGTGGTGAGTGGTTCAAGCTCACCAACATGTCTACTTATTGTTGTTCCTGCCATGTATGAATCTGTCATATAACTTGCTATGTTTACATGGGTGCCATCATATTTTCTATGCCTTTTTGGCTCATGGTCAGTAAGGGTCTTTTAATCTATGCAATTAGTAGATTCATGCCATGCCTTTGTTTGCCATGATAAGTTCCCGTAACATGTTGTTTGATAGCTCTAAACATTGCAACCTGATGTTATTTCTGCTAAAGTCTGAAACTGTTATTATTTGCAATCTTCCCATGTCCTTTTGAGCATGTTCTAGTGATTTATGGAGATAGCTCAGTGTTCATGTTTTGTTATGCTTTACCAGTACTTCATGCCCATGCCTTTTGTTATTATGTTGGGGTTCTGTAGCATGTTGTTTTGATGCTTGCAAGATGCCTAGTTGCTGGTATGGACACATTGTTGTTATGACTTGTATAGAGTGCATGTGTTGAACCGTTGCTCCGTTTTGAGTGTGCTCTAGATGAAACTTGCTTGTTTTTGCATGTAGTTCCATATTATCATGTTGCATCCTTGTTTTGGTGTGTTTGGTTAATGTTTGGGTGCATTTTGCATTAATGCCATGTTTAACTTGTTTTGCTCATATCTTCTAGACCGTAGCTCCAAATCTAATGAACTTTATATGTGACTTGACTAGAATTTCATGTAGATCATATTGGTGCATCTTAACTTGCTGTTGAACAACTTGAACGTAAGGTTTATTCAGATCTGGACCAATTTCGAAATTTGCATATGAGGACTTATCGGAATTGTTATATGTTGTTCCCGGCCTCATTTAAACTTGCCTTGATGTGTTGCTCTTGTTTGCATCATCTCTTGCCATGAGTAGCTTCATGTAGCCTTGTCATGCATCATGTTTGTTGTGCATCATGTCTTGTTTATGTGTGGTGTGTTTACCATGTTGTGTGCTTCTTCTCGATAGTTCCCGTTTCATTGCGATCGTGAGGATGCGTTCGTCTTCGTGTGGTTCGTCTTCGTGGCTTCATCTTCTTCATGGACTCGTTCTTCTACCTAGCGGGATTTCAGGCAAGATGACCGTCACCTTGGATCTCACTACTATCATTGCTATGCTAGTTGCTTCGTTCTATCGCTATGCTGCGTTACCTATCATTTGGTCTTCAAGCCTCCCAAATTGCCATGAACCTCTAACCTTTGACACCCTTCCTAGCAAACCGTTGTTTGGCTGTGTTACCACTTTGCTCAGCCCCTCTTATAGCGTTGCTAGTTGTAGGTGAAGTTGAAGATTGCTCCATGGTGGACAGGATTTTGGTTGGGATATCACAATATCTCTTATATTATTAATGCATTTATATACTTGGTAAAGGGTGGAAGGCTCGGCCTTATGCCTGGTTTTTTGTCCCACTCTTGCCGCCCTAGTTTTTGTCATACCGGTGTTATGTTCCCGGATTTTGCGTTCCTAACGCGGTCGGGTGATTTATGGGACCCCCTTGACAGTTCGCTTTGAATAAAACTCCTCCGGCAAGGCCCGACCTTGGTTTTACCATTTGCCTCACCACCACCTACCTTTCCCTTGGGAGTAATTAACCCAAGGGTCATCTTTATTATAGCCCCCCCGGGCCAATGCTTGTCTAAGTGTTGGTCCAAACTAGAGCACCGTGCGGGACCATTCCTTGGCAACTTGGATTCGTCGGTACCTGTATGCATAGCTTATCCGGTGTTGCCCTGAGAACGAGATATGTGCAGGTCCTATCGGGATGTCGGCGCATCGGGCGGTCTTGCTAGTCTTGTTTTACCATTGTTGAAATGTCTTGTAAACCGGGATTCCGAGACTGATCGGGTCTTCCTGGGAGAAGGTTTATCCTTCGTTGATCGCGAGAGCTTATCATGGGCTAAGTTGGGACACCCCTGCAGGGTTTAAACTTTCGAGAGCCATGCCCGCGGTTATGTGGCAGATGGGAATTTGTTAATGTCCGGTTGTAGATAACTTGACACCTGATCCGAATTAAAATGCATCAACCGACTGTGTAGCCGTGATGGTCTCTTCTTGGCGGAGTCCGGGAAGTGAACAAGGTCTTTGGGTTATGCTTGACGTAAGTAGGAGTTCAGGATCACCTCTTGATCATTGCTAGTTGACGATCGTTCATTTGCTTCTCTTCTCGCTCTTATTTGCGTATGTTAGCCACCATATCATGCTTAGTCGCTGCTGCAACCTCACCACTTTACCCCTTCCTTTCCCATTAAGCTTTGCTAGTCTTGATACCCATGGTAATGGGATTGCTGAGTCCTCAGGGCTCACAGATTACTACAACAACAGTTGCAGGTACAGGTTATGCGATGATCATGACGCGAGAGCGATGTTGCTTGTTTTGGAGTTCTTCTTCTGCTTCTTCGATCAGGGGATAGGTTCCAGGTCGGCAGCTTGGGCTAGCAGGGTGGATGTCGTTTGAGTTTCTGTTTGTGTTTCATCCGTAGTCGGATGTTGATCTCTTGTATGATGATGTTCTATTCGTGTGGCATTGTATGCCTTTTGTATGTATCCCCATCTATTATGTAATGTTGATGTAATGATATCCACCTTGCAAAAGCGTTCCAATATGTGGGTCTATCCTTGGTGGGACCTTCGAGTTCCTTTTGGATAGGGTCGCATATTGGGCGTGACACCGGGGCATGTACAACCCCACTCATTATTACGTGAGAGTGTCACGAGCGGAGACCTTCACAGGCCGGAGCCTTGCTTCATGTCACCCGACGACGACCCCACCGTGCTCCACCCCTGACCATTGTTGGGGAGACCGGAAACCAGGACAAGACCAAGGGGCCAAGGGGACGCTGACGGCATCCTCAGCGACCGTAGGCCCCCTGCCGAGGGGAAGGGCTCACCGGCGCCATCCCCGGCAGGGAACCTACCTCCAGGCTGGACCCTGCTCCGCGCAGCGCGAGGAGGACCCTGCCGCTTGGCTCCCCCCGCGCTGCTCCCAACATCCCTCGCGCTCCTGAGGAGGGTCCGCCATCCTGAGGGTCCTGGTGGTCGCCGCGTCTTGGTTTACCTGCGATCCATGGTCAGTGTAAGCGTGTCCCTGCGGTGTTAACTGTACCTAGAGGCTGCCGTTGTTGGGGTCGTCGGCAGGGCTTGGTGGTGGTTCAAAGGAGAGCTCGGCCTCGTGTGTGTCCAGTGCCCAGCTTAGCGTGGGGGATCGGCTAGGGCCCTCTCCTAGCGCGTGCCTTGGATCCATGGTGATGGGAACGTAGGCTTCCGGGCTGCTCGCACCAGGGGTGCCGCCTAGCCGCCTAACACTCCCGCTCCCTTCTGCCATCCTTTGGTCCTGTTGGTCAGGGGCCGACACTCAACCGCGACCCCTGGTGGCGTCGTCTGAAGCAGCCCCACGTCGAGGGGGCATGTCTGGGGCGGCGCGTGCTACTCCGGGAGGCTGGTCGGCGTCGAGAGGCTCTCCATGGCCCCTGGGAGAGGGCGCGCGATTGTGTCGGCGGTGAGCGCGCGCCCCCACCATCTCCTGTGACGTGGGAGGGTGCAGAATGGCGCCGCCCCCTGCAAGCCGCATCCAGCAGCTCAGCAACCCGTTCCCGCAAGGCGTCGTGACCGCTCTGAAGCAGCCTGCACCGCAGGAGCTCACGGGCCACGATGACCGCCGCCCGCATGTTCGCCTTTTCCCTGCGCGAGTGCGGGGTAGTTGCTGCAGTGTAGTTCGCAGATCCGCGTCTGCGCGTCTGCGGCGCGGCTGCGCCGCGTGCCCCCTGCGGCCGGTCGCCCCCGGCGGAACGTGGGCCGCGAGCAGGACAGAGTGGAGGTCTTCTTCGCCGGTGGGTGCTGCCGAGGTGGTCTGGACGACCCAGTGCTCGACGTGGGCTCTCGGGGCGTCGGCCATGGCGTCGGTGGAGCGGAGGAGGACTAGTCGATGGAAGAGGAGATCCGACGCACCCCTACCTGGCGTGCCAAATGTCGGATTTCAGGGTCCGGCAACCCGTTAGAGCTTCGAACACTAGGGTGCGTGTGGAGATCTCAATCTGCCCAGCCTACCTACTCGCGATCCTCCCTAGCCTAGTGCGTAGAGCTCACAGAGACACGAAGACAGAGATTTATACTGGTTCGGGCCACCGTTGTGGTGTAATACTCTAATCCAGTTTGGTGTGGTGGATTGCCTCGAGGGGCTATGGATGAACTAGTACAAGGATGAACAAGCCTCAGGAGGTGAGGTGTTCTTGAGCTGGTGTGATGCTCTGCTTGCTCTGGTTTCTGTCCCTTCCTATGGTGGTGGCTAAGTCCTATATATAGTGTGTTGGGGAACGTTGCAGAAAATTAAAATTTTTCCTACGGTTTCACCAAGATCCATCTATGAGTTCATCTAAGCAACGAGTCAAGGGAGTGAGTTAGCATCTACATACCACTTGTAGATCGCGTGCGGAAGCTTGCAAGGGGATGGTGATGATGGAGTCGTACTCGACGTGATTCGGATCACCGATGACCAAGTACTGAACGGACAGCACCTCCGCGTTCAACACACGTACGGGACGGGAGACGTCTCCTCCTTCTTGATCCAGCAAGGGGAAGGAGAGGTTGAGGAAGAACGCTCCAATGGCAGCACGACGGCGTGGTGCAGTTGGAGTAGTAGTATTCCGACAGGGCTTCGCCAAGCACTTATGGAGGAGGAGAGGTGTTGGGGAGGGGAGGGGCTGCGCCTTGGCTTGTGTTGATCTCCCATGCGCCTCCCCACTATATATAGGGGTGGAGGGGCTGGTTTCTTGCCCTCCAAGTCCATTGGGGCGTTGGCCAAGGTGGGAGGAAAGAAATCCCATCATTTCCTTCCCCACCGATTGTTATCCCCCCTTTTTAGGGATCTTGATCTTATCCCTTCGGGATATGATCTTATTCCTTCTAAGGGGGGATCTTGGTGCGCCTTGACCAGGGGTGTGGGGCCTTTCCCCCACTAATCAAGTTCATGTGGGTCCCCCATGCAGGTGGGCCCCACTCTGGAACCTTCTAGAACCTTCCCGGTACAATACCGAAAAATCCCGAACATTTTCCGGTGGCCAAAATAGGACTTCCCATATATCAATCTTTACCTCCGGACCATTCCGGAACTCCTCGTGACGTCCGGGATCTCATCCGAGACTCCGAACAACATTCGATAGTCACATACTAGTCTTCCTAATAACCCTAGCGTCACCGAACCTTAAGTGTGTAGACCCTACGGGTTCGGGAGACATGCAGACATGACCGAGACGCTCTCAGGTCAATAACCAACAGCGGGATCTGGATACCCATGTTGGCTCCCACATGCTCCTCGATGTTGTCATCGGATGAACCACGATGTCGAGGATTCGATCAAACCCTGTATACAATTCCCTTTGTCAATCGGTACGTTACTTGCCCGAGACTCGATCGTCGGTATCCCAATACCTTGTTCAGTCTCGTTACCGGCAAGTCACTTTACTCGTACCGTAATGCATGATCCCGTGGCCAACACTTTGGTCACCTTGAGCTCATTACGATGATGCATTACCGAGTGGGCCCAGAGATACCTCTCCGTCATACGGAGTGACAAATCCCGGTCTCGATCCGTGTCAACCCAACAGCTACTTTCGGAGATACCTGTAATGCACCTTTATAGTCACCCAGTTACGTTGTGACGTTTTATACACCCAAGGCACTCCTACGGTATCCGGGAGTTACACGATCTCATGGTCTAAGGAAGAGATACTTGACATTGGCAAAGCTCTAGCAAACGAACTAAACGACCTTTGTGCTATGCTTAGGATTGGGTCTTGTCCATCACATCATTCTCCTAATGATGTGATCCCGTTATCAACGACATCCAATGTCCATAGCCAGGAAATCATGACTATCTGTTGATCACAACGAGCTAGTCAACTAGAGGCTCACTAGGGACATATTGAGGTCTATGTATTCACACGTGTATTACGATTTCCGGATAATACAGTTATAGCATGAATAAAAGACAATTATCATGAACAATGAAATATAATAATACTTTTATTATTGCCTCTAGGGCATATTTCCAACAGTCTCCCACTTGCACTAAAGTCACCAATCTAGTTACATTGTGATGAATCGAACACCCATAGAGTTCTGGTGTTGATCATGTTTAGCTCGCGAGAGAGGTTTAGTCAACGGATCTGCGACATTCAGATCCGTATGCACTTTGCAAATTTCTATGTCTCCATCTTGAACGTTTTCACGGATGGAGTTGAAACGACGCTTGATGTGCCTGGTCTTCTTGTGAAACCTGGGCTCCTTGGCAAGGGCAATAGCTCCAGTGTTGTCACAGAAGAGTTTGATTGGCCCCGACGCATTGGGTATGACTCCTAGGTCGGTGATGAACTCCTTCACCCAAATCGCTTCATGCGCTGCCTCCGAGGCTGCCATGTACTCCGCTTCACACGTAGATCCCGCCACGACGCTCTGCTTGCAGCTGCACCAGCTTACTGCTCCACCATTCAACATATACACGTATCCGGTTTGTGACTTAGAGTCATCCAGATCTGAGTCGAAGCTAGCGTCGACGTAACCCTTTACGACAAGCTCTTCGTCTCCTCCATAAACGAGAAACATGTCCTTTGTCCTTTTCAGGTACTTCAGGATATTCTTGACCGCTGTCCAGTGTTCCTTGTCGGGATTACTTTGGTATCTAGCTACCAAACTCACGGCAAGGTTTACATCAGGTCTGGTACACAGCATGGCATACATAATAGATCCTATGGCTGAGGCATAGGGGATGGTATTCATCTCTTCTATATCTTTTGCCGTGGTCGGTGACTGAGGCGAGCTCAATCTCACACCTTGTAACATAGGCAAGAACCCTTTCTTGGACTGATCCATTTTGAACCTTTTCAAAATCTTATCAAGGTATGTGCTTGGTGAAAGACCTATGAGGCGTCTCGATCTATCTCTATAGATCTTGATGCCTAATATATAAGCAGCTTCTCCAAGGTCCTTCATTGAAAAACATTTGTTCAAGTAGGCCTTAATGCTGTCCAGAAATTCTATATTATTTCCCATCAAGAGTATGTCATCTACATATAATATGAGAAATGCTACAGAGCTCCCACTCACTTTCTTGTAAACGCAGGCTTCTCCATAAGTCTGCATAAACCCAAACGCTTTGATCATCTCATCAAAGCGAATATTCCAACTCTGAGATGCTTGCACCAGCCCATAAATGGATCGCTGGAGCTTGCATACTTTGTTAGCGTTCTTAGGATCGACAAAACCTTCCGGCTGCATCATATACAGTTCTTCCTTAAGATGCCCGTTAAGGAATGCCGTTTTGACGTCCATCTGCCATATCTCATAATCATAGTATGCGGCAATTGCTAACATGATCCGGATGGACTTTAGCTTCGCTACAGGAGAGAATGTCTCGTCGTAGTCAATCCCTTGAACCTGTCGATAACCCTTAGCGACAAGTCGAGCTTTATAGATGGTAACATTTCCATCCGCGTCCGTCTTCTTCTTAAAGATCCATTTGTTTTCTATCGCTCGCCGATCATCGGGCAAGTCTGTCAAAGTCCATACTTTGTTTTCATACATGGATTCTATCTCGGATTTCATGGCTTCAAGCCATTTGTTGGAATCTGGGCCCGCCATCGCTTCTTCATAGTTCGAAGGTTCACCGTTGTCCAACAACATGATTTCCAGGACAGGGTTGCCGTACCACTCTGGTGCGGAACGTGTCCTTGTGGACCTACGAAATTCAGTAGTAACTTGATCCGAAGTACCTTGATCATCATCATTGTTTTCCTCTTCAGTTGGTGTGGGCATCACAGGAACATTTTCCTGCGCTGCACCACTTTCCCGTTCGAGAGGTAGTACTTCATCGAGTTCTACTTTCCTCCCACTTACTTCTTTCGAGAGAAACTCTTTTTCCAGAAAGCATCCGTTCTTGGCAACAAAGATCTTGCCCTCGGATCTTAAGTAGAAGGTATACCCGACAGTTTCCTTAGGGTATCCTATGAAGACGCATTTTTCCGACTTGGGTTCGAGCTTTTCAGGTTGAAGTTTCTTGACATAAGCATCGCATCCCCAAACTTTTAGAAACGACAGCTTAGGTTTCTTCCCAAACCATAATTCATACGGTGTCGTCTCAACGGATTTAGACGGTGCCCTATTTAAAGTGAATGTAGCTGTCTCTAGAGCGTATCCCCAAAATGATAGCAGTAAATCGGTAAGAGACATCATAGACCGCACCATATCCAATAGAGTGCGATTACGACGTTCGGACACACCGTTTCGCTGAGGTGTTCCAGGCGGCGTGAGTTGTGAAACGATTCCACATTTCTTTAAGTGTGTACCAAATTCGTGACTTAAGTATTCTCCTCCACGATCTGATCGTAGGAACTTTATCTTTCGGTCACGTTGATTCTCTACCTCATTCTGAAATTCTTTGAACTTTTCAAAGGTCTCAGACTTGTGTTTCATTAAGTAGACATACCCATATCTACTCAAGTCATCAGTGAGAGTGAGAACATAACGATATCCTCCGCGAGCCTCAACGCTCATTGGACCGCACACATCGGTATGTATGATTTCCAACAAGTTGGTTGCTCGCTCCATTGTTCCGGAGAATGGAGTCTTGGTCATTTTGCCCATGAGGCATGGTTCGCATGTGTCAAATGATTCATAATCAAGAGACTCCAAAAGTCCATCAGCATGGAGCTTCTTCATGCGTTTGACACCAATGTGACCAAGGCGGCAGTGCCACAAGTATGTGGGACTATCGTTATCAACTTTACATCTTTTGGTATCCACACTATGAACATGTGTAATAATACGCTCGAGATCATTAAGAATAAACCATTGACCATCGGAGCATGACCATAAAACATATCTCTCATATAAATCGAACAACCATTATTCTCAGACTTAAATGAATAGCCATCTCGTATTAAACGAGATCCAGATACAATGTTCATGCTCAAACTTGGTACTAAATAACAATTATTAAGGTTCAAAACTAATCCCGTAGGTAAATGTAGAGGTAGCGTGCCGACGGCGATCACATCGACTCTGGAACCATTCCCGACGCGCATCGTCACCTCGTCCTTCGCCAGTCTCCGTTTATTCCGCAGCTCCTGCTGTGAGTTACAAATATGAGCAACGACACCAGTATCAAATACCCAGGAGTTACTACGAGTACTGGTAAGGTACACATCAATTACATGTATATCAAATATACCTTTGGTGTTGCCAGCCTTCTTATCCGCTAAGTATTTGGGGCAGTTCCGCTTCCAGTGACCCTTCCCCTTGCAATAAAAGCACTCAGTCTCAGGCTTGGGTCCATTCTTTGACTTCTTCCCGGTAACTGGCTTACCAGGCGCGGCAACCTCCTTGCCGTCCTTCTTGAAGTTCTTCTTACCCTTGCCCTTCTTGAACTTAGTGGTCTTATTGACCATCAACACTTGATGTTCTTTCTTGATTTCAGCCTCTGCTGACTTCAGCATCGAGAACACTTCAGGAATGGTCTTTTCCATCCCCTGCATGTTGTAGTTCATCACAAAGCTCTTGTAGCTTGGTGGGAGCGACTGGAGGATTCTGTCAATGACCGCCTCATCAGGGAGGTTAATATTCAGCTGGGTCATACGGTTGTGCAACCCAGACATCTTGAGAATATGCTCACTGACAGAACTATTTTCCTCCATCTTACAACTGTAGAACTTGTCGGAGACATCATATCTCTCGACCCGGGAATGAGCTTGAAAAACTAGTTTCAGCTCTTCGAACATCTCATATGCTCCATGATGCTCAAAACGCTTTTGGAGCCCCGGTTCTAAGCTGTAAAGCATGCCGCACTGAACGAGGGAGTAATCATCAGCACGAGTTTGCCAAGCATTCATAATGTCTTGGTTCTCTGGGACGGGAGCGTCACCTAGCGGTCCTTCTAGGACATATTGTTTCCTGGCAGCTATGAGGATGATCCTCAGGTTCCGGACCCAGTCCGTATAGTTGCTGCCGTCATCTTTCAGCTTGGTTTTCTCTAGGAACGCGTTGAAGTTCATGTTGACATGAGCGTTGGCCATATGATCTACAAGATATATTTGCAAAGGTTTTAGACTAAGTTCATGATAATTAAGTTCTAATCATATTATGAACTCCCACTCAGATTAGACATCCCTCTGGTCATCTAAGTGTTACACGATCCGAGTCGACTAGCCCGTGTCCGATCATCACGTGAGACGGACTAGTCATCGTCGGTGAACATTTTCATGTTGATCGTATCTTCCATACGACTCGTGTTTGACCTTTCGGTCTCCGTGTTCCGAGGCCATGTCTGCACATGCTAGGCTCGTCAAGTTAACCCTAAGTGTTTTCGCTGTGTAAAACTGTCTTACACCCGTTGTATGTGAACGTAAGAATCCATCACACCCGATCATCACGTGGTGCTTAGAAGCGACGAACTGTAGCAACGGTGCACAGTTAGGGGAGAACACTTCTTGATATTTTATAAGGGATCATCTTATTTACTACCGTCGTCCTAAGTAAACAAGATGCATAAACATAATAAACATCACATGCAATTATATAGTTGTGACATGATATGGCCAATATCATATAGCTCCATTGATCTCCATCTTCGGGGCTCCATGATCATCTTGTCACCGGCTTGACACCATGATCTCCATCATCATGATCTCCATCATCGTGTCTTCATGAAGTTGTCACGCCAATGACTACTTCTACTTCTATAGCTAACGCGTTTAGCAATAAAGTAAAGTAAATTACATGGCGTTCTTCAATGACACACAGGTCATACGAAAATAAAGACAACTCCTATGGCTCCTGCCGGTTGTCATACTCATCGACATGCAAGTCGTGAATCCTATTACAAGAACATGATCTCATACATCACACTTCATCATTCATCACAACTTCTGGCCATATCACATCACATGATCAATCGCTACAAAAACAAGTTACACGTCCTCTAATTGTTGTTGCATCTTTTACGTGGCTGCAATTGGGTTCTAGGAAGAACGTTTTCTTACCTACGAATAACCACAGCGTGATTTTGTCAACTTCTATTTACCCTTCATAAGGGCCCTTTTCATCGAATCCGCTCCAACTAAAGTGGGAGAGACAGACACCCGCCAGCCACCTTATGCAACTAGTGCATGTCAGTCGGTGGAACCGGTCTCACGTAAGGGTACGTGTAAGGTTGGTCCGGGCTGCTTCATCCCACAATGCCGTTGAAGCAAGAAAAGACTAGTAGAGGCAAGTAAGTTGACAAGATCCACGCCCACAACAAAATTGTGTTCTACTCGTGCAAAGAGAACTACGCATAGACCTAGCTCATGATGCCACTGTTGGGGAACGTTGCAGAAAATTAAAATTTTTCCTACGGTTTCACCAAGATCCATCTATGAGTTCATCTAAGCAACGAGTCAAGGGAGTGAGTTAGCATCTACATACCACTTGTAGATCGCGTGCGGAAGCTTGCAAGGGGATGGTGATGATGGAGTCATACTCGACGTGATTCGGATCACCGATGACCAAGTACTGAACGGACAGCACCTCCGCGTTCAACACACGTACGGGACGGGAGATGTCTCCTCCTTCTTGATCCAGCAAGGGGAAGGAGAGGTTGAGGAAGAACGCTCCAATGGCAGCACGACGGCGTGGTGCAGTTGGAGTAGTAGTATTCCGACAGGGCTTCGCCAAGCACTTATGGAGGAGGAGAGGTGTTGGGGAGGGGAGGGGCTGCGCCTTGGCTTGTGTTGATCTCCCATGCGCCTCCCCACTATATATAGGGGTGGAGGGGCTGGTTTCTTGCCCTCCAAGTCCATTGGGGCGTTGGCCAAGGTGGGAGGAAAGAAATCCCATCATTTCCTTCCCCACCGATTGTTATCCCCCCTTTTTAGGGATCTTGATCTTATCCCTTCGGGATATGATCTTATTCCTTCTAAGGGGGGATCTTGGTGCGCCTTGACCAGGGGTGTGGGGCCTATCCCCCACTACTCACGTTCATGTGGGTCCCCCATGCAGGTGGGCCCCACTCTGGAACCTTCTAGAACCTTCCCGGTACAATACCGAAAAATCCCGAACATTTTCCGGTGGCCAAAATAGGACTTCCCATATATAAATCTTTACCTCCGGACCATTCCGGAACTCCTCGTGACATCCGGGATCTCATCCGAGACTCCGAACAACATTCGGTAGTCACATACTAGTCTTCCTAATAACCCTAGCGTCACCGAACCTTAAGTGTGTAGACCAT